>JANFOE010001116.1:0-600000 GCA_025667525.1 Glebionis coronaria | reverse complement strand
CTTATCCCTCTCGTTTAGGCAAGACCAAAATGCTAACCAAGGAGGACTCCGAAGTGGCACGCTATGTGAAGATGATCTCTCAGATGAACTTCAACATTAGCTTTCTTGAAGCACTTGTCCACATGCCGAAATTTGTTAAAGCATTTAAGGAATTGCTTAACAAGAAGGAGAAGTTGATTGAACTCGCTAACACACGCTTAAATGAAAACTGCTCTGCAGCTATTCTTAAAGAACTTCCGGAAAAGCTTGGAGATCCCGGTCGTTTTGTGTTGCCTTGCGTGTTCAACAAAACTGAAGAATTTATTGCCCTTGCTGATCTCGGGGCCAGTATTATTTTGATGCCTTTGAGTGTTTGGAAAACACTATCATTACCCGACCTCACTCCAACAAAGATGACTCTTGAGCTTGCTAATCGCACTCTCGCTTACCCCGTTGGTATAGCCGAAGATGTGTTTATTAAAGTTGGCACATTTACTTTCCCGGTCGATTTTGTCGTTGTTGATTATGAAATGGACCCTCGTATTCCTTTAATACTTGGTCGGCCATTCTTAAGAACCGGACGAGCTTTAGTGGATGTGGCCGAAGGTGAGTTAATCTTAAGAGTCGGGGATGATGCACAAGTTTTTAAAATGTGGAAGCTCACCAGTACAACCTTTGGAGGACGGGAATCAGTGAATATGATTAATGTGCTCGATGACTTTACTGTCTACGACAATCCTCTATTCGACTCTTGCATCGATAATCCACTTTTTCAAGATGATGTGGATGATTCTCTCCCTACTTTGGACGCTTCTCCCATTTATGATTCTCCACCGGTCTTTGATGCTTATGATGATGATTCTAGCTCAGACTCGGATGATTATGATGACCTTACTTCTGAGTATCCCGAGCTGCCCACATATGATGATTTCGATAAGGCTGATACTCTTTCGAGAGATTCTTCACATGATGAAGATCCTCCGCCATCACTCGATCCTACTTTGGACGATTACTCATTTGAGGAAGACTTCTCTGAATTTCTCAACACTTACTTCCCTCATGAGAGTGATGCTCCTCCTTATGATTTTGAAGCTTATCGTCTTGATCCTACTTTGGATTTAAAGCACATTCTTTCAAAGGAGAAGAAACCGGTTGACACCAATATCCGCAGCACGTATGAGTTAACACCTCTTTGTCCCCCTTCTGAGGACAAGGTTGTGCTTCTTCGCGGATCTTCTTCACACTCTGCTAAGCCTGAGTGCTATTTTCCCCTAAAGGAAAAGGTGTTTGACCCCGGTATTGACATTCTGCAGCCATCTCAGTATCCACCTGATGAAATAAAAGGAAAAATCTTTGGAATTATTGAAGACATGCTTGCACCTCTTCACCCTTGCTTCTACCGTGCTCCGTCTTTGCTTAAGGGAACCTTGCCTACTCTTCTTTGGCTTGCCTTGTTCGCCTTAAGCTTGTGCTATATGATGGAAGAAAACTATGTCTTTGATCCTGGTGGATATGTTTCATGCTTCTTCCGTTGATGATCAAGGTCGAGTCAGGCTAATGACTCGGTTAACAAAAATCAAGCGCTTCTTGGGAGGCAACCCATGCATCTATCTTTTCGCTTTCTTTATCATAAGTGTAGGGGAGACCCGTTGGTGTTTGCTCTCTACTCTCTTCTTCTTAATCAGGGATTCGAGCTTCAATGATCCACTCTTGATGATTCTTGACGACCCGTGATTCCGTGTTACATTATCCCGGTTCTATCCTAAACTCTTTTCGATTCACTATTTTATATTTTCTCAATATTAAAATAGGAATCTCTTTAGTTGTCTTTTCCTTAGCGAGAGTTAAACAACGTGCACAATGTCCTAAGTGTAGGGGAGTTTTCTCCCACATGCTTAAACATTAAGGATAATGTTTATATTAAGTGTAGGGGGGCCTCCTATCGAAGTTAAGTGGTCTTTTCCTTGTTTTTGTCCTCATTTTAACTGGAAAATCAAATTTTTTGACATTTTTCAAAAATTTTGATCTATTTTGGCCCATTAGTTTTTCCCTTTGTATAGTTATTTTCTTTGCTTATTAGAATAAATCTTTAATAAGTGGTTTTAGTTTTCAAACGTTGTAAATCTTTTGACTCAACCCGAGATTACTCTAGCTAGTATCCTTAACATGTTTAAGTCAAGTTTTGCTAGGCTTTTATATATGGAGCTATAAAACGCGAAAGTCTTAACTCTCACGGGTTAAGAACAAGAACTTTTCGCAAGTTCCTATAATTGATCCTAGAGAGTCTTTATCAAGGGAACTTTAAAACGCAAATTCTAAACTTGACAAAATCTAAGAGTTTGCAAGATCCTATAGGCGACTCGAAAACCCAAAACTTTGATTTAATAGGCTAAGCATCCACGAGTCTCATTCCTTGAGATTTTAAACTGTGGAGAACGAGAGATGATAGAGCCAATTATAAGTTTGGTATTCTTTCGGGAATTTATGTGAGTTAATTATGAGCCTATTCTCCCATCGCTTGCTAATAAATTCATCTGCAATAAATAAGGTTGTACGATTTGAAAAGTTACTTAGCTTCTAGCCCAAGATCGTTTAAAAGTTGCTCGGTATGGATTAGAGTTCATAGCCAAGGCATAACTTATTGAAGCAGGATGCGAAGATTGGCGAGTCCGAAAAGGCCCTAACAAGGCATGAGGGCTATATTTTGTTGCTAAAGATCCAAAGTGATGTGAAGAATCATTTATCGAAAATCAATATGAAGGATCGAGACACACGACGAAAAGCAAATACTCCCCAAAAGTCATGGAGAAGTCTATCCGAAAAGACCCTAACAAGGTATGAGGATAAATAAATCCAAGTCCAAAAGGAGGCAGATCGTTGTATATCAAAGTCCAAAATAAAGATTGGAGAAAAATGAAGAAGTTGTGGTCCAAGTATGAATCTCTCAAAACTTCAAGTGAAGAAATTCCTATTATGAAGAGAAGGCCATTATTTCATGAACGTCTCTCAAGATTTGAAGTATGAAGTCGCTGCCAAATATCGGTCCGAGAAAGGTCTCAAATCGTGAAGCGAGTTATGCCAAGATATGAACTTTGTGAGGTCCCGAGAAGCAGTTTTAAAAGATTTTGTCCTTTAGCTAACTATTGATTAAATCGTTCACTTTATTTTCAGACTTAATAACTATCAAAATAAGTCAAACAATGCATCCTCGTGATCATTTAAGACAACAATAAAATAAAAGAGATACCCATAGGAATAAGGGAGTCTAAGTAAATAATTGGCCCACATGAGTTCGTGTTAGTTTACTAACTTATAATAACAATGATCTCGTTTTTAAGCTTGGTTTGGAGTAAGTGAAAACTTGAGGATGATGATTATTCATGACATTTCCAAAACCCAAGGTATGCTTTTTGATTTCTTTACTTTTAATGTTTATAGTTTTCTATCTCCTTAATAAAGGCCACTATGGATTGATTATGATGAAAAATGTAAACGTGCTTTGTAACTAATGCATTGCATGAGGATATTGCAATGGTCAAGTGTAGGGGATTTGATAGGTGTGTAAACACCCATCCTTTCTACCACTTAATTACAATAATAACCGAGCCAAAACGTGTATTTTATGTATTTTATGTCGGAATTATGCGTGGTTTGTGTTTTTGTTGTAATTTAGGACGAAATTGTGAAAAGTGGGGAAAACACGACATTTACGGGCTTTTATTGAAGAAAAAGATGAAAGATGAAGTCAAGAAGTCAAGAGTGCAAAAAGAACAGAAGTCCAAGACCAATTCTGAAGATTTATCGAAGAAAAAGTCAAATGACAGAAGTTTACTTAAAGCCGAAGAACTCGAGTCTTATTTTTAAAGAATTAAAAGACGAGTTTAAAGAAATCCCGAGCCATAAGTCATTAAAGTCCAAGATTAAAGAAGATTCAAAGGCTTAAGGACTAATGGTGCAATTAACAAAGAGATTAAGAAGGAATGGCCTAATTGCAATTAAGAGAAAATGAAGGAGGGGAGGAAGCTCCCTAATCCTCCCCTATATATAGATTAGATCATTATCATTTTTATTCTTGTTGGCTAACTTGACAAATTAGCTCTTCCACTTTTATTTTATGCACCTTTAATTTCATGTCATTTAAATACATGTTTTGCACCTTAATTATCCTTTAATTTCTAAGTAAGTTTTTAAATTCGTGTTCTTTAATCTTTCTTTATCATTTGATCAAGTTTATTTTTACTAATCTCATTCTACTCCTTCTTTTGATTCGGTTTGAATTTCGGATTAAGCAAGGTTTTGCTTAATCCATTGCTTATTTGATTAAAAGTCTTATCTTTTCCTTTTCCTTTTAGCTTCCATACGAAATAGCCATAAGTTTGACAATCTTATGTGCTTATTTGGTATTTAGCTTAATTGTTTTGAAAGTTTTCTTAAAAGTTTTACTTTTTAAACTTTAATTTCATTTAAGTTTCGTCTTTTAATTTTGAAAAGGTCTTAACTTTTTAGCTTATTGTCTTGTTTTATTTTCATTTCATTCGAGTTTATTTTGTTATTGTTTATTAGAATTAGCTTATTTGGTTCTTGAGCTTATTACGACTTTGTAACTCAATCGGAAAAGAAGGGATATCACACATTGCGACGGCTTGCTTCCCCCACATTCCGATGGTGACAGCATAGGACAAGGGTTTTGCATTCCGATCCGGGATTGCGATCTAGTGTATCATCACCCTCATTCCGATCAGGGATTGCGATCGCTCTTTGCGATCGCACATTCCGACGGCTCTTGAGGTTTTCTTAGTCGAAGTGCTGCCCAAATCTCCCCAGCGACATTCCGATCTAGGGTTCCGATCTGACACTTTACGATCTGATCATCATTCCGATCTGGACCATATTCCGATAGGTTACATTCCGATAGGTTACACTTTCTATTCCAATAGAACATTCCGATCTGGGTTGTTTGGCTATTCCGATCTGAAAAGGTGACATATTCTGATTGGTATTCCGACGACAACATTCCGATTGGGTGTTAAATTTTATATTTTGTCTTGTTTAATTTTTACGTTATCATTTTAATTATTTGTCTAATTTTAAATATCGCACCCTTTTACTTTTATTAGACTTAGATTTATTTTAAACGCCACTTTACTTTTTAACGTCATTTACATTTACGTCTTTGCACTTTTAATTTAAATTCAACCAAAAATATTTGTTTCACCAAAATCAACTGAGTCACATATAGAACCTAGATCAATTCGTCAAGATACCGAGAAACGAACAATTGAACCTAGCAAAACCCGAACATTAGTTTCCAACCCTTTTGAACAACTAGATTGATAAGACATCTAACAGTTCCCATTCTAACAGTAGGGCCAAAAATTTCATCATAATAAATACCTTCTTTTTTATCACAGCCCTTGGCAACAAGCCTGGCCTTGTATCTCTCAATCTCACCATCAGATTTATACTTAATCTTATACACCCACTTGTTGGCAATAGCCTTTCTATATGGGGGCAAGTAAGTGAGAGTCCAAGTGTCATTGAGGTACATGGCTTCCATTTCATTGTTCATAGCTTGAACCCAATTAATGTCTTTAACAGACTCACTAAAGCAACTAGGTTCATAAGTCTTATTCAAATTAGAAATGAAACAAGCATTGTAAGCAGATAACCTAGTATGATTAGCAAATCTGTTCAAGCCATACTTCACTTTATTATCAAGAACAAACTCATTAAGTTTAGTAGGTAACTTAGAAGTCCTATTGGACCTTCTAACAGAAGGTTCAACATTCTCATCATCTGTTCCAAAACTGGCATCAAAAGTGGGAATATGAACCTGGTTTTGAGAAAGGTTGTTGCCCTCAGAACTAGTTGTTTCACCTATAGATGAAGCAGTATGGATACACTCAGATGACTGCTCCTCTGCAGTATCAACTGAGTGTTCCACAATTACCTCCCCTGCTTCATCAGGTGATCCGCTTCCATCATCATAGGGACTTTGATCATTTTGGTTGTCTGACTCACAAAAATTGAAAAAGTTTTTACTTTCAAAATCATTTTTATCAAAAATAGAAAGAGGCTGTTGTACAGCTTTTATTTTATAAGGAAAGATAGATTTATAAAACTTAACATCTCTAGAAAAAGAATAACTTTTATTACTTAAATTAAGTAGCTTATAAGCTTTCTTGGAAGAAGAATAACCAACTAAAACACAATTTTCAGACCTATAATAACTGGATTTTACTTAGTTATGAAAGTTCGTTAAACCGATCTTTTCGAATTGATTACTAGTTAAGAGTGCGACTTAGTTGTTCTTGGTGGAAAATAAAAAGGTTGTCGTTGTCTATAACTAATTAAAAAGTAAATGTGAAACGTGATTAAAATAGGCTAAAAGCAAATCTAGAAAAACTGTCACTTTTTCTCTCTAAAATTAGAAAAACACTTGGTAAAAATAGAGATTTCGGGAAGCGTACAATTTTTGGAAATTAAAACGTAATGAATTTAAAACTTGAAACTTTGTAAAAACAAAAACTTAAACCATCGGAATGTTACTGCCGGAATGTATCAAAACTGAATCCATCGGAATGAGTGAAAGTAAATTCTATCGGAATAATCTTGATCGGAATCCAAAAGTATCGGAATAATTAAGATTACAGCTATCGGAATATTGGAAATCAACTCTGTCGGAATATAACTTCTATCAGAATATGGGTAACAAAAATTTTGGCAGCGTTTCGTCTTAATAAAGCCTTAAGACCCGTCGCAATGTACAATCACAATGAGCGATCGCAATCACGATCGGACTAAGGGGGGAGTATCTGAATATTGATCGCAAAGTAAAACTCTAAGGGTTATTGCGATCACAATGAACCCGTCTGAATGAACCGTCGCAATATGTAATCCCTAGCTTTGCGATGGAACACAAAGCAATCCGATAAAGTGAAATAAGCTAAAAACTCAATAATCACTTCCAATAAGCACTTATCTAAAACTTAACCAAGTTAATAAGAATAAATTTGACAACTTTTGAGATACTAAATATGCAATCTTTATAAAACTAACTTTAATTAGACGAAACTTTTTAAGAAAACTAAAAGTAAATAAGCTAAATACAAAATAAGCCAATAAGCATGACAAGCTCAAAGCTTAATCCGTATAAAAACTTAGATAGAAACCAAAAAGATAAACTTTTTAATAAATTAAACATCAAGATTAAACAAAATCAAAGATAATTTTCAAATCAAATAAGTAAAAATCAAGAAAGGTAGAAAGAAATTGAATATGAAAAACTTAACTTGAACTTGTAGATAAATGATTCCAAAATACAAGATTGAATTAAAACTTAAACATGAAAGAAAGAAAAGATGAAGTTCTAGTGAGAGAAAGTTAGACACTTTCTCTCTCTAAAAACTAAAGAAAGAAAGAAAAAATGAAAATGCTAAATTAACTAACACCCCCCTAATGTGTCATTAGGAGGGTATATATAGGAAGTGGGGAGGTGCATGTGTTGCTTCCTTCTTTCTTTCTTCTCGTCTCGACCCGATTTAAATTCTTTGTCTTTCTCGACGTCGTCTCGGGATTTGTCGATATAAATTGAACTTGTCTTGTAATTTTCTTCTTCTATTAGACTTGAGTTCTTCGACTTCATTAAACTTCCGTCTTTAGACTTTTTCTTCGATAAATCTTCAGAATAGGCCTTGGACTTCCGTTCTTTTTACACTCTTGATCTTTTGACTTCGTCTTTTGTCGTTTTCTTCGATAAAAGCCCGTGAGAGCCCATGTTTTCTTCCTTTTTCATATTTTTATCCTGAAACACAATAAAAACACAACCACGCATAATTCTGAATTTTACGACATAAAATATACTTTTTGGTCTTGTTATTATTAGAAATAAGTGGTAAAAGGATAAGTGTTTTCACACTTATTAAATCCCCTACACTTGACCATTGCAATGCCCTCATGCAATGCATTAATTTCAAAGCACAGTTTACATTTCTCATCATAAATAACCCACCTTGGCCTTTATTAAATACTAAATTTTAAGGAAACTAAAAAGATAGAAAATTAAAGAAATCAAAGACTTACATTGGGGTTTTGGCTGTCATGAATGTTTATCATCCTCAAGTTTCACGTTCCCCATACCAAGCTTAAAAACGAGATCATTGTTATTATAAGTTAGCAAACTAACACGAACTCATGTGGCCCAATTATTTACTTAGACTCCCTTATTCCTAGGTGTATCTCTTATATTTTAATTTTTTCTTGAATGATCACGACGATACATTGTTTGACTTATTGCGATAGTTTACTTAGGTCGAAAATAAAGTGGGACGATTTAATCAATAGTTAGTTAAAGGACAAAATCTTTTAAAGCTGCTTCTCGGGACCTCTTAAATTTCATATCTTGGCATAACTCGCTTTACGATTTGAGACCTTTCTCGGACCGATATTTGGCAGCGACTTCATACTTCAAATCTTGAGAGACGATCTTGAAATTATGGTCTTCATTTCATAATAGGAATTTCTTCACTTGAAGTTTTTGAGAGATTCTTCATATTTGGACCACGACTTCTTCATTTTTCTCCAATCTTTATTTTGGACTTTGATATACAACGATCCGCCTCCTTTTAGGACTTGGATCTATTTATCCTCATACCTTGTTAGGGCCTTTTTGGATAGACTTCTCCATGATCTTTAGGGGAGTATTTGCTTTTCGTCGTGTGTCTCGATCCTTCATATTGATTTTTGATAAATGATTCTTCACATCACTTTTGGATCTTTAGCAATAAAATGTAGCCCTCATGCATTGTTAGGGCCTTTTCCGACTCGCCAATCTTCGCATCCCGCTTCAATAAGTTATGCCTTGGCTATGAACTCTAATTAATACCGAGCAACTTTTAAACGATCCTGGGCTAGAAGCTAAGTAACTTTTCCAATCGTACAACCTTGTTTATTGCAAATATATTTATTAACAAGCGATGGGAGAAAAAGCTTATAATCAACTCACATAAATTCATGAAAGAATACCAAACTTATAATTGACTCTATCATCTCTCGTTCTCCATAATTTAAAATCTCAAGGAATGAGACTCGTGGATGCTTAGCCAATTAAATCAAAGTTTTGGGTTTTCAAGTCATCTATAGGATCTTGCAAACTCTTAGACTCTTTCAAGTTTAGAATTCGCATTTTAAAGTTCCCTTGATAAACGACTTTCTAGGATCAATTATAGGAACTTGCGAAAAGTTCTTGTTCTTAACCCGTGAGAGTTAAGACTTTCGCGTTTTAAAGTTCCCTGTATAAAAGCCTAGCAAAACTTGACTTAAACACGTTAAGGATACTAGCTAGAGTAGACTTGTATAAGTAAACTCGGGTTGAGTCAAAAGATTAACAACTTTAAAAAATTAAAGCCACTTTATTAAAAATTTATTCTAGCAAAGAAAGTAAATAATGGTAACAAAGGAAAATACTACTATACTACTAGGCCAAAATAGATTAAAAATTTTAAAAAATGTCGAAAAATCAAATTTTCCGGTTAAAATGAGGACAAATACAAGGAAAAACCCACTTAACTTCGATAGAAGTCCCCCTACACTTAATATAAACATTGTCCTCAATGTTAAGCATGTGGAAGTAACCTTCCCTACACTTAGGACATTGTGCACTTTGTTTAAATCTTGCTAATGAAGAGACAACTAAAGTAATTCCTATTTTAATATTGAAGAATATAAAATAGTGAATCAAAAGAGTTTAGGATAGAACCGGGAAGATGGGTACACGGGATCACGGTTCGTCAAATGTCATCAAAATTGCTCTTTGAAGCTTTAATCCCTGCACATCAAAAGAAACAAGAGAACAAACACATACGGGGCTCCCCCTACACTTATTATGAAAACGAAAAAGGATAGATCAACGGGTTGCCTCCCGAGAAGCGCTTGTTTTTGTTAACCGAGTCACGAGCCTGACTCGACCCAGAACTAATTCAAGGGAAACGTAGTGAGGGATGGAATCATCTCATGAGAGATGTCCTCACTAAAGTACAGCTTCACGCGCTGGCCATTCACATTAAAATTAGGCCCATTTGGCTGAGAAAGCTCAATGGTGCCATATGGGAAGACTTTGGCGACGGTGAATGGACTAGACCAACGGCTTTTTAGCTTGCCCGAGAAAATCTTCAACTGAGAGTGCAAGAGTAAAACTTGATCACCAACGTGAAACTCTCGGTTCTTAATCCTTGAATCATGAATGATATTGGTCTTCTCTTTGTAGATCAATGAATTCTCATAAGCTTGATTCCTCAGTTCATTGAGCTCGTTGAGTTGAATCTTCCGAAGATCACCGGCTTTGTTGATGTCAAAATTAGCCCACTTCAAGGCCCAGTACGCCTTATGTTCCTGCTCAATAGGGAGGTGGCATGCCTTCCCGTACACAAGACGATATGGAGTGAAACTAATCGGAGTCTTATATGCGGTACGGAAAGCCCACAAAGCATCGTCTAACTTATCGGCCCACGAGGCACGATGCTCTCCCACAGTACGCTCAAGAATTCGCTTCAATCCACGGTTAGATATCTCGGCTTGACCATTTGTTTGAGGATGATAAACGGTGGAAAGACGGTGATTGACACCGTACTTAGCCATGACTCGAGCAAATTGATCATTGCAAAAATGAGTCCCGCGGTCACTGATGATAGCACGAGGAACACCCAATCGAGCAAAAAACTGCTTCAGAAAGTTCACAACCACCCTCGTATCGTTCGTAGGGAGATCCTTAGCTTCAACCCATTTAAAAACATAGTCAACGGCTACGAGGATGTACTTGTTCCCTTTAGATGATGGAAATGGCCCCATAAAGTCGAAACCCCATACGTCAAAGATTTCACATTCTTGTATGAAATTTTGAGGCATCTCATATTTATGTGTGATCTTGCCTTGTCTTTGGCAAGCATCACAATGTTTAACCATTTCATGAGCGTCATGATAAATGGTGGGCCAATAAAATCCAGAGTCGAAAACTTTCTTCGCGGTGTAATTGGGACCAAAGTGACCACCGGTGGGTCCTTTATGGCAAGCTTCAAGAATTAATAAAGCTGCCGGCCCATCAACACACCGACAAATGACAAGATCCGCACATTGTTTGAAAAGGTAAGGGTCGTCCCAAAAATAGTGTTCAATGTCTTTAAAGAACTTTTTCTTTTGTTGGGACGTTAACCCTTCCTTGAGAATTCCACCCGCCAAGTAGTTTGTAATGGTCCGCAAACCACGGGGTGTTATCAAGATTGGAATTGATAGACATTAAGGTCTCAAGGTGAAAAGAGTCATTGATCTCTTGATTCGGATGATCCCCTTGATAAGGATCCTCAAGTCTACTTAGATGATCCGCGGCTAGGTTTTCGGCTCCCTTTTTGTCACGAATTTCAATTTTAAATTCTTGAAGGAGCAAAACTCAACGAAGAAGTCTTGGATTAGAATCTTGCTTAGTCAACAAGTACTTCAACGCGGAATGATCGGTGTACACGATTGTGGTGGAAAGAACAAAATAGGGGCGTAACTTCTCAAAAGCATACACTACAGCTAAAAGCTCTTTTTCGGTAGTGGTATAATGCAATTGAGCCCCTGTCATTGTCTTGCTAGCATAATGGATTGGTTGGAAGTGTTTGTTCACTCTTTGTCCCAAAACCGCTCCAATAGCAAAGTCGCTAGCATCGCACATCAATTCAAAAGGTAGCTCCCAATTAGGGGTGACCAAGACCGGTGCCTTAGTTAGCTTATCCTTAAGAAGATTGAAAGATTCAAGACACTCTTTAGAAAAAATAAAGGGAGTATATTTTTCCAAGAGGTGGGTCATCGGGCGAGCGATCTTAGAAAAATCTTGAATGAATCGACGATAGAAGCCCGCATGACCAAGGAAACTTCTCACACCCTTCATGGTTGAAGGTGGAGGTAATTTGGCTATGACATCAACTTTAGCACGGTCCACTTCAAGACCGGCTTTTTAGATTTTATGTCCAAGCACAATGCCTTCTTTTACCATGAAATGGCATTTTTCCCAATTTAGAACAAGGCGAGTGTCTTCACACCGCTTAAGCATGCGTTCCAAATTGGCAAGGCAAGAAGAGAAGGAGTCACCATAGACCGAGAAATCATCCATGAAGACTTCCATAGTTTCTTCAACCATGTCATGGAAGATAGCCATCATACACCTTTGGAAAGTCTTAGGAGCATTGCATAAGCCGAAAGGCATTCTTTTGTAAGCAAATGTTCCATAAGGACAAGTGAATGTGGTTTTCTCTTGGTCTTTGGGATCGATGGGAATTTGAAAATACCCGAAGAAACCGTCTAAGAAGCAATAGTAGTCATTACCCGCTAGACGTTCAAGCATTTGGTCCATAAAAGGAAGTGGAAAATGATCCTTTCTCGTAGCATCATTGAGTTTGTGATAGTCTATTCAAACTCTCCACCCTGTAACAAGACGAGTAGGAATCAACTCGTTGTTTTCATTGGGAACAACGGTTATTCCGCCTTTCTTAGGCACACAATGGACCGGAATAACCCATGGTGAATCCGAGATAGGGTAGATCAGTCCCGCATCAAGAAGTTTGATAACCTCTTTTTTGATAACGTCATGGATCTTGGGATTCACCCTTCTTTGGTTTTGAATAGTGGGTTTAAAGTCGTCCTCCATGAGAATTTTATGTGTGCAAAAGTGAGGATCAATTCCACGAATATCGGAGATTTTCCAAGCAATCACTTTCTTATGATTCTTCAGCACGTCGATAAGTCGAGATTTTTATTCTTCTTTCAAGTCCTTAGCGATGATGACGGGTAACTTCTTATTGTCTTCAAGGAAAACGTACTCGAGATGAGACGGTAAATCCTTAAGCTCTAAATCCAGAGGATTTTCGATGGACGACGTAGTTAAAATCGGATCATCGATAGAGATTTCCTTAGGAAATGGTGGAGAAATATGGTACTCATTGAGAAGTTTCTCAATGGTACGAATGTCTTCATCCCAATTGGAGGGAGAATCGTCATATTGTAAGTCCACATCTCCCAAAGTTGCTTCAAATTCTTTAAAAAGGAAATCACTTTCTCCAAATAGAGTTAGTGAGGGAGCAATAGAGGCAACGGTCTCAACAATGGGTAGAGAAGAAGAACCACTTTTACAATCGTCTTGGAAATTCTCTTCACAAGCCTCATCAAGAACGTCAATGAAATTAACACTCTCGTATTCAGAAGGCTGCTTAGAAAGTTTACCCATGTTGAAGACGATTTTATCGTCACCAACTCTCATGATTAATTCGCCTGCGGCTACATCAATGAGAGTGCGACCGGTCCTCAAGAATGGACGTCCAACGATTAATGGAACACGGGGGTCCATCTCGTAGTCAACGACAACAAAATCCGCCGGAAAGGTGAATTTGTCGACACCGACGAAGACATCTTCGGCTATCCCCACCAGATAAGCAACCGTACGGTTAGCTAATTCCAATGTCATTCGTGTGGGAACTAGCTCGGGTAGAGACAATTGTTTCCAAACGCTTAGAGGCATTAAGTTGATACTAGCACCTAGATCGGCTAGGGCCATACAATTCTCTACCCCGGGGAAGTTGCAAGGAATTAGAAAGCGACCGGGATCTCCTAATTTAACTGGAAGTTTTCTCAAAAGAACGGCAGAACAATTCTCATTTAATTGGGTATTGGCGATGTCGAGCAATTTTTCTTTATCACTTAAAAGATCCTTAAACATCTTAGCATATTTAGGCATGTGAGCGAGAGCCTCAGCAAAGGAGATGTTGAAATTCAGTTGTTTAAACACATTAAGAAAGTTAGAAACCTGAAAATCATCCTTGTTTTTCAACTTCTCTTTCCTCAACCTTGAGGGATAAGGTATATTGGGTTGAAATGAAGGCTTTGGAATGGAATTCTCACTCACATCCTTGGGTGGTGGAGGGGTAGAAGTGGAAGGTGGAGGAACCGGTTTTGGAACCGAAGGTGTGGTATAAACTTGAGGTATCGATGGGACATAAGGTGAGACGAAGGCATAACGGGTGGTATATCACAAGTAGAAGGAATCTCGGGTCCTTGGTTAGTTGGTGAAGAAGAAGGTTCAACGATGATCTTACCGCTCCTAGTAGTGATGGCATTAACGTTGGCCCTAGGATTGGTCACGGTGTTAGAAGGGAGAGTACCTTGGGGTGCGCCTTGGGGATTAATGGCTTGATTCATTTGCATAAATTTCTTATCACTCGATTCTTGCATAGCATACATGATTTTCTCATGTTCACTCAATTTATCAGTCAACTTTTGAAGAACCAATTCCATTGAAGGTGAATTCGTGGTTTGCCCTTGATTTTGAAAACCTTGGTTTGAATATTGTTGTTGATAAGCGTTGTTATTGTTAAAACCTTGGTTAAAGTTGTTATTTTGAAACCCTTGGTATTGCCCATTAAAAGTCCCTTGATTTTGACTATGAAAGTTTCCTTGATTTGAGTTATAATTCCTTTGATTATTAGAAGAATTCCCTTGGTAGTTACTTCTTTGGCCTTGGTTCCTTGGTGGGTATTGTGTGTTGTTCAATTGAGGAGGTGGTGGTCTATTATGGGATTGAAAACCGGGTGGTGAAAGGAAGTTATTCGAACGTTAACTAAGCAAATTGCGGTCACCTTGAGGACGTGCTTGATAGCCTCCCATAGAAAAGTTACCGTTAGCGGCATACACATTCTCCGGATTGTCATGAGTAGAAGGAGAATCGGTGTATGAATGAGAATTCCCCGCAAATCTCACAAGACGTTGGCACAACTTTAGCTTGTTGAAATTGGTTAGTAGCTAAAAGTTGCATATTTTTGCTCATTTCGACTATTGCGCGGGTCATTTCGGTCATAGCAGGGTTTGAAGAAGTAGAAGAAACATTGACTCTCGGGTTCGATCTTGAGGATGCGGATGAATCCCAATTTTTGTGGTGAGTGGTCATGTTCTCTATAAGCTCTCTACACTCCTCAGGTCTTCTCTTCATGAATGTACCACCGGCGGCAGCATTAATCGTATCACGATCACGAAAAGTTAAACCATTATAGAAGGTATCAATCAAAGTAACGGGGAGCATGTTATGGTTCGGACAACGGTCGATCAAGACATTATAACGTTCCCAAGCATCAAAAAGCGACTCATCAGGTTCTTGAGTAAATCCACTGATTTGGTTGCGAAGACTAGGAACCATGGATGGTGGAAAGTAGCGCGACAAAAATTTTTGAGTCATTTCATTCCATGTATGAATTGAGTTTTTGGGAAGACGATCAAACCATTTCTCGGTATGGTGGGATAAAGTGTGTGGGAAGAGATGTAGGCGAAGGAAATCCATAGTAACATCGGGAAGTTTCATGCTTTGGGTGGCGGTAATGAATTTGTCGTGGTGCTTGTTGGCATTATCATCGGGTAATCCGCGAAAAGGACAAGCGTTTTGAACTTGCTGGATCATGTGATGCTTCAACGAAAATTCAGGAGCTGTGATTTGCATCGGAGCAATCGGTCCTCCACGTCCGTTCATGGTTGGTTGACAAAGCTCCTCCATTGTTCGTAAGTCGGGTGGGGGAACATTGTTGTTGTTGTTGTTATTGTTATTCAAATTGGGTAGAGGTGGGTTGTTATTATTGTTATGCACACTAGCCATATCTAAATCTTCACGAGTCTCGGGCTTAGAATAAGATGAAGATCTAGTACGCATACACCTGCAAAAGAGAAAGATACCAAAGAAACAGAGAATATATGTGTACTTGTAAAAATAAAATCTTTTTGGTGCAAAACTTTGGAAAAGAAATGCTTTTTATGATTTTTTAATGTTTTTGTATTTTTGAAAATTTTTTAATTTTTTATGGACTTTTTTTTTGAAAATTTTTAGCAAGGAAAATAACGTTCACGAGTGAACGGATCCCAAAATCCAACGCGTCTCTCACTAAAAACCGTTAATCTTAACGAAAAGAGCCGGCAACGGCGCCATTTAATAACTGGATTTTACTTAGTTATGAAAGTTCGTTAAACCGATCTTTTCGAATTGATTACTAGTTAAGAGTGCGACTCAGTCGTTCTTGGTGGAAAATAAAAAGGTTGTCGTTGTCTATAACTAATTAAAAAGTAAATGCGAAACGTGATTAAAATAGGCTAAAAGCAAATCTAGAAAAACTGTCACTTTTTCTCTCTAAAATTAGAAAAACACTTGGTAAAAACAGAGATTTCGAGAAGCATGCAATTTTTAGAAATTAAAACGTAATGAATTTAAAACTTGAAACTTTGTAAAAACAAAAACTTAAACCATCGGAATGTTACCGTCGGAATGTATAAAAACTGAATCCATCGGAATGAGTGAAAGTAAATTCTATCGGAGTAATCTTGATCGGAATCTAAAAGTATTGGAATAATTAAGATTACAGCTATCGGAATATTGGAAATCAACTATGTCGGAATATAACTTCTATCGGAATATGGCTAACAAATATTGGCAGCGTTTCATCTTAATGAAGCCTTAAGACCCGTCGCAATGTACGATAGCAATGAGCGATCGCAATCACGATCGGAATAAGGGGGGAGTATCCGAATATTGATCGCAAAGTAAAACCCTAAGGTTATTGCGATCACAATGAACCCGTCTGAATGAACCGTCGCAATATGTAATCCCTAGCTTTCCGATGGAACACAAAGCAATCCGATAAAGTGAAATAAGCTAAAAACTCAATAATCACTTCCAATAAGCACTTATCTAAAACTTAACCAACTCAATAAGCATAAATTTGACAACTTTTGAGATACTAAATACGCAATCTTTATAAAACTAACTTTAATTAGACGAAGCTTTCTAAGAAAACTAAAAGTAAATAAGCTAAATACAAAATAAGCCAATAAGCATGATAAGCTCAAAGCTTAATCCGTATAAAAACTTAGATAGAAACCAAAAAGATAAGCTTTTTAATAAATCAAACATCAAGATTAAACAAAATCAAAGATAATTTTCGGATCAAATAAGTAAAAATCAAGAAAGGTAGAAAGAGATTGAATATGAAAAACTTAACTTGAACTTGTAGATAAATGATTCCAAAATACAAGATTGAATTAAAACTTAAACATGAAAGAAAGAAAAGATGAAGTTCTAGTGAGAGAAAGTTAGACACTTTCTCTCTCTAAAATCTAAAGAAAGAAAGAAAAAATGAAAATGCTAAATTAACTAACACCCCCTAATGTGTCATTAGGAGGGTATATATAGGAAGTGGGGAGGTGCATGTGTTGCTTCCTTCTTTCTTTCTTCTCGTCTCGACCCAATTTAAATTCTTTGTCTTTCTCGACGTCGTCTCGGGATTTGTCGATATAAATTGAACTTGTCTTGTAATTTTCTTCTTCTATTAGACTTGAGTTATTCGACTTTATTAAACTTCCGTCTTTAGACCTTTTCTTCGATAAATCTACAGAATAGGCCTTGAACTTCCGTTCTTTTTACACTCTTGATCTTTAGACTTCGTCTTTTGTCGTTTTCTTCGATAAAAGACCGTGATAGCCCATGTTTTCTTCCTTTTTCATATTTTTATCCTGAAACACAATAAAAACACAAACCACGCATAATTCCGACTTTTACGACATAAAATACACGTTTTGGTCTTGTTATTATTCGAAATAAGTGGTAAAAGGATAAGTGTTTTCACACTTATTAACCTAGAAGACAATTTATCACTATTATTTAAAACTATAGAAAAACAAAGACAGCCAAATGACCTTAAATGGGAAAGGGAAGGTTCTCTATTAAACAACATACAAAAAGGAGATTTACCAGCCAGAACAGAAGATGGAAGCCTGTTAATAAGATAGGCAGCAGTAAGAACACAATCAGACCAAAAACACAAGGGAAGACCCCCTTGGAAAAGTAAACTTCTATCCACATTAAGGAGATGCATATGCTTTCTCTCAGCAATCCTATTTTGCTGAGGAGTGTAGGCACAAGTGGTTTGATGTATGATGCCCTTTTCCTTAAAAAACATGTTCATTTTTTGATTAACAAACTCAGTCCCATTATCAGATTTTATGATCTTGATTTTTTTTAAGAAACTAATTGCAAATAAGATTAACATATTCGACCACAAAATCAAAGACCTCATCTTTAGTTTTAATTAAATAAATCCACATAGCCCTGCTGTAGTCATCAACAATGGTCAAAAAATACCTGAAACCTTCTTTGGTAGTGACCTTGTAAGGACCCCACAAGTCTAGATGAATGAGATCACCTAAACTTGAGTAAGCATGGTCACTTAAAGGGAAAGGTTCCTTGGTCTGCTTAGAAAATGGCAAACATCACAAGGTTCATTATGGTCAGGTTTGGTAAGCTTCAAAGAGTGTTTGAGAACACTTAGAACTTGGTCAGAGGGATGACCAAGCCTGTTGTGCCAAACACTTTTGGACACATGATAACACATAATAGAATAATTACTCTTAGACTTAGGGGTCTTACACTCAGTGTCAAACTAGTACAAACCACCACATTCTTTACCAGTCCCCATGATGTTCTCTTTTTTGAAATCCTGAATGATACAATCATACTCATTAAACCTAACATGCAACTTACTATCTTTTATCATTTTGTTAACAGATAAAAGGCTGACAGTGTATTCTGGTATGACCAACACATCAAATAAAACAACATTACTGGTTAATCTTAAGGTCCCAACATGTCTGATTTTAGCAATAGTACCATTAGGATGTCTAACAGCTATGTTTAAATCAGAGATACCAACTAAGTCAGTCATATCCTTAGTAGTAGAAGTGATGTGTTGATTTGCCCCAGAATCTATTATCCAATCAAAATTAAACACAGAATTACCAATTCTCACATTTGCATTGAAGCATTTATAAAAATGGTTGTTAAAGAACACATTAGCATTGAAAAAAGTACAACTAATACCTGCCATATTGGACTGCACACCAGAATTACTAGCAGAACTCTTTTCACCAATTAAGTTCATAAGTTTGGCAATTTGTTCATTAGAAAAGGAGTAAAAACATTGTTAACAGAACCATTAGAGCTATTACCACTTTGAACATCAACAATGTTACTGTTAAAACTTTTGTTGTTTCCCTTGTTATTAGAAAAACCCTTGTTTTTGGAATTTTTCTTATAACCAGCAGGATAACCAATTAACTCAAAACATCTATCTATGGTATGACCTTTCATACCACAGTGTTCACATTTCAAAGAGTCATAAGAGGGTCTATTACCATTAGAAGAGTTCCCATTATAGGAGGCATTACTGCCAGAAGTGTTGTTATTTCTATTAGTGCTACTTCCATAACTTGTGTTATTGGTAGAGTTACCATAACTGAAGTTGTTAGAACTGGAATTTCTATAAGGAGTAGCACTTCTAGACTCAACAGCTTTGGCAGCAAAAGCACTAACTTGTGGTTTGGGAGTCACAGAATTAGTGCCCAAATCCCTATGAGACTCCTCACGACAAACAATCACAAAAGCATCTTTAACATCAGGCAATTCAGTTTGAGTAAGAAGAGTACTTCTAATAGGTTGATAAACTTCATCTAATCCCATTAAAAGTTGCATGAGTTTCATGAGTTGATTATGTTTACCTGAAAGTCCCTAATCAATGCGAGAAACCCTAATCTTAACTTAATCAACACAAGGTATTACTTTTCAAACGTAATCTTATTATTGTATAATAAAGAATTACAAGTGTTATGGATAACACCGTTTGATGACAATGTGTTGTGCACACTTTGAACAACAATAACCTTAACTTATGAATACAGTCGTAGCTGTTTGATTCACTAAGTTACACGCACTAATGTTCTTAATATCTCAAAGTGTTGAATATTAATGCAAGGATACACATCCTATTTATAGTGTTACGAGTTTGACTTGAACAGTACTTGATGTCGACTACACAACTTTTACAAGTTCCCACATCAGTCACATGATGTCCTTCTATTCTTGGTAGTCTTCCATTATGCTTTAAGGAACAGTTGTCCAAAACAGTTTCCTTATTCTTTATATTCTCGAACACACAAATGGCATGTCCAAAGTGTGCTGAGAGTTATCAGGGTATTGCCACCCCTGTTAACTCTCAACCCCTCAGAGTCCCTAATACATCTTGGTTGTTATCCATCACAGCCAAGGAGTATGTCTTCAGGTAATCTTCGACTTCCCTGACAATGTCTCTGACATGGACTCCTCTGAGGTTGCTCACAGAGATTCGGATCTCTGTGAGTCTTGTGAAACTTGCCTGCCTCCTAGGCACAGGCAAGGGACTATCTATCAGCCTAATTATGTTTAAATTAATGAACAGGGAATCTAACAAGTTTAGATTCCCAACAATCTCCCCCTATTTAAACATAAATAGTGCTAGATCTAACTAAGTTAAGGTAAGTGAGTTTAACAGCTTCTTCTTACACATAACAGATCTAAACAAACATACCTCATTATTTTATTGAGACTTAAAGAAAAATTACAAGTTCAATACATAAGTTAAATAAAAGATGAAGGTAAAAAGGGCTGATACTATCTTCAATAGTCATCATTTTTGATTCTTTCTTCAGCTTCGGCCACATCTAATCTGTTATCAATTTCATCCTGCAAAGTCTTTGCAAACTTCTTGGAATACTCTGAGTTGATCTTGAGACACTTCCTGTGACAGAGTAGCTGAATAGTTGAAGCCAGGCAAAGCTCATCTTCCCTCTGAAAAGCATATTGGCAGGCTTTGTTCATAAACGCCATTCCTCTTTCAGGCACTGAGTAAGTCTGACCATCAACAGGGCCAACTATACCATTAGGAAGGATCAGATCCCTGTGCATGCCATCCACACGAACATCTTCAGTAACAAAAGTTTCATCAATGATTTGGGAAATTCTTCTTCTTTTGTTGCCTGTCTTTGGGAGTCCTTGTTCGAAAAGCTGTGGTGGAGGATCAATCTTGAGTTTGGCAGCTGTTTCCTTGATCCAGTTAAACTTAGCCTTAAGAGTTTTGAGCAGAAGGAAATTTGCCTGTCCAGACTTTTTGGCAGCTAAGGCTTCGAGTTCAAACCATTCTGATAACCCAAGTGTTTTTAACCTGAAGTTGTCAAACACATCCATATTCCCGGTTTGATTATCCCTCCATAAGATCATCTGTGGGGTGTTTGTTGACTTGTGAATGGTGTATCTAAACTTGGTTATCTTGCCAGCAGCATACCTGATGTTCACGCAGGCATCATAATCAGCTTTGACTTTCTTTAAGGCCTCAGCGCGTTTAAGTTCCATTTCCCTCAACCTTTGTTTTTGTTTTTCTTTTTCAGGTGGTGACATCTTCCTCAGAGTGGCTTCATTTAATTCTTTGGCTGCCTTGAGCTCACTCAGTCTTTTGAATTCTTCAGCCTGTTGCTCTATTTCTTCAGGCGTTAGAGGTCTCACATCAGAAGGTGTAAAGGTTGAAAATTGGGAAAGGTCTGTTGTGGATCCTCCTGTCTCTAGCATCGCAGCTATCTTCTTAAGTTTGGTGTCAGTATCAACCAAAACTATCTCTTTACCTTTCTTTAAGACAGAGGACTCCACACTTATATTTTTAAAATCATCAGCTCTTTTGAGGAACGCTGTCTGAGCCTGATTTTGAATAGATTTTGGTAGGGAGCTCACAGTGAATTTAAGTTTCTTGGCTGATGGTTCATCATCATCCTCAGGCTTGCTGATGTTAACTAGGATCATGGATTTAGATGAGTCAGCTCCATCTTGTGATTGTTGCTCCCCCTGAGTCTGATCCTCATCATCAGGTACTATAACTGGTTTGATGACTTGAAGAGGAACAGGTGTTGATGAAGGATTGGCTGAAGATGAGCCTTGTTCAGCAGATGCAAGGCTGAGTTTAGTATTCTTCTCCCCCTCACGTTCATCCTTACTTCTCTTATGTTTGGATGAACGTGCCTGAAATCTTCTTACAATCTGCTCCACAGAGGCAGCCATGGCACGCTGTCTTTTTCTTGATGCCCTGGCAATCTTCAGCAATAGGTTGGCATTGGCATTGGTATTTGCCTGAACTCGCCTGACAATAAAACCAGCATGGTTGTATTGCCTGTTGCGCACTGCATTGAAGTGTCTGTTCATGTTGTTTTCTTGTTCTTGGAACAATGCAGGGACAACTGAGTCAATGGCATTCTTGATTCTTGTCGAGAGATGACTTAGTCCTTGAGCCACACCTTTTCTTGTACCCTCCTGAATAGGCTCAGTGACAGCCTCAGTCACAGCCTTCTTTATTATACCTGGAAAGGTGACAGTAAAATTGTGCATCTCTGACTTGATCACGTCCAGCTTTCTTGATAAGCGCTCAATATCAGACTGATGGTGTACAGGCTGAAGATTCTTGAGATTGAGGCTTTGTTGAGCAAAATCATCCTCCCTTGGAATCAAGTCGAAGTTAGTCTGGGTAGGATGATCAAACAAAAGGAATTCAGTTGTTGGATCATAAATTGGTCGTTGGAAGACTGTTGTTGCAGATGTAGCAGAGTTTTGTGTGTCAACAGCTTCCTTAAGAGGAGAAGTCTTGTCATCTTCTTTAGGAGGAGAGGCTGACAGCTGGTCATCCTCATCTTCTTCCTCTTCCTCATCAAACATTCCCTCAGGGAATTCATCCTCAGGCATGGGTTCAAACTCAGCGACATAATCTTCTACAGAAAGCAATTCTTCATCAATATTGAGCTCAAGTTCTTCTTCATGTGGAATGTCCTGAGTTATTGTTTTAGCCTCCTTTTCAAGTACCTGAGGTTCTTTGACTGGCTGTACAATTTCAGCCTGCAAGTTTGTTGAAATTAGTAACAGGGAAAATATAAAGTGAGTGGTCGCCATTTCGCTGTCCCAGAGAGGCTGAGGGTGATTACTCAGCCACTCCAAAGGATAAATCCTTGGGATTCTTTTAAGTGTGAATGAAGTGTGGTTAATGGTCGCCATTCGCTGCCCCTAGGAAAGCTGAGTGTGATTATTCAGCCCCCCCAAAAGGTAAAAACCTTTGGGACTCTTTTGATTGTGAAACATATGTTGTTTAATGATCGCCATTTCGCTGCCCCTAGGAAAGCTGAGTGTGATTATTCAGCCCCCCCAAAAAGGTAAAACCTTTGGGACTCTTTTAAGAGTGAAACATATGTTGTTGTAGGTCGCCTGTTACGCTGCCCCTAGGAAAGCTGAGGGTGATGATTCAGCTCCCCCTGAAAGGATAAATCCTTTGGGACTCTTTTAATGAGGGAACCAAAAGGCTGAGTGAAGTACAGCCATCAAGGTTGAGACATTAATGTATTCAGGTTGTTGTTAGCCTGAATACTGTCTAGAGGGTTCAGGGTCATCGGGGTGCTTTATAAACACAAATGAATCACTCCCTGGTGCAAAGACAGAGTGTACAGAAGTCTTAAAGAATTCTAAGTGAAATGACAGACTTCTATGGGTCGAGGATTACCCTAACTTCACCACTCTCTCCTACAGACAAATGAGAGTGGTTGATTGTGAACCTCTAAAAATGTACACTAATTACCTGTGAGATATCAGCTTGGTTTGGCTGGTTTCCTGTAGTCTCTGCTGACCTAGAGACACTAGACGCCTGTTGTTTGTCAGCCAAAGATTCTGTATCCACAAGAGTATCTGGACCAGAGGCGGTGTCAATCTTCTTTTCCTTGGCCTTGCTAACAGCTTTACGTTGGGAAGAAGAGGGGATTTTCTTCTTCTTTAGCTGTTGGCCAGAAGAAGCCTTGGACTTAGTAGTGTGCTGCCCAGAGGTCAAAGACGTAGACTTGCCAGCGACACTAGAAGTATTCACCTTCTCAGAGGAAGGGATCAAGGACCTCTCAGCGATGGGTACCTGGTTTGCAACGTTCAGCATGTGAGCGGTCACAGGGAAATCCTCAGCTCCTATCTCCTTGTAAATGGCGCCTGTGATGCGATAGGGCTTCAGGGTTGTCAAGGCCTTGTTATGGTAGTTCTCTCCCAGCAAACTCTCAAAGATCAGGGACAAATAACGCACGTAACAGATGTTCTTTTCCCTGACCTGATTCCTTCCCTTTAGTTGTTCTACCAGGTTAGAGAAAAGAAGGCTTCCAACGTCAACATCAGCTCCCCATAGGAGAAAAATACTTGATCTTCAGAGGGGCTTTAGCAAGGATTTCAGCTGGTGTGAGGGCAGGGTTAATGTCATGACAAGGGTTGAGTGTGGCCAATGCTTCCTTGACAGCCTTTTTGTCCACTGTCTTCAGGCATTCATCTCCATGTTTAAGTCCGGCCACACTGGCAAAATCAGCAAGGGAAAAGGCAAAAGGATGTTCATTGCAAGAAAGGCTAAAGGTAATGGTGTCTTCTTCAACTTCAGCAGAATACCAGAATTCCCTAAGGTATTCTTGGTAAAAGGTGGAAGGAGATTTGGTGAAGGCTTCGTTTAGGTCACAATTCTGCATGAAATTTACCAGATCCGAGTAGGTGTTGTTGGGTGCCTTGATCCATCCAATAGCGTTATTTGAGGCGATAATGCTCTCGTTGATCTCGAAGTTCACATTGGAGGCTTTTGGTACGGGAAACGCCATTGATTTAAGGTTGAAGGAGAATGAAAATGGCGGATGGTTGAGAGAGATAAGAGTTTTAGAGAGAGAAAATGATTTTGAGAATGGTGGTGGGTGAGAAGAGAAAGAAGACAATATATATAATCAAACTTGAGTGAACAGTTATTCAACCGTATTAAATGCAAAAGCGAAAATGACTGCTCAAGTGGGTCCCCTTGACCTTTCAAAAAATTTTGTCTCCTCGTTATCCGAAACTTAAATGATTAAAAAATGTGAGAATGTTTTTCGCATTTACTTGGAACGCAACTACCTAGTTACATGTGAAAAACATTTAATAAAACATTTAATATAGAATCAATCATTTAATGAACACATTTAATATCAAGCCACAGGCTTTGAGATATTGAGCATCCCTAGCTCAGCAACTAGCCTGTTGAACGTAGGTTCAGCCAAAGGCTTTGTAAAGATATCAGCTAGTTGCAGCTCTGTGGGAACAAAATGCAGCTCAATATCTCCCTTCATAATATGATCCCTGATAAAATGATACCTGATATCAATGTGTTTGGTACGAGAGTGAAGAACAGGGTTGTTGGATATGGCAATGGCGCTGGTGTTGTCACAAAAGATTGGCACTTTGTCATACAAGATTTCATAGTCAGCCAATTGACTTTTCATCCAGAGCACCTGAGCACAACAGCTGGCTGCAGCGACATATTCAGCTTCAGCTGAAGACATAGCCACAGAGTTTTGCTTCTTAGCACTCCATCCAACCAATTTTCCTCCTAGGATTTGACAGCTGCCTGAAGTACTTTTCCTGTCAATACAGCATCCAGCATAATCTGAATCTGAATAGGCCTTGAGATCAAAGCCTGATTCCTTTGGATACCATAGTCCTAGGGATGGTGTTCCTTTGAGATACCTGAAAATTCTCTTAACAGCCACTAGATGGGATTCTTTTGGGTTAGCTTGGTACCTTGCACAGAGACATGTGGAGAATTGGATATCTGGACGACTGGCTGTTAGATACATCAGTGACCCAATCATGCCTCTATACAAAGTCTCATTGACAGAGACCCCTGACTCATCAGGACCCAAGTTGTTGGGTGGAAGCATGGGGCATTTCACTGAGGCACAATCAGCCAAGTCATATTTTTTAAGTAAATCCTTAACATACTTTTCTTGACAAATAGAAATTCCCTTAGGACATTGTTTGATTTGAAAACCCAAAAAGTAAGTTAATTCACCCATCATACTCATCTCATATTTCTTGGTCATTAATTTAGCAAAACGTTTACTAAGATTGACATTTGTTGACCCAAAGATGATATCATCCACATAAATCTGCACAATGATGAAATCACTCTTGTCCTTGAAGGTAAAGAGTGTTTTATCAATAGAACCCCTGATAAATTTGTTTTTAGATAAGAAATTTGAAAGAGTTTCATACCATGCTCTTGGAGCTTGTTTCAGACCATACATTGCCTTGTGAAGTCTGTACACATGGTTGGGAAACTCGCTGTTCTCAAATCCTTCAGGTTGAGCAACATAAACTTCCTCAGCCAAATCACCATTGAGGAAGGCACTCTTTACATCCATCTGATAGACAGTGATGTTCATATAGGCAGCATAAGCAAGAAAGATTCTGATGGCTTCAAGTCTAGCAACAGGTGCAAAAGTTTCATCATAATCAATTCCTTCAGTCTGAGAGTATCCCTGTGCTACCAATCTTGCCTTGTTCCTGATGATGTTCCCAATTTCATCCATCTTGTTTCTATAGATCCATCTAGTGCCTGTGATATTCTTTCCAGGTGGAGCTGGCACTAGTGTCCATACTTTGTTCCTTTTGAACTGATTGATTTCTTCTTGCATAGCAGCTACCCATCCATCTTCTACCAGAGCCTCAGCAACTCTTTTAGGTTCAATTTGAGAAAGAAATTCAGCAAATAGGCATTCATTAGCTGAGGCTGACTCAGAGTCTTGGATTCGCTGTCTGGTTGTGACCCCTGCATTTGGTTCCCCAATAATGTTGACAAGAAGAATGTGTTGATCTCTTGACCACTTATTTTGAGGAGCTGGAGTTTCAAGAACAGGGGTACTTGAGGGCACAGCTGGTAAAATTTGAGTCTCATCCTGCTGACTAGGAGGGCTTTCTTCAAAAACTACTTCAGTGTCTAAGTCTTCTTCAGCCACATCAAGGGAAGCAATTTCATTATCAGCAGGAGCAATTTCAGAGTTTTGAAGAATTGGTGAGTCATTAATATCATGAGAAGGAGCATCAGAGATTTGAGGTTCTTCTTCATCAAGTCCCTGAGAGGTAGGAACTTCTATGTTGTGAGTAGACAGAGGATCAAAAGCAGGAACATAAGGAGTGAGAGTGTTGGAGTGGTGATGACTGGTAGGTCTGGGTTCTGTGAACTCATCACTTGGGAAAGAAATATTTTCATTAAAATCTACTCCATCACCCTCTGTTCCTGTTCTCTGTATGACTTCATCATCTTCATTAAATCTGACATGAAAAGTTTCTTCTACTTCTTGTCTTCTGATGTTGAATACTCTAAAGGCTTTGGCTGTTGGAGAGTATCCCAAAAAGAATCCATCATCAGCTTTTTCATCAAACTTTCCAAGTTTATCCCTGTAGTTATAAATAAACACAGGGCAGCCAAACACATGAAAATAGCTGACGTCTGGAGATCTTTTTCTGAAAACTTCATAGGAGGTTTTGCCATGTCTTTTGACAATGATTGATCTGTTTTGAGTATAGCAGGCAGTGTGTACAGCTTCTCCCCAAAATTGCTTTGGTAGGGCTGCACCATTTAACATAGTTCTTGCTGCTGCAATCAGAGTCCTGTTTCTTCTTTCAGCCACACCATTTTGTTCAGGAGTGCCAGCTGAAGAGAAGTTCTGTGAAATCCCTTTTTCATCACAAAATGATTCAAGTTGATGATTCTTGAATTCTGTACCATTATCACTTCTCAGAGCTTTGACTCTAACATCATTCATATTTTCAACCTGTCTGATGAAGGACATGATGGCATCAGCTGCATCACTTTTCCTTCTAAGGAAGAACACCCATGTATATCTTGAAAATTCATCAACTATGACCAAGGTGTATTTGTTGTGATTAATGGTTTGAGGTTTGACAGGCCCAAACAAGTCCATGTGAAGGAGATGTAAGCACTTGTCAATAGAGAATGATTGCCTAGTCTTGAATGAAGACCTGTGATGTTTTCCTTTGACACAGGCAGAACAAGTTTTGTCTTTGGAAAACATTACTGAAGGTAGACCAGCAACCAAGTTTTGAGTGGCTATCTTATTGATGTTCTTGAAGTTGAGATGAGACAGTCTTTTGTGCCACAGCCAGTTGACACTTTCAGAGGCTTTGGCAAGAAAACAATTTGAGCTGTCTTCAGAGCACACAGCCATGTTGATGACATAAACATCTCTCCTTCTAGGTGTAACCAGCACAACATCATTATTTTTGTTGAATATGGTTCCCTGAGTCTTAGTAAACAAAACCTTATAATCAGCATCACATAACTGGCTGATGCTAATAAGATTGTGCTTAAGACCATTCACATATGAAACCCTGGTAAATGTGATCCCATTGCAATTCACTGAGCCATATCCTTCTGTGTCACCTGAAGAGTTATCTCCAAACACCACTTTGGGACCTGGCTCCTTTGAGTATCTGTGCAGGTATTGTTGAATCCCTGTCATGTGTCTAGAACAGCCACTATCTAGATACCATACCGATTCCTTGAGATATTTCTGCACAGATACATAGAAACAGATTAGTTCCTATGGTGAACCCACTTTCCAGTGGGTTCCCTGAATTGCTTGTTAGCAACTCTTGTGTTCCTGAAAAACTTTTGGCGTTGGGATGGACAGTTCATTGTTTCATGGTTATAACTCCCACAGATATCACACCCAGGGAAGTCACCACACTCGTCTGAGTGATGGTCTGAGAACCCACAGAATTTACAGGGAGGATAAGAATTGTAATTTCCCTGTTGTCTTTTGGAACTCTGTGGTCTGTCCCTAGAGGGTGTCTGAGCTCTTTTAGCTGCCATGTGTCTGTCATGATCTAAGGTCGAGTGGTGAGAATTCTTACAAACATTGCAATAAGGTTTGATTAACCTTTCCCCTTTGGGTTCACCTAGGACTGACTTAGGTTCATGAGAAGTAGAGCATTCAGCGGAAGGCTTAATGTGTTGTTTCAAGAGTTCTACTTCTTTCATAAGAGACAACAGGCGATCTTCAGTGGTGGGGTCAACCTATTCACAGCTTTAGTAGAAACAGGCTTAAAAGCTACTTGTTTACCAGTTGGTTTAGCAGGCACACGAAAAACTTTAGTTGGAGGATTCTCAATATCTATCTTAAGTTCATCCTTAGCAGATCTAGAAGAACTGCTAGGTTCAACTCCAGAGAGTTTGGGCAGGGGTGGAAGCTCAGCCACATCTTCAGAGACAGGGTCATTAGTCAAAGAGGTATCTGACATATGAATAGTCTCTGTAGATTTAAAGACAATGTCTTTGGGTTTGGTGATAATCCTCAGCTTTTTATGCTTAGCAGTTATATCCCTGTTTAAGTCAGCAGGCACTTCATCCCTAAGCAATTCATCTATAGTAAACCTAGCACACAGCCATTTTTCAATAACTTTGTTTAATTCTGTGACTTGGTCATTCAAAGCTATGTTTTTCAAGGTTAATCTAGCTACTTCATTTTGCAGGGATATTTTCTCTAAGTTAACCCGCCTGAGAGTTTCACATTCAGCCTTAGCATTAATCATTTCAGTTTTAACAGAGTGAAACTTGTCAAGTAGGTTCTTCCTTTGTTCCTCAACAAAGTGCAAGTCAACAATGGTGTAATCAAGAACATGCTTACGTTCATCACAATCAGACATAGAAAGAAGCCTGTGTACCTTTTTCATTGTGATGTCGACCCATTGTCCTGATCTTGCATCACCTTTTCCAACAGCTGGTTCATCCTCAGCTATTGCCATAAAAGCCCTGACTCTTGTGGTGTCTTCTTCATCCGAAGTCAATGGTTCATCATTCCAATCATAGGTTTCAGCAACCAACCCTTTCTCAGCCTTTTTCTCACCACCTTTCTTTTTGGACATAGCTTCAATCTTCAAGTTCATCTGTTCTAACTCAGCCTTAAGTGCCTTGTACTTATTTTTGTAATCTTTCTTCTCAGTGTCTGAAGAATTGGATTGAGATGAGTTGTTATGTTGTTTGAACTTGTAGGGTTTCGATGAAGATGATGGGTAAGAGGGTGAGGATGTTTGGTGGAGGGACATTCTTTTTGAAAATGTCCAAGCTTTCCACAGGCAAAACATGTTTCTTTTGACCTGTCAGTTGGTTTGCTAGCTGATCCTACTCTTCCAGATCTTTTGTAGTATCTTCTTTGGTTGGCTAGCAGTGCTCTTTCATGAAATTCTGCATTGAGGTCTGACAAGAACTCTTGGCTGCTACGGGTATCTTCTTCAATATCAGAATCGCTGTCAAGAGGATGTGTTGTAGAGATCAAAGCTTTGGAAGATGCTCCTTGGACTACAAATCTTTCAGTCTCTGATTTGTAGATAGTATCGATCAGCCCTTCTTCATAATTGTACTTTCCATAGAGCTGAGCAAGGGTATCATTTTTGATTGAGTTGTTAGCTCTCTGAGTCTGATTCATGCTCAGCCACTTTCTTGGAAGGCTGTTGACAAAAGTGGCATTGATCTCAGCTTGACCAATAGTAACATCATTCATAGCGAGGTCATTTAGAAGAATCTTCAGCCTAGTATAGGTTTGCTGAACTTTTTCACCTTCAAGAGACTTAAAGGCATTAAACTGAAGTCTGAGTGCCTGAATTTTTGTCTCTCTAGTTTCAGAGGGTCCTTCATGGCCAAGAATGAGGTCTGTCCACATTTGTTTAGCTGTGGGACACTGAATGACAGACTTCATGATATGCTTTGGAAGACAGGAAATTATGATGCTTTTGAGACGTTTATCTTGGTTTGCTAATTTCCTATCAGCTGCTGTCCATTGTTTGACAGGCTTGGGAAGAGGGTTTTCTTTAGTAGAAGTAAGTGCCATGGGAATATATGGACCATTTTCTAAAATTTCTAAGAGAAAAGGTTCAAGTCCATCAAGGTATACAAGAAATTGACTCTTCCAACTGGCAAAGTCTTCTTCATCAAAGACTGGTACACTGGTTACGTGTGATCCACCTCTTGAATCAAGAAGTTGGGGTAGATCATCATCATTTGGAGGGGGTGTAAGTCTTGGTGAAGATGGGTTTCTGGAAGGTGAGTGTGGGCTAGAGGTTTCCGGCATGGTGGATCTTGATTATAAAACGGAGAACGATGTTTCTTGAAGGTTTTGATATTAAAACCTGGCTCTGATACCAATTGAAAGTCCCTAATCAATGCGAGAAACCCTAATCTTAACTTAATCAACACAAGGTATTACTTTTCAAACGTAATCTTATTATTGTATAATAAAGAATTACAAGTGTTATGGATAACACCGTTTGATGACAATGTGTTGTGCACACTTTGAACAACAATAACCTTAACTTATGAATACAGTCGTAGCTGTTTGATTCACTAAGTTACACGCACTAATGTTCTTAATATCTCAAAGTGTTGAATATTAATGCAAGGATACACATCCTATTTATAGTGTTACGAGTTTGACTTGAACAGTACTTGATGTCGACTACACAACTTTTACAAGTTCCCACATCAGTCACATGATGTCCTTCTATTCTTGGTAGTCTTCCATTATGCTTTAAGGAACAGTTGTCCAAAACAGTTTCCTTATTCTTCATATTCTCGAACACACAAATGGCATGTCCAAAGTGTGCTGAGAGTTATCAGGGTATTGCCACCCCTGTTAACTCTCAACCCCTCAGAGTCCCTAATACATCTTGGCTGTTATCCATCACAGCCAAGGAGTATGTCTTCAGGTAATCTTCGACTTCCCTGACAATGTCTCTGACATGGACTCCTCTGAGGTTGCTCACAGAGATTCGGATCTCTGTGAGTCTTGTGAAACTTGCCTGCCTCCTAGGCACAGGCAAGGGACTATCTATTAGCCTAATTATGTTTAAATCAATGAACAGGGAATCTAACAAGTTTAGATTCCCAACATTACCTAACTTAGATCTAGCAAGACAAGTACAAGGAGTTAATTTGATCAACATATCAAACTCTCTCCACAAAGAATTAAGCTTATGATAATATTCAGAAACAGATAAGCCATTTTGTTTGAAGTTGTTAATTTTTTGCACCAGATTAATTAGAATGGACCAATCTAGTTTATCATAGGTCTCTTTTAGTTCATTCCAAACTTCAGCAGCATTATCAGCATACACAAGACTCAAATAAAGGTCCTTAGAAATACTATTCAACAACCACGATAAAACAACAGCATTACATATATCCCACTGAGATGTGAGAGTACCACTAGACTCATATGTATCTCTTAAGCAAGTACCATCAACAAAACTTATTTTGTGTCTAGCATGAAGAGCAATTTTCATAGCATTAGCCCAAACCCTATAGTTCTCACAACCAGACAGTTTAAAACTAATCAAAGACCCACTGTTACTATCATTATTCTGCAAATGAAGAGGGTTTCTAGCATCAAGGCCATTAATAATATTGGTAACACTATTACCACCACTGGTCTCAGTAACCTCAGGAGCCATAATCACAAATAAAGCAGATAAAGAACCACAACAGAAAGAAAAATGAAGCCTATATGTTCAGCCAAGAACTCTAGTTCAATACCCTCCACCACTTAGTTCTCAGGAATCCAAACCACTCAGGGTGGTAGGTCAAGAGCAAATGAAGGGCGATGAACAAACAAAAGGAAAAAAAAACAGACAAAAAATAATGAGCAATGGTGCGAGAGGTGTTACTCAACCAATAGCAACCAGCAAAGCAGCTGAAGAGAAAACCCTAGGTCAATCTAGATTCAAGTCTAGAAGTAACCGAGAGCAAACCACTCCAACAGTCAAAGTAAATCTAGATTCGAGTCTAGAAGTAACTTTGACCAAAGAATCAACCAATCAATCAAAGGAAACAATATTAGCTTCCAATAATGTACCTGAAAGGTTAGATTAAACAAAAAACCTTTTGAAACACAAAAGCCCCAAATCTGGAAAATTAGGGTTTTCAAAAAAAATTGTATATTGAGGGAGAAGATTCCCAGTAACACTAAATACCTTAAAAACAAACAGATCTTGAACAAAGATCCAAGATAAACCAAAAAACCTTTTAGTTGACCAAGACAAAAAAAACTTTTCATAAAATAGAAGATTAGAGTGATAATCAATCGATTAAACCAACCAATTTTTGAAACCCCCAAAAATATTTTTCCTTAGTCAAAAAAGTTTTAATCAAAGATCCAACCGAGAGCTCTGATACCATGTAAAAAGTAATAACACCACAACGAATATGCACTCAACCAACCACCCCACGTGCTTTATTAATCAAAGATACGAACAGGATAGTCCCCAAATGGGTGCTATCAACATACAAAAGAGAAGGTTGTCCCCAAATGGATGCAACCTGGAAATACAAGATCAATAACAACCTAATCTAACTAAACTGAATCAAAAACGTTTATAACGTTTACATCTTTATTTTTAGAGAGAAGAAAAACGAGAGAGAAAAAGAGGCGATGAAGAAATAAGTGTGTAACCCTAGCAGCTGAATGCGATCCATATTGAACCGTGGTTTTGAGGTTCGTCACTTGGTCTTATTTTTAGGTTATTTTATGTGTGGCTACTTGATTTGTGTGTTTACGTGTTTATTTTGTGTGAACGAGGTTGGTGTGGTTATCATTTATGAGTATAGAGTACTCATAAGTAAATCGAGGAACGGTTATTTCATGTTAATGAGCTCACAATTAGTGACTATGAAATGAAATGGTGATATTTTGGTGTTTACGTATACGTATAAGTATTATAGTAATAGTATTTTTTTAGGATTTACGGTTTAGCATTTAGAGGTCTCGGATGAGGTAATTAGTCATATGAATATTTTTCGGGATGGTTTTAAGTCATTTAGGACTTAGTTATAAAGTTTATTTCAAAATTTGAGATTTTTTTTAAAAGTGTATATTTTACGTTTTTTACGGTAAAACGCGTAAATTTGGCTAGTTTTACGGTTTTGAGGTTTTGGAAGCTTTAGGAGCTGAAATAAATTAAGACAAATTAAGGTAATGTTAGCAGTGTATAATAAATAAATAAAACGAAAAAAAATAAAAAATATATAATAAGGGTCGGTTTGGCCGCCTAAAAGAAAGAAAAAAAGGAAAGAAAAAGGTAAATAGGCTATGGTTGGACTTGGGTTCACCCATACCCTATATAATGTCTAATTAAAAAACAAAAGCCATATTTTTCTTCCTGGAACTCTAAAGTCGACGGCAGAAGGAGATTTTTTAGGGTTTTTATAGTTTTTTTCATCTTCCATTGAATTAAAGGTAAAACCTTAATAAACCTTTTTAATTAAATTGTTTTTATGTTTATTTAATCATCTTATGATGGATTTAGGTTAGGGTTTAATTTAAAAACAGTAAATTAATGTTATATTAATCATAATATGATGATTACATAAACTAGGGCTTGTATTTAATGGGGTTATGGGTAATTAATTAGTTTAATTTGATTAAACCCGTTTTTAAAAACTGGACAGAATTTTGAGTCAATTGTTTTGATCATATTGGGAGTTCAACAAACTCTTATTTTACGATCCAAGTATCCATGAAAAGGTAATTGAAGTGGCTTTCCAATGTAAGAAACGAGAACTAAATTGGAGGTCGGGAAGTGGGTCAAAAACAGGTTACAACAGTCGGAGGTCAAAACAGTTTTGAAGTCAGCCTGTTTTCTTTTTAAGTTTTGGGTTGTTTGGGGTACTTAGGGTTGCAGTGGAATCTTCTAACGAACATGAGAGATGGTTTATATATTGTAGTAAGTATCTGCACTTGGTCTAAGGTTTTGGTTTAGGGTAAGACCCCCTAATCATAACAAACTTTTTGTATGTTTAAAATCAGTAAATCTGGAATGTCAAAAGTATATATATATATATATATATATATATATATATATATATATATATATATATATATATATATATATATATATATATATATATATATATATATATATATATATAGAGTTATGATCAAATAAGAAGATTAAGTAAAATGAGAAGAATGAGAAGAAACTACAGCCACACATTTCAGATGCACCTACAAAGTCAGATGCATCTCCCCTTAAAATTCTCCTTCCTTTGTGAAATTTGTGGTCAGGATTTCTTCTTATTCTTCTCATTTTAATTTTTCTTCTTACTAGATCCCTACTCTATATATATATATATATAAAAATATATATATATATATATATATATATATATATATATATATATATATATATATATATATATATATATATATATATATATATATATATATATATATATATATATATATATATATATATATATATATATATATATATATCGGGGCCTTAACAGTAGTTTTAAAGTTAGGGCAAGTGGGAGGTGTTAGCTAACATATGTAACGGCATGAATATTCCTTTTACAGAAACCATGGGTATGTTTAAGTGGGCATATGACTTATAGTTTGGAGACCTAAAATTGGGACTGTTTTGTGTAAAATATGAACGGGATAGTTATTAAACTTAATCAAGTTAAGGACTTGTTAGGGAAGGGTAATGGGGTGTTTAGAGTTTATAAATGGGGTATTTATATGAGAGGAGGTTAGATGTCCATCATAGGTTGATGAACCATTTTAGTGGTTGGTTCATGTATTGATTATGTGTTTTTGGATTGTTAGCTTTTGCTAGTGCGAGGACTTTTGGAGAAGCAATCAGGTGAGTTTCATGGTCCCATGTTTACTATTGTTTTTGACTTCCAGATGGGATGGAAGAGACACTGTGTTATGTTTTGTTTTATAAATTTATGTTGTGAATGTTTGGCGGTGGTAATGGACTTATGTGTGCATACTTATGTGATTAACTGCTAGATAATTCTTGATTGTTTATGTTTTGACTTGGTACCAAGGGGTGTTGACAAGGCGGGGCCTTGGGGATTGGTTCATAGGTGTTTGGATGCCTATGGGATTATGAGGTTTGGTATGGCTGGGAGCCATGGTTTTGGTTTGATTAGTTAAATCCATATGTTTTAACTTTTGATTGTTACTCACAGCTTTTGGTATAATTTGGCGTTTGAGTCTAAACCTATGACTCTCACCAACTTTATGTTGACGTGTTTTAGTGTCTCTTTCAGGTGATACTATGGTTAAACATGAGAACATAAGTGGCTAGGATTTGGAGAGCGTAGGAATGCATATAGAAGGAGATCCCCATTTCCTTCTTAGTTTTTATTTGTTCATTTAATAAGTGATACTGTGGCACACATATGTTTATTTTGGTTATTTTATTTGTTTGTCTTGGGTAAGAGGTAGGACTGTTATCTACTTACCTAGACTCCTGCATTTGTTGAGATATTGTCATGACTTTTGTGTCACCATTTTATGACATTTCTTATTTCGTATAGTTATCTCTATAGACACGTTATGTTGTGATGATATCCATACGTCGCGCCCCATATTCCGCCATGGTGGGGTGTGACAGAATGGTATCAGAGACAGGTTATAGAGAATTAGGTTGCCTAGTCGCGTAGCCTAGTCTATAGCTTAAGGGTCCCTGCATATAGGCGTCATAGGAGTATGTGTGCATTTTATAATAATTGATGTGTTTGGATGTTATTTTGCGATGTTGTTAAGTTAGGAACTAATATGGTTCATACTTGGCCACATATTATTTTCCCTTCGGGTTTTGACTAGTGCGGGTTTAACTACCATCGTCCACGCTAGTCATTTTTGTACTTTGCTAGAAATGTATGTTATAGTATATAATTTGGTGCATGATAGCACCTGCCTTTTGTTATGTTATTCTATGTATCTGATGAGTGATATTTTTTCTGATATTTAAGTCATGCCCCTTAAGAGTGAAGTAGTGGTGGTGCGAGCCACTAGAATTACGAGGATAGGATGCCACATACGTACAAACTATAGGAGGAAAATTCTAGAGGAGTGGGATCCATGTGAGGCGATAGCACACATGTCTAAGGTGAAAGTGAACAATGTGTGGGTCTATAAGACAGTCCTAACGATAACGGCTAAGGAAGGGAATAAGGAGGTACTATTGAGGACTGTCAAGACTAAACCAGTTTATCTATTTGATAACAGTAATGAAGGAGGAGAAACCGATACCGAATCCACTACATCCAATAGTTATTTGTTTTAAATCTTTTCTGACTCTTATGGACGGCATGCCTTAGAATTATTTATGTTTTTTTTGGATTATGTCTATGCTAGTTTAGCTAGACCACAGATTTGGGATGTTTCAAGTTTTTGACTATGTTATTTTAATAAATGGAGTTTTGGATCTTATTTTGTGTGGTTATGTGCTTGTGAGTTGATGGATTATGTGTTATGTGTAGTAATAATTTCTTATAAGTGTCATCATAAGAGGGAGTACATTGGTGAAAGGGAACATGTATAATTATGGAGACCTACACAATTATATATGTGCCACAACACCACTAGACTTTCAAGTATGATTGCATGAAAGAGAGTTGATACATGCTTGTATAGTAGATGCTGGTAGTACGTATGGTTATGATCAGGCGTGTGTATGGTGGTAAGTGTACTATATGGAGTATTTTGGTAGTTGTTAACGGGTGTCATGTTTTTACTATAGCATGGTGAATACGCGAAATGGTGCTGGGGGAAGTGGTGGTGACGGAAATCCTGATTTGGCTGCTTTGATTGCTGCTCAAATGGCCAACATAATACAAACCATTGTTCAGCAGGTGACTAACAACCTGAACAACAACAACAACAACAATTGTCAAGGAGGAGGTGGAAACAATGGTTGTAGCTATAAGGCATTCACTTCTTGTGGGGCAAAAGAGTATGATGGGAAGGGTGGCGCGATAGTACTTACCCAATGGATTGAGAAGATGGAAAATGTGATTCAAATGAGTGGTTGTTTACCCAATCAAAGGGTCATGTATGTAACTGGTTCACTGGTAGGGAAGGCTTTAACTTGGTGGAATACTCAAGTTCAAGCAAGAGGGGGAGTTGCTACAAATGCTATGGCTTGGGCCGATTTTAAGGCTCTTATGACTACGGAGTTTTGTCCAAGCAATGAGATGGAGAAGCTGGAAAATGAGTTTTGGGGACATGCTATGGTTGGAGCGGCTCATGCAGATTACACGGATCGCTTCCATGAATTGGCAAAGTTGGTTCCCCATTTGGTTACCCCTGAGGCAAACAAAATCAAGCGGTACATTGCTGGATTGCCTACTCAGATTAGGGGAATGATCAAGGCTACTCAACATAACACGATACAGCAAGCTATACTTACATCAGGAATACTTGTTGAGGAGGCAGTATCTAGTGGAACCTTGGTAAAGGCGGGGGATAGAAGAAAGGAGCCAGAAGCCGCGAAATCGCCTGACACCAACTGGAAAAATGTTAAGAAGGCAAAAGATGGAAGAAATTTTGCCATGAGAGTACCTCAAGGCTCTGGAAATTCAAACAACAACAATGCTGCTTGCCGAACCTGCTCTAGGTTCCATCCAAGAGGTACACCATGCCAGATATGCTTCAATTGCCAGAAACCGGGACACTTTGCTAGGAACTGTGAAGCACCTAACAGGAACGCAACACCAATCCAATCTGTGAGGATGAATGTCACCGGGGGAAACTGCTTTAAGTGTGGACAACCCGGACATTTCAAGAGGGAGTGTCCTAGATTGGTTGGAGCAACCAACCAGGGCAGAGGGCAGCTAGCTTTGGAAGGAAGTCGAGGAAACCAAGGTGGTGGAAACCGGAACAATGCTAACCGCAACAATGGAAACACTGGGAATCGGAACTGGAACAGGAACGAGGGAAATCAGAATAAAGGAAATCGGAATAGAGGCAAGGTTTACCTTGCAAATGCAGTAGAAGCGGTTCAGGACCCGAATGTGGTGACGGGTACGTTTTCTGTTAACAATCACCTCGCTACGATTCTTTTTTACTCTGGGGCAGATTTTAGTTTTGTGTCTTCTCAATTCGTGCCATTGTTAAATATGAACCCTAGTGTAGCGAAACCAGGATATGTGATTGAGATAGCTAGTGGTAAGCAAGAAGAAGTAGATGAGATATTTTTAAACTGCAAATTAGAGTTGGGAGAATTTAAGTTCACCATAGATTTAATCCCTCTAGGACATGGGAGCTTCGATGTGATCATTGGGATGGATTGGTTATCGAAGCATAAGGCTGAGCTAATGTGTCATGAAAAGATTGTTAAGATCCCCATAGGTGATAATAAGGTGTTATACGTGTACGGAGAAAGGAAGGAGAAGAAGACCAAGTCCCTTATGAATGCCAAGGACGATGAGCCACAAATCAATAAGATTCGAGTAGTAAGAGAGTTCGTTGATGTATTCCCGGATGACTTGATGGGGTTACCACCGGTGAGACAAGTAGAGTTTAAGATTGACTTGGTACCCGGGGCAACACCCGTAGCGAAGTCACCATATCGTCTAGCACCGTCAGAGATGCAAGAATTAGCCGAGCAACTCAAGAAATTGCAGGATAAGGGTTTCATTCGACCAAGTTCTTCTCCATGGGGAGCGCCGGTGCTATTCGTTAAGAAGAAGGATGGATCATTTCGGATGTGTATCGATTATCGGGAGCTGAACAAGCTGACCATTAAGAACCGTTATCCTCTCTAAAGGATTGACGATTTATTTGATCAGCTGCAAGGAGCAAGATACTTCTCAAAAATTGACCTTAGGTCCGGTTATCACCAACTAAGGGTCTGTGAGGAGGACATACAAAGACCGCGTTCAGAACAAGGTATGGACACTTTGAATTCACCGTTATGCCATTTGGGTTGACAAACGCGCCAGCCGTGTTCATGGACCTAATGAACCGAGTGTGCAAGCCATATCTGGATAAGTTTGTCATAGTCTTCATTGATGACATACTTATCTACTCTAAGACGGAGGAGGAGCACAACCAACATTTAAGGTCGGTATTGGAACTGCTCAGGAAGGAGAAACTTTATGGGAAGTTCTCCAAGTGTGAATTTTGGCTGCAAGAAGTACAATTTCTAGGGCATGTAATCGACAATGATGGCATACATGTAGACCCAAAGAAGATTGAAGCCGTGAAGGACTGGAAGGAACCTACTACACCGTCAGAAATAAGGTCATTCTTAGGCTTGGCAGGATATTACAGAAGATTTATAGAGAATTTCTCTAGAATATCAAAGCCTTTGACATTGTTGACCCAAAAGAATCAGAAGTATGAATGGGGTGAAGAGCAAGAGCATGCGTTTCAGACACTAAAGGATAGGTTGTGTAATGCACCGATCTTGTCCTTACCAGAAGGGGTGGAAGATTTTGTGGTTTATTGTGATGCGTCCAACCAGGGTTTAGGATGTGTTCTTATGCAGCGAGATAAGGTCATAGCTTATGCATCACGACAATTGAAAAACCATGAGAAGAATTACACCACACATGACTTGGAACTAGGAGCTGTAGTCTTTGCTCTTAAGATATGGAGACATTACTTGTATGGGACAAAAAGTGTGATCTATACGGATCACAAAAGCTTGCAGCACATCTTTAATCAGAAAGATTTGAACATGAGGCAGAGGCGGTGGTTGGAGTTATTTAGTGATTATGATTGTGAGATTAAGTATCACCCTAGAAAGGCCAATGTGGTGGCGGATGCTCTAAGTAGGAAGGAGAGGCTAAAACCTAAAAGAGTAAGGGCAATGAGCATAACTATTCAGAGAACCCTTAGAGATAGAATTCGAGCAGCACAAGTAGAGGCCGTTAAGGAAGAAAGGCTGGTTGAAGAAAATCTACATACTATGGATCAGTACATGGAAGAAAGATGGGATGGTTGCAAGTATTACTTGGATAGAATATGGGTTCCGTTGTTTGGCGATACAAGGAAGGTTATATTGGATGAAGCTCATACGTCGAGGTATTCGATACACCCAAGAGTTGATAAGATGTATCGGGACATGAGGGATATGTATTGGTGGCCAGGAATGAAGAAAGATGTAGTTTGTACGTTAGTGAATGTTTGACTTGCGCCAAGGTGAAGGCTAAACATCAAAGACCATCAGGATTACTGCAACAACCAGAGGTTCCTAAGTGGAAGTGGTAGAATATTGCCATGGACTTCATTACAAAACTGCCAAGGTCCAACAGTGGTAATGACATGATTTGGGTAATAGTGGACAGACTGACTAAGTCTGCCCATTTTGTGGCAATGAAGGAGGATGATAAGATGGAAAGGTTTGCCAAGAAATACTTGGAGCATGTGGTGGAAAAACATGGGGTGCCGGTGTCGATCATATCGGATAGGGATAGCAGGTTTACGTATAGGTTTTGGGGGCTATTGTAGAAAGCCTTGGGTACGAGACTGGATATGAGCACAGCTTATCATCCGCAGACGCATGGACAGAGTGAGAGGACTATACAAACGTTAGAGGATATGTTGAGGGCGTGTGTCATAGACTTTGGAGGAAGTTGGGAGAATCATCTGGCGTTGGCAGAATTCTCGTACAATAATAGCTACCATGCTAGTATAGAGTGTGCACCGTTTGAAGCACTTTATGGTAGGAAGTGTAGGTCACCGTTGCTATGGGCTGAAGTAGAAAGTAGTCAACTAATTGGACCGGAGATGGTACAGGAGACTACGGATGCGATAACCGTGCTTAAGGAGAAATTAAAGGCGGCTAGGGATCGACAAAAGAGCTATGTGGACAAGAGGCGTAAGCCGTTGGAATTTGAGGTTGGGGACAAGGTTATGCTAAAGGTTTCACCATGGAAAGGGGTGATGCAGTTCGGGAAGAAAGGGAAGTTAGCGCCTAGATTTGTGGGTCCATTTGAAATCCTTGAAAGGATTGGGCTAGTGGCGTATAGGTTGAGATTACCGGAAGAGTTGAGTAGTGTACATGATGTGTTTCATGTCTCAAACTTGAGGAAATGCTTAGCAAGAACTGACTTGCAAGTGTCGGTGGACGATATTAGTATAGATGCGAGCCTTCGTTTCATTGAAGAGCCGATAGAGATTATGAACCGTGAAGTTAAAACACTGAAAAGAAGTAAGATACCGTTAGTTAAGGTTAGGTGGAATTCTAAACGTGGATCGGAGTTCACGTGGGAACGGGAAGAGTTTATGAGGAATAAGTATCCTCAGTTGTTTGATAATGATGATCCTAAGGAGTAAATCTCGGGACGAGATTTCTATTAGGAGGGAGTGATCTGACAACCGTGGTTTTGAGGTTCGTCATTTGGTCTTATTTTTAGGTTATTTTATGTCTGACTACTTGATTTGTGTGTTTACGTGTTTATTTTGTGTGAACGAGGTTGGTGTGGTTATCGTTTATGAGTATAGAGTACTCATAAGTAAATCGAGGAACGCTTATTTCATGTTCATGAGCTCACAATTAGTGACTATGAAATGAAATGATGATATTTTGGTGTTTACGTATACGTATAAGTATTATAGTAATAGTTTTTTTTTTTGGATTTACGGTTTAGCATTTAGAGGTCTCGGATGAGGTAATTAGTCATATGAATATTTTTCGGGATGGTTTTAAGTCATTTAGGAGTTAGTTATAAAGTTTATTTCAAAATTTGATATTTTTTTTAAAAGTGTATATTTTACGTCTTTTACGGTAAAAGGCGTAAATTTGACTAGTTTTACGGTTTTGAGGTTTTGGAAGCTTTAGGAGCTGAAATAAATTAAGACAAATTAAGGTAATGTTAGCAGTGTATAATAAATAAATAAAAAGGAAAAAATATATATATAATAAGGGTCGGTTTGGCCGCCTAAAAGAAAGAAAAAAAGGAAAGAAAAAGGTAAATGAGATATGGGTTGGACTTGGGTTCACCCATACCCTATATAATGTCTAATTAAAAAACAAAAGCCATATTTTTTCTTCCTGGAACTCTAAAGTCGATGGCAGAAGGAGATTTTTTAGGGGTTTTATAGTTTTTTTCATCTTCCATTGAATTAAAGGTAAAACCTTCATAAACCTTTTTAATTAAATTGTTTTTATGTTTATTTAATCATCTTATGATGGATTTAGGTTAGGGTTTAATTTAAAAACAGTAAATTAATGTTACATTAATCATAATATGATGATTACATAAACTAGGGCTTGTATTTAATGGGGTTATCGGTAATTAATTAGTTTAATTTGATTAAACCCGTTTTTAAAATCTGGGCAGAATTTTGAGTCAATTGTTTTGATCATATTGGGAGTTCTACAAAGTCTTATTTTACGATCCAAGTATCCCTGAAAAGGTAATTGAATTGGCTTTCTAATGCAAGAAACGAGAACTAAATTGGAGGTGGGAAGTGGGTCAAAAACAGGTTACAACAGTCGGAGGTCAAAACAGTTTTGAAGTCAGCCTGTTTTCTTTTTAAGTTTTGGGTTGTTTGGGGTACTTAGGGTTGCATCGGGATCTTCTAACGAACATGAGAGATGGTTTATATATTGTAGTAAGTATCTGCACTTGGGCTAAGGTTGTGGTTTAGGGTAAGACCCCCTAATCATAACAAACTTTTTGTATGTTTAAAATCAGTAAATCTGGAATGACAAAAGTATATATATATATATATATCGGGGCCTTAACAGTAGCTTTAAGGTTAGGGCAAGTGGGAGGTGTTAGCTAACATATGTAAGGGGATGAATATTCCTTTTACAGAAACCATAGGTATGTTTAAGTGGGCGTATGACTTATAGTTTGGAGACCTAAAATTGGGACTGTTTTGTGTAAAATATGAACGAGATAGTTATAAACTTAATCAAGTTAAGGACTTGTTAGGGAAGGGTAATGGGGTGTTTAGAGTTTATAAATGGGATATTTATATGAGAGGAGGTTAGATGTCCATCATATATTGATGAACCGTTTTTGTGGTTGGTTCATGTATTGATTATGTGTTTTTGGATTGTTAGCTTTTGCTAGTGCGAGGACTTTTGGAGAAGCAATCAGGTGAGTTTCATGGTCCCATGTTTACTATTGTTTTTGACTTCCAGATGGGATGGAAGAGACACTGTGTTATGTTTTGTTTTATAAATTTATGCTGTGAATGTTTGGCGTTGGTAATGGACTTATGTGTGCGTACTTATGTGATTAACTGCTAGATAATTCTTAATTGTTTATGTTTTGACTTGGTACCGAGGGGTGTTGACAAGGCGGGGCCTTGGGGATTGGTTCATAGGTGTTTGGATGCCTATGGGATTATGAGGTTTGGTATGGTTGGGAGCCATGGTTTTGGTTTGATTAGTTAAATCTTGAATGTTAGTTTGTTAATGCATGTAGTATCACATTGTCCATATGTTTTAACTTTTGATTGTTACTCACAGCTTTTGGTATAATTTTGCGTTTGAGTCTAAACCTATGACTCTCACCAACTTTATGTTGACGTGTTTTAGTGTCTCTTTCAGGTGATACTATGGTTAAGCATGAGAACATAAGTAGCTAGGATTTGGAGAGCGTAGGAATGCATATAGGAGATCCACGTTTCCTTCTTAGTTTTTATTTGTTCATTTAATAAGTGATACTGTGGCACACATATGTTTGTTTTGGTTATTTTATTTATTTATCTTGGGTAAGAGGTAGGACTGTTACCTACTTACCTAGACTCCTGCATTTGTTGAGATATTGTCATGACTTTGTGTCACCATTTTATGACATTTCTTATTTCATATAGTTATCTCTATAGACACGTCATGTTGTGATGATATCCATACGCCGCGCCTCATATTCCGCCATGGTGGGGTGTGACACATATATACTCCATCAAGAATGTAGGTTTGGCAGGAGTAGTCCCTGGAAACCTGCACATGTGACAAACAAAGAAATATGGCAAAAAATTATGAAAATAACCCCTCAACAATAACAAAGTTTGCACACTGTATTCAACAGAATATACATTTCATAAGCGGCTTCGAATTGGGTGATCAGTATTCATATGTGTTGTTCAATGTGTAATTGACTGTTCTTGACCGTTCTTCGTATTTTCAGTAGAGTAATGACTGTGCGGGAAGAATGAGTATTTCGACGCTGACGAATTGCGCTTCTACAATTCATCAGTTGGCATAAGACACCGTTCATGATCCTTAAGATAAATGTTTGTAAATAGGTGTGAAAAACTCTCGCGATTCTCTTGAAATATACAAAAATGAGTTTGCGAAAACCTACTTATACTGATGTCGAAAAACTTTAAGCAATCACGAGGAGAAATATGAGATCCTTAGATGTTATGGATCGTTAATTCTAGGGAGTGGGAGTGGGCTGATTCTCAAAACTGCAGATCGTGGTCAATTTTGTAGAGGTGATTACGGTTCGAATTCATTCATTTTGAAGTCGTTGCCACACATGACTTATTTTGATATGCGTTCTTTGGTGTTTTGAAAGCGAATAACGACGTCAATGTTTTAGGTCAATCACATTTTTTGAACTATTTCGAAGATGGGAAAAAGTACACGATTTTTCATTTGTATATATGACGTATAACTTCTTATATTCTTTAACAAACGGGATGTATTAGGAATGAGCTACACTTACTTACCAAGCGAATTTTACATCTAAATGTGGGTGATACAAAGAAAGTGATGTATAAGCAATATCAAGAAAAGATGTAAAACAAGTGTTTGATGTGCAAAACACAAAATGGTATGTAACTAAAAATTCAGCACTTGTCTCCTAAGAAAATAACGAGACACATGCTGATTTGGTAGAACTAAGATTATATATAGCGTGAGGCTTGTCGTAGCAGCATAACCAAGCTACACATCTTCCCTTTTTAAAATGTGATTTTAAACGACACAAAATATGATAATATTTATATTTTAATGTCATCTTTGATATGTATTGATTTTGCATTAAACGTTGTATATAGTGAATGAAGTTAAAGAAAATATCTTTACATGCAATATTTTTTGTTTAAAAAGAAATTTTTTTTATCGGAGTTGAATTTTAAAAATACGTCACAACTCATGTTTTGATTCGTTTTGTAACGTAGTAATTAGTAAATATATTTTATTTAAACTTTTAGGTGGTATTTGATAAAAACTTAATTGACTTAATAAGAAAAAAAATAGTATTTATTAAGTCATATGAAAAATGTTTATTAGTGACTTAATAGAAGAAAATGATTTAAATATTAAATAATAAAACTGAGCTTGTCTGCATTAAGTAATCTGTTAATTAAACATGACTCAAGAGCTAATACTTTTTTTTATTAAGTCATTAAGTCATGTTTAATAAAGAGATGACTTACGACAGTTTTTTTCTATTAAGTCACAAACAGACAATTTTTTATGTAATCTTTTTAAGTAATGAAAATAATTTCAACTAAAAACGATTGAAAATGGGTTTAGAATGACAAGTGATATTTTTGTTCAAGTCATGTTTAGAATGACAATCGTAAGTACTAATACTAAACTTATAAACTAAAGCATGTCTTGCAAGGATCATAAAATCAAATCATGTTTAGGTAACAGAAAATCATACTTAGAAAGTCAAATTATAACAAACAGTTACAAGGATTTATTAAATTATACAAAAAATGTTTGTTAGTGACTTAATTTAAAAAAAATGATTTGAATTTGTACTAATAAAACTATGACAGTCTGTATTAAATAATCTGTTGATTAAATGTGACTCAAGAGGTAATAATTTTTTTATTAAATTATGTTTAATAAAGAGATGATTTACGAAAGCCTTCTTCGATTAAGTTACAAACAAATATTCTTAGAATGATTTAATAAATACTATTTTTTATGTAATCTTTTTAAGTAATGAAAAACTAATTTCAACTAAAAACGATTGGAAATGGGTTTAGATTGACAAGCGATATTTTTTGTTCGAGTCATGTTTGGAATGACAAGTTTTGCTTTAGCCTAGTTCAAATTAATCGTAAGTAGTAATACTAATTACTAAATTTATAAACTAAAGCATGTCTTGCAAGGATCATAAAATCAAATCAAGTTTAGGTAACAGAAAATCATACTTAGAAAGTCAGATTATAACAAACAGTTACAAGGATTTATTAATCATATATAAAGATTTAATTCATGATCAAACCACCGTTCTTCAAACATTTTCATTCCTCATTTCTTGCAAACAATCCCATTTCCATGAAACATTCCCTTAGCAGAACAATCTAATGCAATCACCTCATTCTCCTTCACTCCAACGTTTCCCGAGTCAAAGATACAGTTTGCGCAATCAGACGACAACAAACTGCTAGTCTTATACTTGTCCTCGCCTCCAACAACAGCCATCGCGACCCCAGGCTTCGCGGGGTTCTTGAAGTCGGGCTGATAAGTCCTCCCCAACACGCCTTCAACATTGTCTGAAAGCCCACTAAGGGGGTGTTTGGATGTGCGTTTCACCACAAATAATCTCCGAATCCCAGTTTCAAACTGGAGAAAAACTAGAAAAAGGTGTTTGGGTAAAAAAGGCCAAAACGGCGTTTAGTTATTCAAAAATGGAGTAAAACGGCGTTTTGTAAAAGTTGGTTAGGAGGTCCAGCTGCGAAAATGGAGTTTTCAAAAATGGAGTTTTCAAAAATGGAGTTTTCAAAACGAAAATGGAATCCCAAACACCCCCTAAACCTAAACTGAACCTCCAAATGAGCAAAGCAATCATCAGATGGAACATTGTATCCATGAATTTTGTCATCTTCAGCGGTTACCGGGACTACATTGGCCAAAATCTCGACGACGCCGGGTATGATTACCATCACACTGTTAACTCCTGAAGTTCTTTCTATCTTAATATCATTATCAGGTGATTTCCATGTGGAAAGACCACCTAAGGGTAGGGAGATTGTTTGTCCATCGTAAGTGAATTTAAGGTGGTCGATTTCTTGGTCCCATGTTCCGGATTTGGTTGCTTCAAGGGAGAATGTGTGGGAACTGAAGAGGAGGCCTAAGGCTTGGATCCATGTGAAGTCACGGGCTCGGCCTGTGGGTCTGTGGCCAATGAATCGACCATTGGAGGTTAGAGTCAGAGAATAAGGTGAAGTGCTCGTTAACTTTTCCATGGAAGTAGAAGACAATGCCGTCTCCCCCAATGAAGCGTGGATCGTAGCATGCTGATCCCGGGCTGTTGCAGTTCGCTTTAGGGTCTACAATAACAAAAAAATCATTTAGTCGGGTTGTTCAATTAAGTATTAGAAAGTTCATTTTGAAGTAAGTACCAAAAGAATAGAAACGGCAATAATTCTATAAATTGCTGATGTATTTACAAGTTTAGTATTATTACTGAAGTAGATTCTTATAATAAGCAGTTTTTTTTACATATATGTAATCAACAGTTGAATAAAAAAGACTGAAGAGGATATTGTTACTTTTGCATTCGGCTCTGCATTTAGGGGAATAGCAGTCGATGCGGCAAACTTTATCCTTGGGGTTGTCTGAGGTGCTGGAGGGGCATTCTGAAGGGCAATAAAGCGTCTTTCCCTGGCAGCGTGACCAAGGGCAACAATAAGAGCTCGAATAAGCTTTTACTTGAGTAAGTGCAGAAAAAACCGCAAACGTTGCCAAGACGATCAACAACGAAGTCTTGTTGCTTGTCATTTTCATGGTGTTTTTGTTAAATTGTTATGGAAAAGGGACTTGTTGCTGCTCTATTTATAGCCTATACTTTCAAAATGACTTCTGAATTATGAGATGTTAATATCTTAGAGCTTTTCCCTAAAGATGTGGCAACGTTTGTGAGATGTTATTTAAAAAAGGTTACGCAATATGCATTACAAGAGAGTTGAGTTTTTAATAAGTAACTCGTACATGATGGAGAGTCAGCTTATCAAGTTTGATTTATCAATCTTAGTTCTTACATGATCAACTCGCTCTCCTGTTAAATCAGCTCAAGCATGCATTAACATGATTCTTCATGCTATTAAATCGAGTTTTGGATTAACCTAAAACTATCAAGCCTTGCAAGCCTACCTTAGGAGCGAGTTGTGTTCGTTGGTACTTTATTGAAAATCTACTAGTTTAAGGTTATTAATTTCCTACTTAAATTTATAATTTTTCTAATCTTATGAAACTTAAGTTAACCCGGTCGAGTTATTAGATTACTGGGTAATTAGAACTTACATAGCCGTAGAAGACAAAACAAACTGCGCACTAATTTTTTTTTGGATTGCAAAACTAATTTTATGAAAAATCATATTTGTGGATATAGGTGTTATAACGTTGATATTCATAATTCGATTAACTCTCTTCCGATCCTGCACGTCTCAGGTGCAAACAAACCGAAAGTATCAAATGCAAAAAGAATAAACACGTGCTGATTTTTAATGCATGTTTTTTTTTATGTTTTATCACTTTATATAAGACGACTTTCAAAACAATCCGACTCGTAAAACCTCGACTATTTAATCCTATATAAAAAACATTAGAAATTGAGCTTTAGAATATTAATGCATAATATATACAAGTGAACAAAACACATGCATAGAAAGTGTCTTCAACTCTTAATACTCATATAACTTTTAATTTTAACGGTCGTGATCTTCCTAACTTAATAAAAGGTGTTATTGGTTTATTCCTTATGGCGAAAGGTTCGAGGTTTGCATACTGTCTAATTGGATGTTACTGCGAGCTCGAATCACTAACAACTAACTAGCCGTTCAAAAAAAATATACTACTGTAGTAATCTTCCTAACGTATCTTATTGACAATTAAAGAATATAAACTTTGATTAACAGGTTGTGATCGATGTTGTCTTAAAGGGTTTGTACGTATTTATTATTAAAGCTTTAGACAGAAGCTTCAATCTGATCCCAGGATAACGTTACAAAATCTATAGGTCTTTAAAAAGAAAAGGCCACAAGTTGGAGTGCAACTATGTAGCTTAAAATCAAGTAAAAGAGCATGTATTTTTTTTCCTTGAGTTCAACTCTATCCTATGCATCTAACTTAAATCACATGTTACCCCAACAAATATTGCATGTAATTATGCTTACTTTTGTTGGTGTATTAAGTTATTAGGAATATGTTAATGTATGGAAAAGAAGTTAAAATAACAGGGTTAGGTGTCGTAACAGTCAAACTACACCACGTCAGTGAAAAAGTACACTTATATCAGCGACATATTTGCATAACACCAAAGCAACACCAATCTTTTAAATCATAACACAAACTAATATCATTTTTTTATTCATAAATCCCACTCAATAATTATTTCATTTTTTAAACAAACTAACTATTTTATTTATAACTAAAAATACATATTATAATATTAAAAAAAACATTAGGAAAAAAAGTTAAAATACTTAAACTTCATCAACAAAACAGCCCAAGAAGATCGAACACAGGTTTTTTTCTTGTTTTGGCATGTTTCATCCATTTATAAATCAAAGGGGGCGTTTGGATTTTTTTTACAAAAGTTACCCCCAACGCGCGTTCATGGCCAACGCCGTTGGGTTTCAGGCGAGTGGAGTACCGTAACGCCGGCCAACGCTCGTTTGGCCATTACGATACCTAATATGTGTGTAACACCCCATTTGAATAAATGAACCGTTACGTATATTTATGGCGTGTCATCGAAGCATGCAAGGCAATGTATTAAACATTAATTGACCATAACGGAAATACAGGAATCAAACATCGGTACTCCAAACATAATCTCAAATATAAAAGATCAAGTACTGAAGAAAAGGACGAAACAATGTCCAAACAACCAAAGTAATGTTTGTGTGCATAAAGTAAAGGAGTCTGGATAGCTTCCATCCAATGCACGTACTCTCTTAGAAGTCCTAAGATCGTCCCTGTGTACCTACCGTTTGGAAACATGAAAGGAAACTACGGCTGAGCATAACGCCCAGTGAACGGACATGAAACATGATAATAATGTACTGGGAAAGAATAGATAACAAATACTGAAACTAAATCTGTTATGACGATTAGGAGCAAATTGTGTAAAATCTGAAGAGTCTGATTCATAAATAATAAAACTAAATTATTAACTTTTAAATCTAAAAACATGCATTTACTGTATTTTAATTGCCCAGAGCTTATATAGGTCATGTACTGTAACAACTGTGCATGAATAACTGGAGGGGTGACCTCGTCATGCTGTAGAGGGGTGACCTTTAAATAATGTGCTGGGTGGAGGGATCAGCTCCAATGTGAAGGATGTAGAGCACACATCACATTCACCTGATAACTGTAAACTGATAAGCCTAGGATGCATTCATACGCCCCACTAATAATACTGATAAAATGGTCAGACTGAGCTGAGTGGAACGCTGTGGGATATCACTCTCCCGCAGGTGAGTCATGACACCGGTGCCTCAAGTGTCATGGTTACGGTACCTTCGTAACTAGTACTATTGACAGGTCATGCTTGTATATAAGGCTCAAGTAATATCTTAGTTATTAAAACAATTTCAGTTAATTCATAACATGTACTGGGGAAAACATTTGACTGCAGACGGGAAATCCTAATCATGCATAGACGGGAAGTCCTTACTGAAAGGACGGAAAATCCGTACCTCGTGTCCAGTAATCGACCGAGACCAACTGACAGAAAGTCTACTCTGATTTCACGCGAGCTACATGAATAAAGGACGCGAATAAGTTAACTGATACTCGTTTATTTTATTTATCTCAGTTGTACTTAGTTAATTTATTTATTCTGTACTACTGTTAATATATAAAATGATATGTCTGAATGTTCTAATATTTCTGATTAACGTATTCGTGTTCTATTATCAATTACGGTATAACAAGTATTCCGACGTTATAATATTTCTATATTTAATACCCTGCTAATAATAGAAGTTTTCTAAATTAGAACGTTTCCCAAAATGAATAAAATTATTAAATAAATTATACCCCTTTTTAAATCTTATAAAAACTATTTTAATTTAATCTATTTAAATATACAATTTATACATTTATAAAATTAAGTGCTAAAAGGTATAATTTAAAAATATCCATTTTATAATTTAACTATATCCCGAGCCTAGCGAGATACCCGTTCTCGGTCGCACTAAAATTTAATAAAATATAAAATCTGCCTATATGGATTAGTGATAGAAAAACTGTCACTAAAAAGTGTGACCAAAAACTGAGTATTTAAAAACTGTCATCAAACGAATCTGCGACAGAAATTAGCGTCGCTAATCCGTCGCTAATTTCAGCACTAACACTCTTTTATTTTCTGTTTAAAATGTTCCCATTGCTTCTTATATACTTCCCACTATTTTCTTAACCTTTCCCAGTGTTTGACAATCCCAAACACCACTTTATACAGTCTTACAACCGAGTGGGTTCTTTTGACAGCTTTTGGGTCGAAACACAGCCCTAGCCGCCCCTGTGTGGGTCTCGGCTGGGCAGGGCTGAGGCCACCGAGACCTTAGGGTCTCGCTTCATTAAACTACACCCCCGATCATCATAAGCTAAACAAACACACCACGTGGGGTTTTTCTGACCCTCGTCAACCACAAACAAACACCACCGAGACTCTTTGAGTCTCGGCTGGACAAATCCCCACACCACCGAGACTCGTTGTCTCGGTTTACGTGCAGCCCCAAAACCGAACCCCCCTTTTTCCTTTGTTTCATGATTTAAACATAACCTCTTTTCTTTATTTTGATTAAATCATAAATTCGTGGTCTATTAAAAACTTAAAGGAAAAGGGATTAATACCGTTATGGGATTTGTAATGAGGGATGAACACACAACCGAATTCTTGAAGAACTAAGCCCGAAACCCTTTTCCTTTCTCTCTATGGCCGGCGGCATAAAAGGGTTGTGAAACACTAGTTTTTGTTTTCTTGTTTTTTTTAAACGTATGATTAAGTGAAAGCTGTGTTTCTTGTTTTCAAGTAGTGTAGTTGTGGAGTGGGCTGGGCTAAGCCCATATTCTTCTTTTGTTTAACAAGCAAACCGCCACCCCTTTATATTTATAAGCGGTTTTCGTTTGATTTCGGTTTAACTTTTTTATTCACGTAACTCGTAATTATTTCCCGTTTTTTTATATTCGCAAATGTTTATTTACTCTTTTCTTTATGTATCATAAATACTGTATACGTAATATTTTTCTGAAACAACATATTAACTATTTCTGAATAATTAATATTTATAATATTTAACTGAAACTGAGCTTGCGTATTTAATATTCTGAAATTCTTAAATACGGGTTTACAATGTGTTTTAAAAAAATGGGACGATGATGTTTATTCATACTCGAGGTGAAAGCTCATGACTAATAGAAAAAATACATTACCAAGATACCAAATGAATAGAAATCGTTTTGATGTTCATGATCTTATCTGATACCCTGTGTACGATGAATATACATTTCATAAGCGGCTTCGAATTAGGTGATCAGTATTCATATGTGTTGTTCAATGTGTAATTGACCGTTCTTCATATTTTCAATAGAGTAATGACTGTGCGGAAAGAATGAGTATTTCGACGCTGAAAAATTGTGCTTCTGCAATTCAGGAGTTGGCATAAGACACCGTTCATGATTCCAGATGAATATTTGCAAATAGGTGCAAAAACCTCTCGCGATTCTCTAGAATGGAAGGCTATTATTAAAATATACAAATATGAGTTTGTGAAAATCTACTTATACTGTGTCGAGAAACCTTAAGCAGTCACGAGGAAGAATATGACATCCTGAGATGTTAGGATCGTTAACTCAAGGGAGTGGGAGTGGGCTGATTCGCAAAACTGCATATCATGGTCAATTTTTTAGAGGTAATTATGGTTCGAATTCATTCATTTTGAAGTCGTTGCCTCACATGACTTATGTATTTGATATGCGTTCTTTGGTGTTTTGAAAGCTAATAACAACGTCAATGTTTTAAGTCAATCACATTTTTTGAACTATTTCAAAGATGGGAGAGCATCTGATTTTTCATTTGTATTTATGACGTATAACTTTTGATATTATCTAACTAACGGGATATATTAGGAATGAGTTACGCTTACTTACCAAGCGAATTTTACATCTAAATGTGGGTGATACAAAGCGAGTGACGTATAAGCAATATCAAGAAAAGATGTAAAACAAGCGTTTGATATGCAAAACAAAAAATGGTATGTAATTAGAAATCCACCACTTGTCTCCTAAGAAAATAACAAGACACAAGCCAAATTGGTAGAACCACGATTATACATAGCTTGAGGCGCGACGTGTCATCATAGCTAAGCTACACACCTTGCGTTTTTAATGTGTGATTTTAAACGACACAAAATATGAAAATATTTATACATTTATGTCATATTTGATATATATTGATTTTGCATTAAACAATGTAAATAATGAATGAAGTTAAAGAAAATATCCTTACATGTAATATTTTTTGTTTAAAAAAAAGTTATCAGGATTGAATTTTGAAAACACGTCACGTCTCACGCTTTGATTCGTTTTATAACGTTGGGTATAACACATTTAACATCGAGCAAAATGCACAGTTTTTAGTAAATATATTTTATTTAAACTTTTAGGTGTTGTTTGATAATAACTTAATTGACTTATTAAGAAAAAAATACTCCCTTCGTCTCATAATAATAGTCCACCGACAAAAAACACACAATTTAATAAAAACATCTCATTTTCAGCTTTTTCTCTTTTACTTTTTTCAAAATGACAACTTTACTCTTAACCAATTAATTTATAACTTATTTATTGTTTTTAATAATACCCTCAAGTGAGGGTGATATGGTAAACTTAATCTATATTTCTTATCTATGTTTGTACTGAAATATTAATTTGAGATGTTTAAAAATAGTAATCTGGACTATTAATATGCGACGAAGGGAGTACTATTTATTAAATCATATGAAAAATGTGTGAAACTGACTTAATAAAGAAAAATGATTTAAATATCATGTTTTAAAACTGAAACTGTCTACATTAAGTAATCTATTGATTAAACATGACTCAAAAGCTAGTAAATTTTTTATTAAGTCATGTTTAATAAAAAGGTGACTCACGACAACCTTCTTCTATTAAGTTACAAACAAATAATTTTAGTATGACTTAATAAATACCATTTTTTATGTAATCTTTTTAAGTAATGAAAAACTAACTTCAAGTTTTCAACTAGAAACGATTGGAAATGGACATTTGTTCAAGTCATGTTTAGAGTGACAAGTTTCGCTTTAGGCTAGGTCAAATTAAATCTTACCAGAGCTATTCGTTTAAGCTTAATCGTAAGTACGTAGTAATACTAAATTTATAAACTAAAGCATGTCTTGCAAGGATCATAAAATCAAATCAAGTTTAGGTAACAGAAAATCATACTTAGAAAGTCAGATTATAGAAAACAGTTACAAGGATTTATTAATCATATATAAAGATTTAATTCATGATCAAATCACCATTCTTCAAACATTTTCATTCCTCATTTCTTGCAAACAATCCCATTTCCATGAAACATTCCCTTAGCAGAACAATCTAATGCAATCACCTCATTCTCCTTCACTCCAACGTTTCCCGAGTTAAAGATACAGTTTGCGCAATCAGATGACAACAAACTGCTAGTCTTATACTTGTCCGCACCTCCAACAACGGCCATCGCGACCCCAGGCTTCGCGGGGTTCTTAAAGTCGGGCTGATAAGTCCTCCCCAACACACCTTCAACATTGTCTGAAAGCCCGCTAAACCTAAACTGAACCTCCAAATGAGCAAAACAATCATCAGATGGAACATTGTATCCATGAATTTTGTCATCTTCTGCGGTTACTGGGACTACATTGGCCAAAATCTCGACGACACCGGGTATGATCACCATCACACTATTAACTCCGGAAGTTCTTTCTATCTTAATATCATTATTGGGTGATTTCCATATGGAAAGACCACCTAATGGTAAGGAGATTGTTTGCCCATCATAAGTGAATTTAAGGTGGTCGATTTCTTGGTCCCATGTTGCGGATTTGGTTGCCTCCAAGGAGAAAGTGTGGGAGTTAAAGAGGAGGCCTAGGGCTTGGATCCATGTGAAGTCACGTGCTCGGCCTGTGGGTCTGTGGCCAATGAATCGGCCATTGATTTGGAGGTTAGAGTCAGAGAATAAAGTGAAGTGCTCGTTAACTTTTCCATGGAAGTAGAAGACAATGCCGTCTCCTCCGATGAAGCGTGGGTCGTAGCATGCTGATCCTGGGCTGTTGCAGTTCGCTTTAGGGTCTACAATAAGAAAAACTTATTAGTCAGACCGTTCATCCAGTTACGTACGTACTCACAACGTTACAAGTATTAATCTAAATTTTCATTTTGAAATAGGCACTAGAATGTTTAGGAATTTAGTATTACTAAATGCAAATTGTTATTGAAAATAAGCAGTTATGACAACGGTACCCCTAACTGAAGTAGCTTCTTATAATAAGCAGTTTTTGTAAGTAATAGTAACAAAAAAAGAGTGGAAACAATATTATTACTTTTGCATTCAGCTTTGCATTTAGGGGAATAGCAGTCGATGCGGCAAACTTTATCCTTGGGGTTGTCGGAGGTGCTGGAGGGGCATTCTGAAGGGCAATAAAGCGTCTTTCCCTCACAGCGGGACCAAGGGCCACAATAAGAGCTCGAATAAGCTTTCACTTGAGTAAGTGCACAAAAAATCGCAAACGTTGCTAAGACGATCAACAACGAAGCCTTGTTGCTTGTCATTTTCATGATGTTTCTGTTAAATTTTTATGGAAAAGGGACTTGTTGCTGCTCTATTTATAGCCTATACTTTCGATATGACTTCTGAAGTATGAAAGGGGGGATTCATTCACTTTTGTATGTCAACGTTATAACTTGTAAGATGTTAAGATCTTAGCTTTTCCCTAAAGATGTGGCAACGTTTGTGAGATGTTATTTAAAAAAGGTTACGCAATATGCATTACAAGAGAGTTGAGCATTTAATAAGTAACTCGTACATGATGAGTTCGATTATGTCGACTCTATCGGATACTGAGAGTCAGTGATAGGTGTGAAAACACCCATCCTTTTACCACTTATTTTTGGCTAAAACAAGACCAAAACGTGTATTTAATATCATTTGTTTGGAATTATGCGTGATTTTTGTGTTTATTGTGTTTTCAGAGCCAACCGGATGGATATTGGAGAAAACATGGGATTGCACGGGATTTATCGAAGAAAAAGACTTAAGACGAAGTCTATTGTCCAAGAGATGCAAAAGATTTGAAGTCACTGGGCCTATTTGAAGATTTATCGAAGAAAATGACCAAAGACGGAAGATTTACATATGTCGAAGGAACTCAAGTCGATTAAACGAAGAAATTAAAAGACGAGTTGAATTTAATCGACGACAAATCCCGAATCAGAATCAAAAAAACTTTTCTGAAAAGACGAGAAGACAAGAAGAACGAACTTTTTCAACCCATACAAATACCCTGTATCAGTCAGCTAATCAAGCTTGCATTAACATGATTTTTCATGCTATTAAATCGAGTTTTGGATTAACCTAAAACTATCAAGCCTTGCAAGCCTACCTTAGGAGCGAGTTGTGTTGGTACTTTATTGAAAATCTACTAGTTTAAGGTTATTAATTTCCTTCTTAAATTTATAATTTTTCTAATCTTATGAAACTTAAGTTAACCCGGTCGAGTTATTAGATTATTGGGGTAATTAGAACTTATATAGTCGTAGAAGACAAACGAGGAAAAATTATGCCGCAAGTTTCTTTTGAATTGAAATGCTAATTTTATGAACAATTACATTTGTGTATTTAAGTGTCATAACGTTAATATTCATAAATCGATAATTCTCTTCAGAAGTTGCACACCTCAGGTCAGGGCCGTCTCATTGATTTCGGTGGCCCTGTGTGATACGACCCTCTCAGGAAGTATCGGGATAGGGCACCACTATAGCGTGTGTTGGCTCCGTAAGAAAGAGAGACAAGAAGACTTAGAGATTTATTGATTAACTTTTGACTGATTACATTCATACCATTGAAAGACCTTAAATACTAGTGTAGAAAATAAACATAAAAGACAAAAGATACTAAACTGATAAACATAAAACATAAACATTATCCTAAATAAATAAAAAATACTCATGCGTAACATTCCCCACTCCTTCGAATTCACCTTGCCCTCAAGGTGACGTCTTGAAAAACACTCTTGGTTCCCGGGTCACAAATTTTGAAACGTTTCCTAAGCATTGGCACACTCCGTTCTAACTTGTTCTTTGGCTCAGGAAGTAACAATTTTTGGATTTTTGCTCTACACTCCTTCCATTCGGATTTGGATGTAACAAACCATGTGGCTCTCTTGGGCAATTCGTCAACAACAAGTTGAGATTCACTAACAACAAGCTGCGATTTACCAACCATAGGCTGCGATTCACCCACCATAAGTTGCGATTCATTAACTATAGGCTGCGAGTCATTAGTAGGCTGTTGTGATTCACGAATAAGGTGCTGTGATTCCCCAACAAGCTCAAGGTGATCTTTGTTAGGTGCGGATGTAACATTCCCTACTTCGTCTCGTGCAACTTCTATCGCCACGGCCGGTGTTGTAGAAGAATCAACCGCTTTCTTTTCAATAGTTTGTTTTTCTTCTACAAATGCCTCAAGATGGGTCTCTACAATACGGGCTAAGTAGAAGGCTTCGCCTAACGTTGTAGGTTTTGGGTAAAACCTCAACAATTCTAGCTTTAACTTCGGTTTAAGTTCGGATATATAAAACGAGGCAAGTAAACTTTCAGAGATACCCGTTACTCGAGTTATAAGATACTTAAACTCACTTTGATATTCAGCCACCGTACCCATTTGCAAGAGTTTAGATAATGCATCCCGATCGCTAGTGTTCGATGCCATGAAAAATAAATCGGAAGAAAAAAAATATAAACTTTTTTTTACTGGTGAACAGTACCGTGAATAGTAACCGGATGAACAGTGCAACTGATGAACAGTCGGATGAACAGTAGCGCGGTGAATAGTAGCCTCGGATGAACAGTGTTTCCGATGAACAGTTTTTTTTTTTTTTTTTGGAAACCTTGATCAAAATCCCTCAACGAATTGATGGCTCTCAATGAAAGCACCAATTGATACGACCCTCTCGGGAAGTATCGGGATAGGGCACCACTATAGCGTGTGCTGGCTCCGTAAGAAAGAGAGACAAGAAGACTTAGAAATTTATTGATTAACTTTTGATTGATTATATTCATAACATTGAAAGACTTTAAATACTAGTGTAGAAAATAAACATAAAAGACAAAAGATACTAAAATGATAAATATAAAACATAAACATTATCCTAAATAAATAAAAGATACTCATGCGTGAAAAAGATTGATACAAATATGACATGAACACTCTCTGTGTAATTATAGTTTAACATTTGTTTATTTATAGGGTGTAAAAAAACGTTATTTCGTAATTTATCACTAAAAAAAATTTAAAAATGTTTATTTGAAATTTATATACTACGTTACTATCATATCAGAAAAACAAAAAAGTTCAAATTAAAAAAAAAGGATAAACAAACACGTGGACCACAAAGTACTACTCAAATAGTATTTTTTATTACCCTGATTCTCTTCCTTCTTGCTTTCCTCTGCAACAGTTTTTTTTTTCTTTCTAAAAACATGGTTTCCAACTTCAAACAAACATAGATCCACTAGATAGTAACCAAATCGATTGTGAGGCCCCTCTAAAAGTGTGGCCCTGTGCCACCGCACCTGTGGCACACCCCTATCACCGCCCTGGGTGCAAACAAACCGAAAGTATCAAATGCGAAAAAAATAAACATTTCAATGCATGCTTTTTAATATTTTGTCACTTTATATGTGACGACTTTAAAAATAATTTGACTCGTTGTAAAAACTCGACTACTTAATCCGATAACTAAACAAAAAAACCATTAGAAATTGAGCTTTAGAATATTAATGCATAATATATACAAGTGAAGAAAACGCATGCATAGAAAGTGTCTTAAACTCTTACACTCTATTCTCGAGTTACTTTATTAAATAAAAGTTAATATTCCTTTAATACTCCTATAACTTTTAATTTTAACGGTCGTGATCTTCTAACTTAATAAAAGCTGTTACTGGTTACCTTGCTAAATACTAGTAGTAATATTCCTAACATATCTTATTGACAATTAAAGAATATAAACTTTGATTAACAGGTTGTGATCAATGTTATCTTAAAGGGTTTGTACTAGGGATGAGGACGGTACCGGTACTGTACCGAATCGGTACCGAATAAGTGGTACCGAATTTTTCCCAAGCATAAATTAATGGTACCGGTACCGTATCGAACGGGATTCGGATATCAGTACCGGTACCGGTATCGGTAACGGTACCGAGAAATCGGGATTTTCCCGTTTTTTCGGGAATTTCCCGATTTGGTACCGGTCCCGTACCAAATTAGTGGTACCGAATTTTTTTTCACCTTATTTCGTGGTATCGGTACCGTACCGAACGGGATTCAGGTACCAGGATTCGGTACGGTTCCGGTACGGTTCCGGTTCGATTTCGGGATTCGGGTCCAAATGCTCATCCCTAATTTATACGTATTTATTATTGAAACTTTAGACAGAAGCTTCAATCTGATCTAAGGATAACGTTACAAAATCTATGAGCCTTTAAAAAGAAAAGGCCACAAGTTGGAGTGCAACTATGTAGCTTAAATTCAAGTAAAAGAGCATGCATTTTTTGTTTTCTTTAGTTCAACTCTATAGCCTTGCATCTAACTTAAGTCACATGTTACCCCCAGCAAATATTGCATGTATTTATGATTTACTTTTGTTGGTGTATTAAGTAATGTATGGAAAAGAAGTTAAAATAATACTGATTATGTGTTTTAAAAAAATGTGACGATGATGTTTGTTCATACTCAAGGTGAAATCTGACTTAATAGAAAAACACATTACCAAGATACCAAATGAATAGAAATCGTTTTGATGTTCATGATCATCTAGTCGTCACTCACTTTCTCGAATACCCCGTGTACGATGAATATACATTTCATAAGCGGCTTCGAATTGGGTGATCAATATTCATATGTGTTGTTCAATGTGTAATTGACTGTTCTTGACCGTTCTTCGTATTTTCAATAGAGTAATGACTGTGCGGGGAGAATGAGTATTTCGACGCTGACGAATTGCGCTTCTACAGTTCGTCAGTTGGCACAAGACACCGTTCATGATCCTTAAGACGAATGTTTGCAAATAGGTGTGAAAACCTCTCGCGATTCTCTTGAAATATACAAAAATGAGTTTGCGAAAACTATACTGATGTCGAAAAACTTTAAGCAATCACGAGGAGAAATATGAGATCGTTAGATGTTATGGATCGTTAATTCTAGGGAGTGGGAGTGGGCTTATTCTCAAAACTGCAGATCGTGGTCAATTTTGTAGAGGTGATTACGGTTCGAATTCATTCATTTTGAAGTCGTTGCCTCACATGACTTATTTTGATATACGTTCTTTGATGTTTTGAAAGCGAATAACGACGTCAATGTTTTAAGTCAATCACATTTTTTTAACTATTTCAAAGATGGGAAAGCACCCGATTTTTCATTTGTATATATGACGTATAACTTTTGATATTATCTAACTAACAAGATATATTATGAATGAACTACACTTATCAAGCGAATTTTGCATCTAAATGTGGGTGATACAAAGCGAGTAAGGTATAAGCAATCTCAAGAAAAGATGTAAAACAAATGTTTGATGTGCAAAACCGAAAATGGTATGTAACTAAAAATCCCGCACTTGTCTCCTAAGAAAATAACGAGACACATGCCGATTTGATAGAACCAAAATTATATATAGCGCGAGGCATGACGTGGCAGCATAGCTAAGCTGCACGGTCTTGCGTTTTTAAAGTGTGATTTTAAACGGCATAAAATATAAAATATTTATATAATATGGCATATTTGATATATTGATTTTGCATTAAAGGTTGTATACAATGAATGAATTTAAAGAAAATATTCTTACATGCAATATTTTTTGTTTAAAAAGAAAATTGTTATCGAGGTTGAATTTTAAAAACACGTCACGTCACACGCTTTGATTCGTTTTGTAACGTTGGGCAGAACGCATTTAACATCGAGCAAAATGCACAGTAATTAGTAAATATAATTTATTTAAACTTTTAGGTGGTGTTTGATAATAAATTAATTAACTTAATAAGAAAAAAATAGTATTTATTAAATTATACAAAAAATGTTTGTTAGTGACGTAGTAATAAAGAAAAATAATTGAAATATTAAGTAATAAAACTAAGATTGTTTGCATTAAATAATTTGTTCATTAAACATGACTCGAGAGCTACTAATTTGTTTTATTAAGTTATGTTTAGTAAAAAGATAAGGGAAAATAGACAAATAAGTTACTAAAGTTTGCTTAAATGTTCACCTAAGTTACTAAAGTATTTTTGGTTACAAATCAGTTACTTATGTTTGGTTTACCTGTTATATAAGTTACTCTTTTTGTTGCAACCTTTTGTAGCCGGTAACTAAGTGACGTGGCATATAATATTAATGGGTTAAAACACAAAAATGTTACCAAAGTTTGCCAAAATGTTCAACTACGTTACTAAAGTTTTTTTCGTTACAAATAGGTTACTAAAGTTAAGGTAACATGTTAAATAAGTTACCATGTATGTTTTAACCCTTGGTACTAGGTAAGTGCCGACGTGGAATTACTTATTTTTTATGTGTTTAAAGAGTAAATAATCTTTTATTTTAAAATTATGTGTATCTTAATAATGCATGATTCAACAAAAATGATCGTAGCAAACCATCTGCTCCTAAGCTATCTTCAAATTTTTTTATTTTACTTTTTCACTAAGACATGATGAGTAACTATCTCGATTGGATTGACGACGGAAGAAGGGTGAGTGTGTGCCGAATGAATTAATGACGGTGGTTGTAATGGTGGATCGGTTACGATGGCCGGAGGTTGTGGTGGCTGTCGAGTGTGACATCAATCTTTTTTCGGTTGTAGCGTTTTCTTATATAGATCCGTTGGTGATGAGAATTGGTGGTGGTGGCCGTTGTGCTGATAAACGAACATTAAAGAGTCAGCAACATTCTTGTTTGAGGTGGGACCCACAAAGTGTTGACGTTGCCATAACAACAGGTTACCAACAGGTTGCCCATCCTCGGAGTAACCTAATTGTAACTTTTTAAAACTTCAGTAACTCATATAATTAAATCGTATACTTGAGTAACCTTTTTGTAACAAAAAATACTTTAGTAACTTAGGTGAACATTTAAGCAAACTTTAGTAACCTATTTGTCTATTTTCCCAAAAGATAACTTACGACAACCTTTTTCTATTAAGTTACAAACAAACATTTTTAGTCTGACTTAATAAATACTACTGGGTTAATAGAAAAGTGTCACTAAATTTTGTTAAAATGTTCACTTAAGTTACTAAAAATTTTCGTTGCAAAAAGGTTACTCAAGTATACGGGTTAATTATTTGGGTTACTGAAGTTTTAAAATGTTACAATTGGGTTACTTCGAGGGTGGGGAACCTGTTGATAACCTGTTGTTCTTGCCACGTCATTATTTTGCGGGCTCCACCGCAAACAAGAATGTTGTTGACTCCTCAATGTCTGTTCATCAGCACAATGGCCACCATTAGGGGTGAACATAAACCGCACCGCAATCTGCAAAACCGCAATAATCGCAAGAATCCGCACCGCAAAAACCGCACCACAACAAAAAACGGTGGATCGATTTTAAGAGAAAAGAAAAACCGCAAATGCGGTGCGGTTGCGGTTTTACCCTTAAAACCGCACCATAAAATCCGCACCGCACCACACATTAATTATATAAAACCAAAAAACGACAAATCGATTATTTAGTGTATGTCATAAAGGTTTTAGTGCATATCATCACTAATATTCTAAGTAATATGTGTGTTTACATTAAATATATGCATTGTTATAATCCAAAATACCTACATTTGGAGCCCAAAGCCGCAAAACCCCACATCAATTATATAAATCATAAGTGGTGGTGCTATGCGGTTAAAATCAGCAAATTCTGAAAAAAAACCGCAAAACCAAAACCGCATAAACCGCGCAGTGCGGATCCATACTTTTTTAAAAACCGCATTGCAGATGCGGTTTGATTTTTGTCAAAATCCGCACTGCCCCGCACCATGCTCACCTCTAGCCGCTATCACCAGTTCTCAAGCCTACACCACCACCGGGTCTAAAGAAAAAAATGCTACTACTGAAAAAAGATTGATGTCACTTTCACCACCATAGATGGATGGGCTTTGAATCAGGATTCTCTTGTTTGATAAGCTCAGAAAAGATAAAAAATTTCACAAATAAAAAAATAAGTAATTCCACGTCGACACTTCCCTAGTACAAAGGGTTATAAAAATGGGCTAATGACTTAAAAATGCATCTAACTTGACACTTTTTACCGTTCTATGTAACCATCTTTTTTTTTCCTATATTATCATTAAACTTTGTGATTTCGTATATTGTGTGTACCGGTGACTTGTTTGACTTGCTCTAGCAGGTTAACTTAACAACAGTTTAGTTTTTATTACAATGTTAGTCCTTATATTAACGGTTGTTCAAATAAACACTTAAACTTTGATTTTCGAAAAAAATAATATTTTTCATAAAACGTATAATTTTAAAAAAAAATTACAGTAAATTTTTGTAATAGTTTTTTTACATTTTTTTTACAAAAACATATAGCTTAAAAAAATGTTTTTACGGTTTTTTTTCACAAAAATATTTTGGAAATTTTTTACAAAAATAATACCTTTTTTACATAAATTTACATTTTCGAACGTTTTTATCAGTATTCGTTTGGTTTTATATTTTAACCCTTTTTTTTACGTTTTCATCAGTTCTTTTTTATTTTCATTAGAACTTATACGTTTTCATCAATAATTTTACGTTTCATTAATAATTTTACGTTTTCATTAATAATATTACGTTTTCATCAGTATTTTTACATTTTCGTCAGTAACTTTACGCTCGCATCAATATTTTTACGTTAGAATAAGTATTGTTACGTTTTCGTCAGTTTTTTACGTTTTCATCAGAATTTTTACGTTTTCATCGGCAATTTTACGTTTTCGTTAGCAATTTTACGTTTTCGTCAGTATGTTTACGTTTTCGTTAGTATTTTTACGTTTTTGTCTTCGTCTGTAAATTTACGTTTTCGTCAAAAAATTTATGTTTTCGTCAGTAAATTTACGTCTTCGTCAATATTTAATGTTTTCGTCAATATTTACGTTTTCGTCATTAAATTTATGTTTTCGTTGGTAAATTTACGTTTTCGTCAGTAAATTTACGTTTTCGTCTGTATATTTACATTTTCGTATACAAATTTACGTTTTCGTCTGTAAATTTACTTTTTCGTCAATACTTTTACGTTTTCGTTAGTATTTTTACCTTTTCGCCAATAACTTTACGTTTTCGTCTGTAAATTTACGATTTGGTCTGTACATTTACGTTTTCGTTTTCGTCAGTAAATTTATGTTCTCGTCGGTAAAGTTACTTACGAAAACATAAAAATACTTACGAAAACATAATAATACTGACAAAAACATGAATTTACAAACCAAAATTTACAGACGAAAACGTAATTTTTGGCCGAAAACATAAATTTTTTGACGAAACGAAAAACTAATGACGAGAACGTAAAATATCCGACGAGAACGTAAATTTACAGACGAAAACATAAATTTACTGACGAAAATGTTATTTTAATGACGAAAAGGTAAATTTATAGACGAAAACGTAAATTTACTGACGAAAACATAAATTTATTGACGAAAATGTGATGTTATTGATGAAAACATAAATTTACAAACGAATACGTATATTTACAGACGAAAACATAAATTTATAGATGAAAACGTAAATTTTCTGACGAAAACGTAAAAATACTGACGAAAACGTAAATTTACAAACAAAAACGTAAATTTACTGACGAAAACGTAAATTTACAGGCGAAAACGTAAAATTACTGAGAAAAACGTAAAATATCTGACGAAAACATAAATATTTGGAGTTACATACTTGTTTTTTTTAAAGTTATACATTTTATTTTTTTAAAAAATTGTTTGATCTTCTGCAAAAAAATTAAGATTTATTATGTACGAAGAAGTTATGTAATATGATACACGTTTTATATAAATTTAAAAAATGAACTAAAACATGTTTAAAAAAATAATATTAAATTTTTTTATTCCAACATGCGTAAATTTTTTTTCTAAAGAAAATTTGTATATGAAGTTATATACTTTTTTTTAAGGTTTTACGCTTTATTTTAAAAAAAATCAAATTTTAAGTGTGTATGTTAATGGTCGTTAATATAAAGGACTAACGTTGTAATAAAAAGTTTAACGGTCGTTAAGGCAACCTGCTAACCAGTCAAGTAGGTCACCGGATACACACAATGTACGAAATCACAAAGTTTAATGATAATATAGGAAAAAAAAAAGATGGCTACACAGAACGGTAAAAAGTGTCAAGTTAGATGCATTTTTTAGTCATTAGCCCTATGAAAATACATGATAACTTATTTAACCGGTTACCTTAACTTTAGTAACCTATTTGTAAACAAAAAAAAACTTTAATAACAAAGGTGAACATTTTGAAAAACTTTGGTAACATTTTTGTGTATTAACTCATTCATATTATATGCCACGTCACTCACTTACTAGTAACAAAATGTTTCAACTTAAAGAGTAACTTATATAACAGGTAAACCAAACCTAAGTAACTGATTTGTAACCAAAATTACTTTAGTAATTTAGATGAACATTTAAACAAATTTTAGTAACTTATTTGTTTATTTTCCCAACTATTTATGTAATCTTTTTAAGTAATGAAAAACTTTCAACTAAAAATGATTGGAAATGGGTTTAGAGTAACAAGTGATATTTTTTGTTCAAGTCATGTTTAGAATGACAAGTTTCGCTTTAGGCTAGTTCAAATTAAATCTTACCAGAGCTATTCGTTTAAGCTTAATCGTAAGTACGTAGTAATACTAAATTTATAAACTAAAGCATGTCTTGCAAGGATCATAAAATCAAATCAAGTTTAGGTAACAGAAAATCATACTTAGAAAGTCAGATTATAACAAACAGTTACAAGGATTTGTTAATCATATATAAAGATTTAATTCATGATCAAATCACCATTCTTCAAACATTTTCATTCCTCATTTCTTGCAAACAATCCCATTTCCATGAAACATTCCCTTAGCAGAACAATCTAATGCAATCACCTCATTCTCCTTCACTCCAACGTTTCCCGAGTTAAAGATACAATTTGCGCAATCAGACGACAACAAACTGCCAGTCTTATACTTGTCCTCGCCTCCTACAACAGCCATCGCGACCCCAGGCTTTGCGGGGTTCTTGAAGTCGGGCTGATAAGTCCTCCCCAACACGCCTTCAACATTGTCCGAAAGCCCACTAAACCTAAACTGAACCTCCAAATGAGCAATGCAATCATCAGATGGAATATTGTATCCATGAACTTTGTCGTCTTCTGCGGTTACTGGGACTACATTGGCCAAAATCTCGACAACACCGGGTATGATCACCATCACACTATTAACTCCTGAAGTTCTTTCTATCTTAATCTCATTATGGGGTGATTTCCATGTGGAAAGACCACCTAATGGTAAGGAGATTGTTTGTCCATCGTAAGTGAATTTAAGGTGGTCGATTTCTTGGTCCCATGTTGCGGATTTGGTTGCTTCAAGGGAGAATGTGTGGGAATTGAAGAGGAGGCCTAAGGCTTGGATCCATGTGAAGTCACGGGCTCGGCCTGTGGGTCTGTGGCCGATGAATCGACCATTGATTTGGAGGTTAGAGTCAGATAATAAGGTGAAGTGCTCGTTAACCTTTCCATGGAAGTAGAAGACAATGCCGTCTCCTCCTATGAAGCGTGGGTCGTAGTATGCTGATCCCGGGCTGTTGCAGTTCGCTTTAGGGTCTACAATAACAAAAAAATCATTTAGTCGGGTTGTTCAATTAAGTATTAGAAAGTTCATTTTGAAGTAAGTACCAAAAGAATAGAAACGGCAATAATTCTATAAATTGCTGATGTATTTATAAGTTTAGTAGTATTACTGAAGTAGATTCTTATAATAAGCAGTTTTTTTACATATATGTAATCAACACTTGAATAAACAGAGGAAGAGGATAATGTTACTTTTGCATTCAGCTTTGCATTTAGGAGAATAGCAGTCGATGCGACAAACTTTATCCTTGGGGTTGTCCGTGGTGCTGGCCGGACGGGCATTCTGAAGGGCAATAAAGCGTCTTTCCCTGGCAACGAGACCAAGGGCCACAATAAGAGCTTGAATAAGCTTTCACTTGAGTAAGTGCACAAAAAACAACAAATGTAGCCAAAATGATCAAAGACATAGTTTTGTTGCTTGCCATTTTTATGCTCTTTATATTTTTTTCTTATGGAAATGTGTCTTGCCAATGCTCTATTTATAGTCGAGTCTTTCTATATAACTTGTGAAGTATCAAAAGCGGGATTCATTTACTTCTCCATGTCAACGTTATAACTTGTGAAAGATTATACCTTTGACCTCAAGATATGGAAACATGCATGCAAATGATTCAAGGTATTTAATTGGAAAAGATTTACGTGAGATGTGTTACAAAATTGTTGAGCATGCTCCCGAGTTTGATTGAGTCGAATTCTATCAAAGTGTAATTTGTTTTTATTGATATAAGGAGCCACTAACTCACGCAGAATCTTTGTTCAGCAGTTTGAGCATGAACTTGACAAGCATCAATGTTTTGCAATTTTCCTAAGACCCATAAATCTTGACAGTGTCGGTTAGCAAAGTTAATAGGGTGATAGAAATGGTAATATTGAAATTTTTTATTTTTGATCATGAAAAAAAAAATGCACTTTGAAGCATACACAACGCATAAGTTTTCTAATCAATTCATTGGTTTCACAATTAACCCATATCTCATTTAATGCCAATAACTTTTTTTATCAAACACTTTAGGAGTATGTTTTACAAGTCTTTTGCAAAAAAATCATTTACAAAGGCATTGCAATGGTTAATACTTAATATTAGGGGCGGAGCTAGGGTGTTTTCAGAGATACACAAGAATCAGATGGAATTTTGCCGTGTAATGTATATATTTATTACATATCTCTATTTTTTTAAATGAACTCGGTCTAAAATATTATATTCTATAAATATTCGTATTAAAAATTTTGTACATTCGATAACTTTATACTCTTGCTCCGTCCGTGTTTAGTATCATAAGAATAGTATGCTAAAATAGTGGAATGGTCATCTTAAAAACACTGCACCTTCAACAACTTTACCAAATTCTCTTTTTAAACTTACTCTACAGTTCTCATTAATCTAAATAAAACAAAAAGAATCAATTATCATTCTATTCCACCATGCAAATACAATGTAAGTGGTGAAAAAGACTTCTAAAATAGCATACAGATCAAAACCTGGTTCTCGAAATTTTGTTATCAGATATTTAAAGTGTGTTCTGGAGTATCATTTAAGAAAGGAAAAAAAAAATTGAAGTAAAATATATATTTTTGAAATTAGTTACTTCTTTTTTTGTACTTCTTTAAAAACTTATCAACCGTTACCTTCATTGCACCGTTCAGCTACAAGACTATGATTTATTATTTATCATGCCATCATGGCAACTTGATCTCGATCGAGGCTTCAACTTGATCTAAAGAATTCATTACAAAACTAGTAGGTCCCCAAAGATGTGGCAACGTTTGTGAGATGTTATTTAAAAAAGGTTACGCAATATGCATTACAAGAGAGTTGAGCATTTAATAAGTAACTCGTACATGATGAGTTCGATTATGTCTGACTCTATCGGATACTAGTTTGAGAGTCAGTGATAGGTGTGAAAACACCCATCCTTTTACCACTTATTTTTGGCTAAAACAAGACCAAAACGTGTATTTAATATCATTTGTTTGGAATTATGCGTGGTTTTTGTGTTTATTGTGTTTTCAGAGCCAACCGGATGGATATTGGAGAAAACATGGGATTGCACGGGATTTATCGAAGAAAAAGACTTAAGACGAAGTCTATTGTCCAAGAGATGCAAAAGATTTGAAGTCACTGGGCCTATTTGAAGATTTATCGAAGAAAATGACCAAAGACGGAAGATTTACATATGTCGAAGGAACTCAAGTCGATTAAACGAAGAAATTAAAAGACGAGTTGAATTTAATCGACGACAAATCCCGAATCAGAATCGAAAAAACTTTTCTGAAAAGACGAGAAGACAAGAAGAACGGGAGAAAGCCCACTCACCAACCAAAGACAAGGACTATATAAAGACCACCCCTTCACACTTTTTGACAAGTTTTTCATTCCCAGTCATTTCCTTTTCTTTCGTAGGAAGCCAACACCATTAAGGTGTTGGTGATTTTTATTTTCCTGTTGAATCTTTAAAATTTGTAAGTGTTTAATCTTTCCTTTTGTTTACTTTACATTAATCTATCAATTTAATCCTTCCATTTCATCTTGTTCATCTTGTTCTTTGATTCAAAGTTAAAGTTCTTATTTGGTTGATTTTGATCTTCAAAAGTTATTGGGTTTTGTGTTTTTATAATTGGGATTTGATGTTTATAGTTAGTAGATGATTTGTGATTAGTTTTATTTAATATTTGGTTAAAAACTTGGTCGATTTTTGATAAATTCGTGTTCCCCTGTTTTAAGTTTCTGCTTACTGTTCTTCTTCCCATATTCCGAGTACAGTATTATTCATTGTTATTCCGCATAGTCTTTCCCATCCGGAATATTTATATATTCCGGATAGCCCACTTATTCCGAGCAGCAATATTATTCCGCATAGCATTGATATTCCGCATGGCCAATTATTCCGAGTAAGCCCATTATTCCACATAGAATTGATATTCCGCATAGCCAATTTATTCCGAGTAAGCCTAATTTTCCGCATAGCCAATTATTCCGAGTAAGCCCATTATTCCGCATAGCATTGATATTCCGCATAGCCAATTTATTCCGAGTAAGCCTAATATTCCGCATAGCCAATTTATTCCGAGTAAGCCCATTATTCCGCATGGCCAATTATTCCGGATAGCCCATTATTCCGCATAGCCAATTATTCCGAGTAAGCATTGTTCATTTTTTATTCCTCATAGAGTATTATTCCGAATAGCCTATTTATTCCGCATGGAGCTTTTTGTCTGATTTATTCCGGATCAAGCCACATTCTGAATCAAGCATTTTTAAGGTTATTTACTGTTACTGTTTTATTTAATTTGTATTCTAGTTTTACTTTTATTAATTAATCGCTTCTAATTTACTTTTAATTACCTTATGCATTTACCTTCTTAGTAACATAGAAAACCAAACCCACTGTTTGTCACCAAGAACAAATCATTCAACTTTGAGCTGTGATCAATTCGAGAGGATACCGAGAACGAACTTTTTCAACCCATACAAATACCCTGTATCAAATGGCGCCGCTGCCGGCTCTTCTCGTTAAGATCAACAGTTTTTTGTGAGAACTTGGATTTTGGGATCCGTTCGCCGTGAACGTTAATTTTTCATAAAAATGTTCAAAAATCCTAAAAATTATAAAATTTTCAAAAATACAAAAAAAAAAATTAAAAAACCATAAAAACCAAAAATATTTCTTGTTTGCCTTGTTAGTTCTTTTGCAGGTGCATGCGTACACGATCAACGTCTTATCAAGAGCCCGAGCCTCTCGAAAACTTAGACATGGCCGGTGTACACAACAACAACAATAATCCACCTCAAAACAACAATAACAACAACAACAATGAGCCTCTACCGGACAATCGCCCTATGATTGAACTTTTACAAGCACATGTAGACGGCAACAATGATCCAATTGTCATACCCGCGATTGCGGCCAACAACTTCGAGCTCAAATCCGGCTTTATTCAGATGGTCTCTGCTCAACCATTCTTGGGGCGTACCATTGATGATCCACATGACCACATCAAAAGGTTCTTGCAACTCACAAATACGGTCAAATTCAATGGTGTTCCACAAGAGGTAATTCGTTTACAACTTTTTCCTTTCTCCCTAGAGGGACAAGCCAGGCATTGGATTGCAAAGGAACCGCCACAGAGTATTCTTACGTGGACGGATTTGGAGACCAAATTTATCAACTACTTTTTCCCACCCTCTCGTACTACCGCTTTGCGGAATGAAATTATTAATTTTGAACAAAAGTACGATGAGTCTTTTGGTGAATCTTGGGACCGTTTTAAAGATCTTTTAAGAAAGTGCCCACAACACGGTTTTACCAAAGTGCACCAAATTAATACTTTTTATAATGGTTTAAGCATGAACGACCAAGATTCACTAAATAGTGCCTCAGGGGGTAATATTTTGGTTAAGACTTCTAATGCCGCTTGGGATATTATTGAAAATAAGTCTGGTGTGCAAACCAAGAGTGTTCGGACCAATGCCGCTAGTGCTAGTACTAGTGACAACGACAAGCGACTTGACAAAATTACTACGCTTCTTGAATCGCTTGCCGCACAAACCGCTAGCAACACCAACAGCATCAACGCTAAAAACGCTCAAGACAATGCTGTAAACCAACCATGTGAAATATGCGGGGGTCCTCACTCTTACACCACTTGTACCACCACCCAAGACTATCCTTCTGAGAATGTTAACGCAGCATATGGTACCTATCCTCCGGCCGCTTATCAAGCTCGTCCTCAAGGTGACCGCAACTTGCTTAGCTACCGCTCTAACAACTTTCTTTCCCCGCCCGGTTTTCCTCCTAACAACCCAAACCAACAACAAAACCTCAATCGCCCTCCTCAACAACAACCTCGTGCACCATACCTACCACCTCACAAACAACCATATCCACCTCAGAGAAACAACCAAGTTTACCAGCAACCTGCTTATCAACCACCCGCCTACCATGCTCCTCCTCCCAACCAACCCACCGCATTACACCAAGAGGTTGAAACCTACATGAGGACCAATGATGTGATCGTGGAAAATCTCCAGCGGGAAGTGCTCAACTTGAAAGCATACATGGTGAAGCAAGGAAACGATCTGAGAGCTGATATGCGAAACACGTTGGCGAGTCAAACGAATGACTTAAGGAACATGATGGCTGGTTTCTTCCAATGTAATCAATCCTCTTCTTCGGGTACTCTTCCGAGTAACACCGTTGCGAATCCAAGAGGGGAGATGAAAGCAATCATCACTCGCAGTGGCAAAGGTACCAAGGAACCCGAGCTTCCTATACCTCCACCGGTGATTGTGACTAAGGAAAACGAGTCTCCTTCTTCGAATCCTCCATCTTTTATTCCTCCACCTCTTACTTCTACCCCTCCTCCATCCAAGGATGGGAGTGATCCTATTCTCCCAAAGACTTCATCTTCTTCCGATATACCTTATCCCTCAAGGTTGAGGAAAGAGAAGCTCAAAATCAAGGATGATATTCAAGTTTCAAACTTTCTTAAAATGTTTAAACAATTGAATTTCAACATCTCCTTCGCTGAAGCTCTCGCTCACATGCCCAAATACGCGAAAATGTTCAAAGATCTTCTTAGCGACAAGGAGAAGCTTCTTGATATTGCTAACACCCAACTTAATGAGAATTGCTCTGCAGTGCTCTTAAGGAAATTGCCAACCAAGCTTGGTGATCCGGGTCGCTTCTTAATCCCTTGCAATTTCCCGGGAGTAGAGAATTACATGGCCCTAGCCGATCTAGGTGCCAGTATTAATTTAATGCCCTTAAGCGTTTGGAATCAGTTATCTCTCCCCGAGCTAGTCCCCACCAAAATGACTTTGGAATTAGCTAACCGTACGGTTGCTTATCCAGTGGGGATATCCGAAGACGTCTTTGTAGGAGTCGACAAATTCACTTTTCCTGCCGATTTCGTCGTGGTCGACTACGATATGGACCCTCGTGTGCCATTAATCGTTGGACGTCCATTCTTGAGGACTGGTCGCACTCTCATCGATGTTGAAGCGGGTGAGCTTATCATGAGAGTGGGTGACGATAAAATCGTTTTCAGCATGGGAAAGCTTTCTAAACAGCCTTATTCATACGAGAGTGTTAATTGTATTGACGTTCTTGATGAGGCTTGTGAAGAACACTTCAAAGATGCTTGCAAAAGTATTCCTCCCTCTCTTCCCAATGTTGAGACCGCTTCCTCTATTGATTCATCACTATCTCTATTTGGAGAAAGTGATTTCCTTTGGAAAGATTTTGAAGCCACCATGGGAGATGTGAACTTAGCAAATGACGATTATCCCACCGATTGGGATGAAGATCTTCGCCTCATTGAGAACCTTCTTAAAGAAGACAATATTTCTCCACCATCTCCCAAGGCTATTGCTATCGATGAACCGAATTTGAATACGCCTCCCATCGAAAATCCTCCGAATTTAGAACTTAAGGAGTTGCCGCCTCATCTCGAGTACGTGTTCCTTGAAGATAAGAAGAAGTCGCCCGTCATCATTGCTAAGGACTTGAAAGAAGAAGAGAAATCTCGCCTCATCGTTGTGCTTAAAGATCATAAGAAGGCAATTGCTTGGAAAATTTCCGATATCCGCGGAATTTATCCAAACTTTTGTACTCACAAGATTCTCATGGAAGATGACTTTAAACCCGCAATCCAAAGCCAAAGAAGGGTTAATCCTCGCATTCATGACGTCATCAAACAAGAGGTTATCAAACTTCTTGATGCCGGCCTGATTTACTGATAGGTGTGAAAACACCCATCCTTTTTACCACTTAATTACAATAATAACCGAGCCAAAACGTGTATTTTATGTCATTTATGTCAGAATTATGCGTGGTTTGTGTTTTTGTTGTGATTTAGGACGAAAAAGTGAAAAGTGGAGAAAACACGGCATTCACGGGCTTTTATCGAAGAAAAAGACGAAAGACTAAGTCGAAAGATCAAGAGTGGAAAAGAACGGAAGTCCAAGACCAATTCTGAAGATTTATCGAAGAAAAAGTCAAAAGACGGAAGTTTACTAAAAGCCGAAGAACTCGAGTCTAATTTACGAAGAAAATTCAAAGACGAGTTTAAAGAAATCCCAAGACAAAATCATTAAGTCCAAGATTAACAAACAATTAAGAGGAAAAGGGCTTAAGTGTGCAAATAAGGAAAAGAGGAAAGAGGGAGGAAGCTTCCTAAGCTCCTCCCTAGTCACCCCTATATATAGTTTAGGCTAGCTTCATTTTCATGTTGTTGGTGGCTTGACAAGCCACACTTCCACCATTTTTCATTTCTTGTCTTTTAATTTCTTGCAATTTAATTTCATGTTATGCACTTTTAATTTCTTCAATTCAAGTAAGTCTTTTAATTTTGAAATCTTTTCTTTTAATCAAGTTCTTATTTCTAATCATCTTCTTCTACCTTTCTTACTTTGCTTCTCTTTGATTCATGTTCATCCTTGATTTGTTTTCATCTTAATGCTTATTTGATCTAAAGTTTTCTTAAAAAGTTCATCTTTTTAAAAGTTTGATTTGAAAGTTTGCTTATTTTTAAGTTTGATAAGTTGTTATTCATGCTTATTAAGTCAATTTCGATTTAGATTCGTGCAAGTTTTAGTTTGAGCTTATTAACCATAGCTTATTGCTTTTGCTTAATTTTCGGATCAAAAAGTTAGATCGGAAAGGGTAAACCCCTTTCCAATCTCGTATTCCAATCACCTTGATTGGAAAAGGGTTTTACATTCCAATCAGCATTCCAATCAACATTCCAATCAGCATTCCAATCAACATTCCAATCAGCATTCCTTTTACATTCCTATTAGCATTCCAATCAGCATTCCAATCAGCATTCCAATCAACATTCCAATCAGCATTCCAATCAGCATTCCAATCAACATTCCAATCAGCATTCCAATCAACATTCCAATCAGCATTCCTTTTACATTCCTATTAGCATTCCAATCAGCATTCCAATCAACATTCCAATCAGCATTCCAATCAGCATTCCAATCAACATTCCAATCAGCATTCCAATCAACATTCCAGTCAGCATTCCAATCAATATTCCAATCAACATTCCAATCAACATTCCAATTAGCATTCAAATTAGCATTCCAATCAGCATTCCTATCAGTATTCCTATCAACATTCCTTTTAGCATTCCGATTTGGTTTTAGTTTAAACATTCCGATTGTAGTCTATTTTCAACATTCCGATTGGGACCCTTTGTTTAATATTCCGACCGGATGGAGTTTGTCTACATTCTGATCTGGACTCTTTTAACATTCCGATCATGCATCATTCCGATGGGTACATTCCGATCGGATTCCGTTAGGATTCCGATCGGGTGTATTCCGATTGGGTATTTTTGTTTTGTTTTGTTTTAGTTAAAGTGGCAATTTCTCTCGTTTTATTTTTTGTTCATTTTTAATTCGTTTTGCATTTTTATTTAATTGTCAATTTACTTTTCGTTAAGTTTTAACTTTACGTCATTTAATTTCACGTCATTTACTTTTAACATTTTAAATATTGCACCGTTTACGTTTCAACTAGTTTTAGTTTTAATTTCCCGTCCTTTATTATTAAGTCTTGCACATTTATTTTACCAAATCCAAAAATATTTGTTTCACCAAGAACAACTAATCTCACACAATTTACCGGAAATCAATTCGATTAGACACCGGGAATAACGAACTTTCAACTAGTAAAATCTATGTATTAAGATGGCGCCGCTGCCGGCTCTTTTCGTGAGGATTAAAGGTTTTTTGTGAGAGACGCGTTGGCTTTTGGGATCCGTTCACTCGTGAACGTTATTTTTCGTGTCCAAAAAATTTTCAAAAATCCAAAAACATTTGAAAAATCTGAAAAAGCATTTCTTTTTCAAAGTTTTGCACCAAAAATATTCTTCTTGCTTATCTATTTTCTTTATGGATTTTTATGTCCATCGCAACGGGTGTGGGAGACAATTGTACGGTAACGACTCATGTCAATGGTGTACATGTGAGCGGTGCGGAAACGATATCGACAATACACAACTCCAATTCGGATTTTGTCCTTTGTGCAACTCGATTAATTCGTCCTTTTTAAACCCACCTCCTGTTCCCCCGTGCATCTATTGTGGAAGCGATTCTCATCGGCATGTTTCGTGCCCGGTTCAATACCCGTATGATCACGGGCAAGAACCGGGGTACAATTATTACAATGAAAATAGCTATCCACAAGACGCACCCAGTCTTTTTCCTCACCCGTTTTGCAACAACTGTGGGGGTCCTCACGAAAGTTTTCACTGTCCAACGGGGGATCAAAATTACTATAATTATTCCCCTTCCAGTTTTGACCAACCCCTGCAATACCCAATTAATCATCAGCCTCGTCACGGGATGAGTTACCAAGAACCAATTGACGATCTTGCTACAGCCTTTCAAGAACAAAGAAACGATCTTGCTACAGCTTTTCAAGAACAAAGCAAAGAGCTTTTACACACGCTGCAAACTTATATGGAGTCATTTTTACAGCAGCGAGATCAGACGAGTACTCATATCCCTGAGCTTATTATTGGCCCTTTAGGTAATGAGGAGAGCGATGACGATATTGAGGTTATTTTCGACGAGGAGGAATTTCTAAAGCAAAGTAAGACTTCTCCCCTTCCTCCTTCGTCTATTGCTATCACACCCGAGGAGCCCGTTGGCTCTCTCATAATGGAGGATCAACATCTTGACATTATCTCGGCTATGGAATCGGACAAATCCCTAAAGTCTAGTGTCGAGGAACTTGTTTTCATCCCAAGGGAGCCCGCGGGTGTTCCGGAAAATTTGTGTTATGTGCTGACTTTTGTGGAGCTTACAGACAAGTTTGCTTCGCTAGTCAATGATCCCATACTCACAACTTCACATCCGATATTTGATCCTCCCAACAAGAGTTCAACATCTGGTGAGTATGAGGATTTCGTCTTCGAGCCCGAGATTGAGGAAATTATCGACCGAGAGCTAGCTCTCTTACCTCTGCTTCCTCCTATAAGCGAGGTCGACTTTTCCAACATCGATGCCGAACTTGATGAGTTGGAACGTCTTATTTTTCATAATAATAACGAACCAACTCACATGCCCAAACATCCTATTCTCGAGGAGTTACCTAATCAACACTCCTCTTATGAGAATTACGTTTACCACATTCGTGAGGATTTAACTTATCAACAATCCCCACAAATGAATGATGGTTTCGTACTTGATCGTGGTCTTTTCAAACGAGTTTCTACACTCCTTCTCTACGATCATGAGGATAAATGCTTTGACCCGGGAGGTGACATGGACCATTCTATGATTGATACTTTTACAACTTGGCCAATTGGTCTGCATCCATTGTCTTTGGAGGATGATAATGTGATTCCCTTACCCACCCCACCTCCCGTCAATCTGGACTTCACTTGCTTTTCTGGTATTGAGAGGACCTTTTTACCATTCACGACTTATCCTCGCGCCTCTCCTTTGTTGATGTCAACCGGGAACGAGGACAAGGTCTTTGATCCCGGTATCACATTCGAGGCTTCCCTATAGACCATTTAATTCGGGGACGAGTCAGGCTCGTGACTCGGTTAATATAAACAAGCGCTTTTTGGGAGGCAACCCAATTATCTATCTATTTTCACCATAAGTGTAGGGGGAGCCCCGTGGTTTTTCTTGCTTTCTTTCTTATCATGTGCAGGGATTAGAGCTTCAATGACACACTCTTGATGACTTTTGACGAACCGTGACTCCGTGTTCCCTTCTTCCCGGTTCTATCCTAAACTCTTTTCGATTCACTATTTTATATTTCTCAATATTAAAATAGGAATCTCTTTAGTTGTCTCTTCCTTAGCAAGATTTAAACAAAGTGCACAATGTCCTAAGTGTAGGGGAGTTTACTCCCACATGCTTAAACATTGAGGACAATGTTTATATTAAGTGTAGGGGGGACTTCTATCGAAGTTAAATGGCCTTATCCTTGTATTTGTCCTCATTTTAACCGGAAAATCGATTTTTCGACATTTTTCTAATCTATTTTGGCCTAGTTGTAGTTCCCTTTATTAGATATATTAGGCCCGTTGTGAATTTTTTTGACTCAACCCGAGTTTACTTATCCAAGTTCACTCTAGCTAGTATCCTTAACCGTGTAGACCTTAATTGGTTTATTGGGCTAAGCATCCACGAGTCTCATTCCTTGAGATTTTAAATTGTGGAGAACGAGAAATGATAGAGTTGGTTACAAGTTTGGTATTCTTTCATTAACTTATGTGAGTTAATTATGATCTTTTTCTCCCCTCGCTTGTAAATAAATAAATGCAATAAGTAAGGTCGTACGATTTGAAAAGTTACTTAGCTTCTAGCCCAAGATCGTTTAAAAGTTGCTCGGTAATGATAAGAGTTCATAGCCAAGGCATAACTTATGAAGCGGGGCGCGAAGATTGGCGAGTCCGAAGAGGCCCTAACAAGGCATGAGGATTCAATTTTATTGCTGAAGATCCAAAGTGATGTGAAAAGCATTATTCCCAAAATCAATATGAAGGATCAAGACTCACGACGAAAAGCAATCAACTCCCATAAAGATCATGGAGAAGTCTATCCGAAAAGACCCTAACAAGGTATGAGGATAAATAGATCCAAGTCCGAAAAGGAGGCGGATCGTTGTATCTCAAAATCCCAATTAGAGATTGAAGAAATAATCATGAAGTCGTGGTCAACAAAGCTGGAGTACCCCTCAAAAGTCTCCAAGTGAAGAAACTCTATAACGAAGAGAAGACCATTATCTCGAAAACGTCTCTCGAAGATGAAGTATGAAGTACATGCCAAATATCGGCCCGAGAAAGGTCTCAAATCGTGAACCAAGTTATGCCAAGATATGAACTTTTTGATATCCCGAGAAGCAGTTTTAAGAGATTTTGTCCTTTAGCTAACTATTGATCAAATCGTCCTACTTTGCTTTCAGCCTAAATAAATTATCGAAATAAGTCAACAATGCATCCTCGTGATCATTCAAGACATCAATAAAATATAAGAGATACTCGTAGGAATAAGGGAGTTTAAGTGATTAATTGAACCACATGAGTAAATGTTTGTTATGCTAACTTGTACTAACAATGATCTTGTTTTTAAGCTTGGCATGGGGAACGTGAAACTTGAGGGTGATGAACATTCATGACACACAAGCCCTAATGTAAGTCTTAGATTTCTTTACAAGTTTCTTCCTTGTTGCATCTTGTTATTTTCTATCTTTTTTATTTTCCTTAGTTGTTTAATAAAGGCCAAGGTAGGTTGATTATGATGGAAAATGTAAAACGTGCTTTGTAACTAATGCATTGCATGAGGACATTGCAATGGTTAAGTGTAGGGGATTTGTAGGTGTGAAAACATCCATCCTTTTTACCACTTAATTACAATAATAACCGAGCCAAAACGCGTATTTTATGTCATTTATGTCGGAATTATGTGTGGTTTGTGTTTTTGTTGTGATTTAGGACGAAAAAGTGAAAAGTGGAGAAAACACGGCATTCACGGGCTTTTATCGAAGAAAAAGACGAAAGACGAAGTCGAAAGATCAAGGGTGGAAAAAGAACGGAAGTCCAAGACCAATTCTGAAGATTTATCGAAGAAAAAGTCAAAAGACGGAAGTTTACTAAAAGCCGAAGAACTCGAGTCTAATTTACGAAGAAAATTCAAAGACGAGTTTAAAGAAATCCCAAGACAAAATCATTAAGTCCAAGATTAACAAACAATTAAGAGGAAAAGGGCTTAAGTGTGCAAATAAGGAAAAGAGGAAAGAGGGAGGAAGCTTCCTAAGCTCCTCCCTAGTCACCCCTATATATAGTTTAGGCTAGCTTCATTTTCATGTTATTGGTGGCTTGACAAGCCACACTTCCACCATTTTTCATTTCTTGTCTTTTAATTTCTTGCAATTTAATTTCATGTTATGCACTTTTAATTTCTTCAATTCAAGTAAGTCTTTTAATTTTGAAATCTTTTCTTTTAATCAAGTTCTTATTTCTAATCATCTTCTTCTACCTTTCTTACTTTGCTTCTCTTTGATTCATGTTCATCCTTGATTTGTTTTCATCTTAATGCTTATTTGATCTAAAGTTTTCTTAAAAAGTTCATCTTTTTAAAAGTTTGATTTGAAAGTTTGCTTATTTTTAAGTTTGATAAGTTGTTATTCATGCTTATTAAGTCAATTTCGATTTAGATTCGTGCAAGTTTTAGTTTGAGCTTATTAACCATAGCTTATTGCTTTTGCTTAATTTTCGGATCAAAAAATTAGATCGGAAAGGGTAAACCCCTTTCCAATCTCGTATTCCAATCCCCTTGATTGGAAAAGGGTTTTACATTCCAATCAGCATTCCAATCAACATTCCAATCAGCATTCCAATCAACATTCCAATCAGCATTCCTTTTACATTCCTATTAGCATTCCAATCAGCATTCCAATCAGCATTCCAATCAACATTCCAATCAGCATTCCAATCAGCATTCCAATCAACATTCCAATCAGCATTCCAATCAACATTCCAATCAGCATTTCTTTTACATTCCTATTAGCATTCCAATCAGTATTCCAATCAGCATTCCAATCAACATTGCAATCAGCATTCCAATCAGCATTCCAATCAACATTCCAATCAGCATTCCAATCAACATTCCAATCAGCATTCCAATCAACATTCCAATCAGCATTCCAATCAACATTCCAATTAGCATTCAAATTAGCATTTCAATCAGCATTCCTATCAGTATTCCTATCAACATTCCTTTTAGCATTCCGATTTGGTTTTAGTTTAAACATTCCGATTGTAGTCTATTTTCAACATTCCGATTGGGACCCTTTGTTTAATATTCCGACCGGATGGAGTTGTCTACATTCCGATCTGGACTCTTTTAACATTCCGATCATGCATCATTCCGATGGGTACATTCCGATCGGATTCCGTTGGGATTCCGATCGGGTGTATTCCGATTGGGTATTTTGTTTTGTTTTGTTTTAGTTAAAGTGGCAATTTCTCTCGTTTTATTTTTAGTTCATTTTTAATTCGTTTTGCATTTTTATTTAATTGTCAATTTACTTTTCGTTAAGTTTTAACTTTACGTCATTTAATTTCACGTCATTTACTTTTAACATTTTAAATATTGCACCGTTTACGTTTCAACTAGTTTTAGTTTTAATTTCCCGTCCTTTATTATTAGGTCTTGCACATTTATTTTACCAAATCCAAAAATATTTGTTTCACCAAGAACAACTAATCTCACACAATTTACCGGAAATCAATTCGATTAGACACCGAGAATAACGAACTTTCAACTAGTAAAATCTATGTATTATTTACCCTATTTCGGATTCGCCTTAGGTAAGTCCTGTCCATTGTGTGCCCAAAAAGGGCGGAATAACCGTTGTTCCCAATAAACACAACGAGTTGATTCCCACTCGTCTTGTTACTGGGTGGAGAGTTTGTATCGACTATCGCAAGCTCAATGATGCCACGAGAAAAGATCACTTTCCTCTTCCTTTCATGGATCAAATGCTCGAGCGTCTAGCCGGTAATGACTATTACTGCTTCTTAGACGGTTTCTCCGGGTATTTTCAAATTCCCATCGATCCCAAAGACCAAGAAAAGACCACATTCACTTGTCCCTATGGAACATTTGCTTACAAACGCATAACTTTTGGTTTATGCAATGCTCCTGGGACGTTCCAAAGGTGTATGATGGTATCTTCCATGACATGGTTGAAGAAACTATGGAAGTATTCATGGATGATTTATCGGTTTATGACGATTCTTTCTCTGCTTGCCTTGCCAATTTAGAACGTATGCTTAAGCGGTGTGAAGACACTCGCCTTGTTCTTAATTGGGAAAAATGCCATTTCATGGTAAAAGAGGGCATCGTGCTAGGACACAAGATCTCCAAAGCCGGTCTTGAAGTGGACCGTGCTAAAGTCGATGTTATTTCTAAGTTGCCTCCACCTTCAACCGTGAAGGGTGTGAAAAGTTTCCTCGGTCATGCGGGCTTCTACCGTCGCTTTATCAAAGATTTTTCTAAAATCGCTCGCCCGATGACCCACCTCTTGGAAAAAGATACTCCTTTTATCTTTTCCAATGAGTGTATTGAAGCCTTCAACTTGCTTAAGGATAAGCTAACTCAGGCACCCGTCTTGGTTACCCCTAATTGGGAGCTTCCCTTTGAGTTGATGTGCGATGCTAGCGACTTTGCTATTGGAGCGGTTTTGGGCCAAAGAGTGAATAAACACTTCCAATCAATCCATTACGCTAGCAAGACAATGACGGGGGCTCAATTGCATTACACGACAACCGAAAAAGAGCTTTTAGCTGTTGTCTATGCTTTTGAAAAATTTCGCCCCTATCTTGTCCTTTCTACCACCATCGTGTATACCGATCATTCCGCGTTGAAGTACTTGTTGACTAAGCAAGATTCCAAACCAAGACTTCTTCGCTGGGTTTTGCTACTCCAAGAATTTATAATCAAAATTCGCGATAAGAAAGGAGCTGAAAACCTAGCCGCGGATCATCTCAGTAGACTTGAGGATCCTTATCAAGGGGATCATCCGAACAAAGAAATCAATGATTCTTTTCCCCTGGAGACCTTAATGTCTATCAACTCGAATTCTGATGAAACCCCGTGGTTTGCGGACATTGCAAACTACTTAGCGGGTGGAATTCTCAAGGAAGGGTTAACATCCCAACAAAAGAAAAAGTTCTTCAACGACATTAAGACTTACTTTTGGGATGACCCGTATCTATTCAAACAATGTGCCGATTTGATTATTCGCCGATGTGTTGATGGACCGGCAGCTTTAGAAATCCTTGACGCTTGCCACAAAGGACCCACCGGTGGTCACTTTGGTCCCAACTACACCGCCAAAAAAGTGTTTGACACGGGATTTTATTGGCCCACCATTTACCGTGATGCTCACGAAATGGTTAAACATTGTGATGCTTGCCAAAAACAAGGCAAGATCACACATAAAGATGAGATGCCTCAAAATTTCATACAAGAATGTGAAATCTTTGATGTTTGGGGTATCGACTTTACGGGGCCATTCCCTTCATCTAAAGGAAACAAATACATCCTTATAGCCGTTGACTACGTTTCAAAGTGGGTTGAAGCCAAAGCTTTACCTACTAATGACGCAAGGGTGGTTTGTAACTTTTTGAAATTGCTATTCGCTAGATTCGGTGTGCCTCGTGCCATTATTAGTGATCGCGGGACTCATTTTTGCAATGATCAATTTGCAAGAGTCATGGCTAAGTATGGTGTAAATCATCGTCTTTCCACCGCATACCACCCACAAACTAATGGCCAGGCTGAAATCTCTAACCGAGGATTAAAGAAAATTCTTGAAAGAACCGTGGGAGAGCATCGTGCCTCATGGGCCGATAAACTTGATGATGCTCTGTGGGCTTTTCGTACCGCGTACAAGACTCCGATTGGTTGTACACCATATCGTCTCGTGTACGGAAAGGCGTGCCACCTCCCCATTGAGTTGGAGCACAAGGCTTACTGGGCCTTGAAGTGGGCTAATTTCGATATCAACAAAGCCGGTGACCTACACAAGATCCAACTCAATGAGCTGAATGAACTCCGGAATGAGGCTTATGAAAATTCTTTGATATATAAGGAAAAGACTAAGCTCATTCACGACTCTAAGATTAAAAACCGAGAGTTCCAAGTTGGAGACAAAGTTTTACTCTTTAACTCTCGGTTGAAAATCTTTTCGGGCAAGCTGAAATCTCGTTGGTCCGGCCCATTCACCATTGCCCAAATTTTTCCATATGGTACTCTCGAGCTCGCTCAACCTAATGGACCTAATTTCAAGGTGAATGGCCAACGAGTAAAGTTGTACTTTGGTGAGGACATCTCTCATGAGATGATTCCATCCCTCACCACGTTTCCCTGAACTAATTTTGGGTCGAGTCAGGCTCGTGACTCAGTTATAAAAAACAAGAGCTCCTCGGGAGGCAACCCGAGTATCTATCCCTTTACGTTTTAACCTCGTAAGTGTAGGGGGGACCTCTATAGGTTCTTTGTGTTTGTATGGTGATGTGATTACAGGGATGAATGCACTTTTGGAATCTTTGAAGAACCGTGCTCCCGTGTTATCCGCAATCCGGTTCTATCTCTCAACTATCGTGATTCAATTTTCTTCATACTCACATTTGAAATTGATCACGTTAGTCGTCTCTTTCTTAACTTGATTTAACCAACGTGCACAATGTCATAAGTGTAGGGGAGACTTTTCCCACATGCTTAAACATTGAGGACAATGTTTATCTTAAGTGTAGGGGGGACTTCTATCGAAGTTTTAAGTGGACTTTTCCATTAAAATGCCTTCATTTAACTAGAAAATCATCTTTTTCAACATTTTTCAAATTTTTAATTAACTTTGGCCATTTGGTCGTAATTTTTAAATTTTTATCGTTGCTTTCATATGTATATATCCCGCAATAAAGTCAAAAATATTAATAAAGTGGTGTAGCTAGTTTTGAAGTCTTTGACATATTAGGCCCGTTGGGATTATTTTGACTCAACCCGAATAGACTTATCCAAGTTTATTCTAGCTAGTATCCTTAACCATGTAGACCTTAATTGGTTTATTAGGCTAAGCATCCACGAGTCTCATTACTTGAGATTTTAAATTGTGGAGAACGAGAAATGATAGAGTCAATTATAAGTCGGCATTCTTGCACAAGCTCACTTAGTGTAATTATTTGCCTATTCTCCCATCACTTGCTAATAAATTATCTGCAATAAGTAAGGTCGTACGATTTGAAAAGTTACTTAGCTTCTAACCCAAGATCGTTTAAAAGTTGCTCGGTAATGATAAGAGTTCATAGCCAAGGCATAACTTATGAAGTGGGGCGCGAAGATTGGCGAGTCCGAAAAGGCCCTAACAAGGCATGAGGATTCAATTTTATTGCTGAAGATCCAAAGTGATGTGTAAAACATTATTCCCAAAATCAATATGAAGGATCAAGACTCACGACGAAAAGCAATCAACTCCTATAAAGATCATGGAGAAGTCTATCCGAAAAGACCCTAACAAGGTATGAGGATAAACAGATCCAAGTCCGAAAAGGAGGCGGATCGTTGTATCTCAAAATCCCAATTAGAGATTGAAGAAATAATCATGAAGTCGTGGTCAACAAAGTTGGAGTACCCCTCAAAAGTCTCCAAATGAAGAAACTCTATTACGAAGAGATGACCATTATCTCAAGAACGTCTCTCAAGATATGAAGTATGAAGTACATGCCAAATATCGGTCCGAGAAAGGTCTCAAATCGCGAAGCGAGTTATGCCAAGATATGAACTTTTTGATATCCCGAGAAGCAGTTTTAAGAGATTTTGTCCTTTAGCTAACTATTGATCAATCGTCCTACTTTGCTTTCAGCCTAAATAAACTATCGAAATAAGTCCAAAATGCATCTTCATGATCATTCTAAGACAAAAATAAAATATAAGAGATACACCTAGGAATAAGGGAGTTTAAGCATTTAATTAAGCCATGTGTGTGAGTGTTTGCTTTGCTAACTTATAATAACAATGATCTCGTTTTTAAGCTTAGTTTGGGGAACGTGAAACTTGAGGGTGATAAATCTTCGCAGCACCGAAGCCCTAATGTAAGTCCTTGATCTCTTTGCAAGTTATTTACATATAGCTATTTTCAAGTGAAAATGGTTTTCTATCCTTTTGTTTCTTTTAAAGTTTTAATTTCTCTTAGTACTTTAATTTTTGTTTTAGTAGTATTTTAATAAGGCCAAGGTTGATTGATTATGAGAAAAGTGTTAACTTGCTTTATCACTAAGCATTGCATGAGGGCATGGCAATGGTTAAGTGTAGGGGATTTGATAGGTGTGAAAACACCCATCCTTTTACCACTTATTTCTGGCTAAAACAAGACCAAACGCGTATTTAATATCATTTGTTTGGAATTATGCGTGGTTTTTGTGTTTATTGTGTTTTCAGAGCCAACCGGATGGATATTGGAGAAAACATGGGATTGTACGGGATTTATCGAAGAAAAAGACTCAAGACGAAGTCTATTGTCCAAGAGATACAAAAGATTTGAAGTCACTGGGCCTATTTGAAGATTTATCGAAGAAAAGGACCAAAGACGGAAGATTTACATATGTCGAAGGAACTCAAGTCTATTAAACGAAGAAATTAAAAGACGAGTTGAATTTAATCGACGACAAATCCCGAATCAGAATCGAAAACGTCAACTTTTTTGAAAAGACGAGAAGACAAGAAGAACGGGAGAAAGCCCACTCACCAACCAAAGACAAGGACTATATAAAGACCACCCCTTCACACTTTTTGACAAGTTTTTCATTCCAAGTCATTTCCTTTTCTTTCGTAGGAAGCCAACACCATTAAGGTGTTGGTGATTTTTAATTTCTTGTTGAATCTTTAAAATTTGTAAGTGTTTAATCTTTCCTTTTGTTTACTTTACATTAATCTATCAATTTAATCCTTTCATTTCATCTTGTTCATCTTGTTCTTTGATTCAAAGTTAAAGTTCTTATTTGGTTGATTTTGATCTTCAAAAGTTATTAGGTTTTGTGTTTTTATGATTGGGGTTTGATGTTTATGGTTAGTAGATGATTTGTGATTAGTTTTATTTAAGATTTGGTTAAAAACTTGGTCGAATTTTGATAAATTCGTGTTACCATGTTTTAAGTTTCTGCTTACTGTTCTTCTTCCCATATTCCGAGTAGAGTATTATTCATTGTTATTCCGCATAGTCTTTCCCATTCGGAATATTTATATATTCCGGATAGCCCACTTATTCCGAGCAGCAATATTATTCCGCATAGCATTGATATTCCGCATGGCCAATTATTCCGAGTAAGCCCATTATTCCGCATAGCATTGATATTCCGCATAGCCAATTTATTCCGATTAAGCCTAATGTTCCACATAGCCAATTATTCCTAGTAAGCCCATTATTCCACATAGCATTGATATTTCGCATAGCCAATTTATTCCGAGTAAGCCTAATATTCCGCATAGCCAATTTATTCCGAGTAAGCCCATTATTTCGCATGGCCAATTATTCCAGATAGCCCATTCTTCCGCATAGCCAATTATTCCGAGTAAGCATTGTTCATTTTTTATTCCTCATAGAGTATTATTCCGAATAGCCTATTTATTCCGCATGGAGCTTTTTGTCTGATTTATTCCGGATCAAGCCACATTCCGAATCAAGCATTTTTAAGGTTATTTACTGTTACTGTTTTATTTAATTTGTATTCTAGTTTTACTTTTATTAATTAATTGCTTCTAATTTACTTTTAATTACCTTATGCATTTACCTTCTTAGTAACATAGAAAACCAAACCCACTGTTTGTCACAAAGAACAAATCATTCCACTTTGAGCTGTGATCAATTCGAGAGGATACCGAGAACGAACTTTTTCAACCCATACAAATACCCTGTATCAGTCATCTAATCAAGCTTGCATTAACATGATTTTTCATGCTATTAAATCGAGTTTTGGATTAACCTAAAACTATCAAGCCTTGCAAGCCTACCTTAGGAGCGAGTTGTGTTGGTACTTTATTGAAAATCTACTAGTTTAAGGTTATTAATTTCCTTCTTAAATTTATAATTTTTCTAATCTTATGAAACTTAAGTTAACCCGGTCGAGTTATTAGATTATCGGGGTAATTAGAACTTATATAGTCGTAGAAGACAAACGAGGAAAAATTACGCCGCAAGTTTCTTTTGAATTGAAATGCTAATTTTATGAACAATTACATTTGTGTATCTAAGTGTCATAACGTTAATATTCATAAATCGATAATTCTCTTCAGAAGTTGCACACCTCAGGTCAGGGCCGTCTCATTGATTTCGGTGGCCCTGTGTGATACAACCCTCTCGGGAAGTATCGGGATAGGGCACCACTATTGCGTGTGTTGGCTCCGTCAGAAAGAGAGGCAAGAAGACTTAGAGATTTATTGATTAACTTTTGACTGATTACATTCATAACATTGAAAGACCTTAAATACTAGTGTAGAAAATAAACATAAAAGACAAAAGATACTAAACTGATAAACATATAACATAAACATTATCCTAAATAAATAAAAGATACTCATGCGTAACATTCCCCACTCCTTCGAATTCACCTTGCCCTCAAGGTGACGTCTTGAAAAATACTCTTGATTCCCGGGTCCCAAATTTTGAAACGTTTCCTAAGCATTGGCACACTCCGTTCCAACTTGTTCTTTGGCTCAGGAAGTAACAATTTTTGGATTTTTGCTCTACACTCCTTCCATTCGGATTCGGATGTAACAAACCATGTGGTTCTCTTGGGCAATTCGTCAACAACAAGTTGTGATTCACTAACAACAAGCTGCGATTTACCAACCACAGGCTGTGATTCACCCACCATAAGTTGCGATTCATTAACTATAGGTTGCGAGTCATTAGTAGGCTGTTGTGATTCACGAATAAGGTGTTGTGATTCCCCAACAAGCTCAAGGTGATCTTTGTTAGGTGCGGATGTAACATTCCCTACTTCGTCTCGTGCAACTTCTATCGCCACGGCCGGTGTTGTAGAAGAATCAACCGCTTTCTTTTCAATAGTTTGTTTTTCTTCTACAAATGCCTCAAGACGGGTCTCTACAATACGGGCTAAGTAGAAGGCTTCGCCTAACGTTGTAGGTTTTGGGTAAAACCTCAACAATTCTAGCTGTAACTTCGGTTTAAGTCCAGATATATAAAACGAGGCAAGTAAACTTTCAGAGATACCCGTTACTCGAGTTATAAGATACTTAAACTCACTTTGATATTCAACCACCGTACCCATTTGCAAGAGTTTAGATAATGCATCCCGATCGCTAGTGTTCGATGCCATGAAAAATAAATCGAAAGAAAAAAAAAATATAAACTTTTTTTACTGGTGAACAGTACCGTGAATAGTAACCGGATGAACAGTGCAACTGATGAACAGTCGGATGAACAGTAGCGCAGTGAATAGTAGCCTCGAATGAACAGTGTTTCCGATGAACAGTTTTTTTTTTTTTTTGGAAATCTTGATCTAAATCCCTCAACGAATTGAGGGCTCTCAATGAAAGCACCAATTGATACGACCCTCTCGGGAAGTATCGGGATAGGGTACCACTATAGCGTGTGCTGGCTCCGTAAGAAAGAGAGACAAGAAGACTTAGAAATTTATTGATTAACTTTTGATTGATTATATTCATAACATTGAAAGTTTTTAAATACTAGTGTAGAAAATAAACATAAAAGACAAAAGATACTAAAATGATAAATATAAAACATAAACATTATCCTAAATAAATAAAAGATACTCATGCGTAACACTGTACCACAATTATAGAAGGGCCCTGACGAAAGATAAAATACGTCATTGTAGGTAAACAATTCATTAATAAAACGTGAAAAACATTGATACAAATATGACATGAACACTCTCTGTGTAATTATGGTTTAACATTTGTTTATTTATAGGGTGTAAAAAAACGTTATTTCGTTATTTATCACTAAAAAAATTTAAAAATGTTTATTTGAAATTTATATACTACGTTACTATTATATCAGAAAAAAAAAGTTCAAATTAAAAAAAAGGATAAACAAACATGTGGACCACAAAGTACTACTCAAATAGTATTTTTTATTACCCTGATTCTCTTCCTTCTTGCTTTCCTCTGCAACAGTTTTTTTTTTTTTCTAAAAACATGGTTTCCAACTTCAAACAAACATAGATCCACTAGATAGTAACCAAATCGATTGTGAGGCCCCTCTAAAAGTGTGGCCCTGTGCCACCGCACCTGTGGCACACCCCTATCACCGGCCCTGGGTGCAAACAAACTGAAAGTATCAAATGCGAAAAAAATAAACATTTCAATGCATGCTTTTTAATATTTTGTCACTTTATATGTGACGACTTTAAAAATAATCTGACTCGTTGTAAAAACTCGACTTCTTAATCCGATAACTAAACAAAAAAACCATTAGAAATTGAGCTTTAGAATATTAATGCATAATATATACAAGTGAAGAAAACGCATGCATAGAAAGTGTCTTAAACTCTTAAACTCTGTTCTCGAGTTACTTTATTAAATAAAAGTTAATATTCCTTTAATACTCCTATAACTTTTAATTTTAACGGTCGTGATCTTCTAACTTAATAAAAGCTGTTACTGGTTACCTTGCTAAATACTAGTAGTAATCTTCCTAACATATCTTATTGACAATTAAAGAATATAAACTTTGATTAACAGGTTGTGATCAATGTTATCTTAAAGGGTTTGTACTAGGGATGAGCACGGTACCGGTACTGTACCGAACCGGTACCGAATAAGTGGTATCGAATTTTTTCCGAGCATAAATTAATGGTACCGGTACCGTACCGAAAGGGATTCGGATATCGGTACCGGTACCGGTATCGGTAACGGTATCGGTACCGGTACCAAGAAATCGGGATTTTTCCGTTTTTTTCGGGAATTTCCCGATTTGGTACCGGTCCCGTACCGAATTAGTGGTACCGAATTTTTTTTCACCTTATTTCGTGGTACCGGTACCGTACCGAACGGGATTCAGGTACCAGGATTCCGTACGGTTCCGGTACGGTTTCGGGATTCGGGTCCAAATGCTCATCCCTAATTTATACGTATTTATTATTGAAACTTTAGACAGAAGCTTCAATCTGATCTCAGGATAACGTTACAAAATCTATGAGCCTTTAAAAAGAAAAGGCCACAAGTTGGAGTGCAACTATGTAGCTTAAAATCAAGTAAAAGAGCATGCATTTTTTGTTTCCTTTAGTTCAACTCTATAGCCTTGCATCTAACTTAAGTCACATGTTACCCCCAGCAAATATTGCATGTATTTATGATTTACTTTTGTTGGTGTATTAAGTAATGTATGGAAAAGAAGTTAAAATAATACTGATTATGTGTTTTAAAAAATTGTGACGGTGATGTTTGTTCATACTCAAGGTGAAATCTGACTTAATAGAAAAACACATTACCAAGATACCAAATGAATAGAAATCGTTTTGATGTTCATGACCGTCTAGTCGTCACTCACTTTCTCGAATACCCCGTGTACGATGAATATACATTTCATAAGCGGCTTCGAATTGGGTGATCAATATTCATATGTGTTGTTCAATGTGTAATTGACTGTTCTTGACCGTTCTTCGTATTTTCAATAGAGTAATGACTGTGCGGGAAGAATGAGTATTTCGACGCTGACGAATTGCGCTTCTACAGTTCGTCAGTTGGCACAAGACACCGTTCATGATCCTTAAGATGAATGTTTGCAAATAGGTGTGAAAACCTCTCGCGATTCTCTTGAAATATACAAAAATGAGTTTGCGAAAACTATACTGATGTCGAAAAACTTTAAGCAATCACGAGGAGAAATATGAGATCGTTAGATGTTATGGATCGTTAATTCTAGGGAGTGGGAGTGGGCTGATTCTCAAAACTGCAGATCGTGGTCAATTTTGTAGAGGTGATTACGGTTCGAATTCATTCATTTTGAAGTCGTTGCCTCACATGTATTATTTTGATATATGTTCTTTGATGTTTTGAAAGCGAATAACGACGTCAATGTTTTAAGTCAATCACATTTTTTTTAACTATTTCAAAGATGGGAAAGCACCCGATTTTTCGTTTGTATATATGACGTATAACTTCTGATATTATCTAACTAACAATATATATTATGAATGAACTACACTTATCAAGCGAATTTTGCATCTAAATGTGAGTGATACAAAGCGAGTAAGGTATAAGCAATCTCAAGAAAAGATGTAAAACAAATGTTTGATGTGCAAAACCGAAAATGGTATGTAACTAAAAATCCCACACTTGTCTCCTAAGAAAATAACGAGACACATGCCGATTTGATAGAACCAAAATTATATATAGCGCGAGGCATGACGTGGCAGCATAGCTAAGCTGCACGGTCTTGCGTTTTTAAAGTGTGATTTTAAAAGGCATAAAATATAAAATATTTATATAATATGGCATATTTGATATATTGATTTTGCATTAAAGGTTGTATACAATGAATGAAGTTAAAGAAAATATTCTTACATGTAATATTTTTTGTTTAAAAATAAAAAAATTATCGAGGTTGAATTTTAAAAACACGTCACGTCACACGCTTTGATTCGTTTTGTAACGTTGGGCAGAACACATTTAACATCGAGCAAAATGCACAGTAATTAGTAAATAGAATTTATTTAAACTTTTAGGTGGTGTTTGATAATAAATTAATTAACTTAATAAGAAAAAAATAGTATTTATTAAATTATACAAAAAATATTTGTTAGTGACGTAGTAATAAAGAAAAATAATTGAAATATTAAGTAATAAAACTGAGATTGTTTGCATTAAATAATTTGTTCATTAAACATGACTCGAGAGCTACTAATTTGTTTTATTAAGTTATGTTTAGTAAAAAGATAGGGGAAAATAGACAAATAAGTTACTAAAGTTTGCTTAAATGTTCACCTAAGTTACTAAAGTATTTTTGGTTACAAATCAGTTACTTATGTTTGGTTTACCTGTTATATAAGTTACTCTTTTTGTTGCAACCTTTTGTAGCCGGTAACTAAGTGACGTGGCATATAATATTAATGGGTTAAAAAAAAAATGTTACCAAAGTTTGCCAAAATGTTCAACTACGTTACTAAAGTTTTTTTCGTTACAAATAGGTTACTAAAGTTAAGGTAACATGTTAAATAAGTTACCATGTATGTTTTAACCCTTGGTACTAGGTAAGTGCCGACGTGGAATTACTTATTTTTTATGTGTTTAAAGAGTAAATAATCTTTTATTTTAAAATTATGTGTATCTTAATAATGCATGATTCAACAAAAATGATCGTAGCAAACCATCTGCTCCTAAGCTATCTTCAAATTTTTTTATTTTACTTTTTCACTAAGACATGATGAGTAACTATCTCTATTGGATTGACGACGGAAGAAGGGTGAGTGTGTGCCGAATGAATGAATGACGGTGGTTGTAGTGGTGGATCGGTTACGATGGCCGGAGGTTGTGGTGGCTGACGAGTGTGACATCAATCTTTTTTCGGTTGTAGTGTTTTCTTATATAGATCCGTTGGTGATGAGAATTGGTGGTGGTGGCCGTTGTGCTGATAAACGAACATTAAAGAGTCAGCAACATTCTTGTTTGAGGTGGGACCCACAAAGTGTTGACGTTGCTATAACAACAGGTTACCAACAGGTTGCCCATCCTCGGAGTAACCTAATTGTAACTTTTTAAAACTTCAGTAACTCATATAATTAAATCGTATACTTGAGTAACCTTTTTGTAACAAAAAATACTTTAGTAACTTAGGTGAACATTTAAGCAAACTTTAGTAACCTATTTGTCTATTTTCCCAAAAGATAACTTACGACAACCTTTTTCTATTGAGTTACAAACAAACATTTTTAGTCTGAAATAATAAATACTACTGGGTTAATAGAAAAGTGTCACTAAAGTTTGTTAAAATGTTCACTTAAGTTACTAAAAAATTTTCGTTGCAAAAAGGTTACTCAAGTATACGGGTTAATTATTTGGGTTACTGAAGTTTTAAAATGTTACAATTGGGTTACTTCGAGGGTGGGGAACCTGTTGATAACCTGTTGTTCTTGCCACGTCATTATTTTGCGGGCTCCACCGCAAACAAGTATGTTTTTGACTCCTCAATGTCTGTTCATCAGCACAATGGCCACCATTAGGGGTGAACATAAACCGCATCGCAATCCGCAAAACCGCAATAATCGCAAGAATCCGCACCGCAAAAACCGCACCACAACAAAAACCGGTGGATCGGTTTTAAGAGAAAAGAAAAACCGCAAATGCGGTGCGGTTGCGGTTTTACCCTTAAAACCGCACCATAAAATCCGCACCGCACCACACATTAATTATATAAAACCAAAAAACCACAAATCGATTATTTAGTGTATGTTATAAAGGTTTTAGTGCATATCATCACTAATATTCTAAGTAATATGTGTGTTTACATTAAATATAGGCATTGTTATAATCCAAAATACCTACATTTGGAGCCCAAAACCGCAAACCCCACATCAATTATATAAATCATAAGTGGTGGTGCGATGCGGTTAAAATCCGCAAAATCCGAAAAAAACCGCAAAACCAAAACCGCATAAACCGCGCAGTGCGGATCCATACTTTTTTAAAAACCGCATTGCAGATGCGGTTTGATTTTTTTCAAAATCCGCACTGCCCCGCACCATGCTCACCTCTAGCCACTATCACCAGTTCTCAAGCCTTCACCACCACCGGGTCTAAAGAAAAAAAATGCTACTACTGAAAAAAGATTGATGTCACTTTCACCACCATAGATGGATGGGCTTTGAATCAGGATTCTCTTGTTTGATAAGCTCAGAAAAGATAAAAAATTTCACAAATAAAAAAAATAAGTAATTCCACGTCGACACTTCCCTAGTACAAAGGGTTAAAAAATACATGATAACTTATTTAACCGGTTACCTTAACTTTAGTAACCTATTTGTAAAAAAAAAAACTTTAATAACAAAGGTGAACATTTTGGAAAACTTTGGTAACATTTTTGTGTATTAACTCATTCATATTATATGCCACGTCACTCACTTACTAGTAACAAAATGTTTCAACTTAAAGAGTAACTTATATAACAGGTAAACCAAACCTAAGTAACTGATTTGTAACCAAAATTACTTTAGTAATTTAGATGAACATTTAAACAAATTTTAGTAACTTATTTGTTTATTTTCCCAACTATTTATGTAATCTTTTTAAGTAATGAAAAACTTTCAACTAAAAACGATTGGAAATGGGTTTAGAGTAACAAGTGATATTTTTTGTTCAAGTCATGTTTAGAATGACAAGTTTCGCTTTAGGCTAGTTCAAATTAAATCTTACCAGAGCTATTCGTTTAAGCTTAATCGTAAGTACGTAGTAATACTAAATTTATAAACTAAAGCATGTCTTGCAAGGATCATAAAATCAAATCAAGTTTAGGTAACAGAAAATCATACTTAGAAAGTCAGATTATAACAAACAGTTACAAGGATTTGTTAATCATATATAAAGATTTAATTCATGATCAAATCACCATTCTTCAAACATTTTCATTCCTCATTTCTTGCAAACAATCCCATTTCCATGAAACATTCCCTTAGCAGAACAATCTAATGCAATCACCTCATTCTCCTTCACTCCAACGTTTCCCGAGTTAAAGATACAATTTGCGCAATCAGACGACAACAAACTGCCAGTCTTATACTTGTCCTCGCCTCCTACAACAGCCATCGCGACCCCAGGCTTTGCGGGGTTCTTGAAGTCGGGCTGATAAGTCCTCCCCAACACGCCTTCAACATTGTCCGAAAGCCCACTAAACCTAAACTGAACCTCCAAATGAGCAATGCAATCATCAGATGGAATATTGTATCCATGAACTTTGTCGTCTTCTGCGGTTACTGGGACTACATTGGCCAAAATCTCGACAACACCGGGTATGATCACCATCACACTATTAACTCCTGAAGTTCTTTCTATCTTAATCTCATTATGGGGTGATTTCCATGTGGAAAGACCACCTAATGGTAAGGAGATTGTTTGTCCATCGTAAGTGAATTTAAGGTGGTCGATTTCTTGGTCCCATGTTGCGGATTTGGTTGCTTCAAGGGAGAATGTGTGGGAATTGAAGAGGAGGCCTAAGGCTTGGATCCATGTGAAGTCACGGGCTCGGCCTGTGGGTCTGTGGCCGATGAATCGACCATTGATTTGGAGGTTAGAGTCAGATAATAAGGTGAAGTGCTCGTTAACCTTTCCATGGAAGTAGAAGACAATGCCGTCTCCTCCTATGAAGCGTGGGTCGTAGCATGCTGATCCCGGGCTGTTGCAGTTCGCTTTAGGGTCTACAATAACAAAAAAATCATTTAGTCGGGTTGTTCAATTAAGTATTAGAAAGTTCATTTTGAAGTAAGTACCAAAAGAATAGAAACGGCAATAATTCTATAAATTGCTGATGTATTTATAAGTTTAGTAGTATTACTGAAGTAGATTCTTATAATAAGCAGTTTTTTTTACATATATGTAATCAACAGTTGAATAAAAAGAGTGAAGAGGATAATGTTACTTTTGCATTCAGCTTTGCATTTAGGAGAATAGCAGTCGATGCGACAAACTTTATCCTTAGGGTTGTCCGTGGTGCTGGCCGGACGGGCATTCTGAAGGGCAATAAAGCGTCTTTCCCTGGCAACGAGACCAAGGGCCACAATAAGAGCTTGAATAAGCTTTCACTTGAGTAAGTGCACAAAAAACAACAAATGTAGCCAAAATGATCAAAGACATAGTTTTGTTGCTTGCCATTTTTATGCTCTTTATATTTTTTTCTTATGGAAATGTGTCTTGCCAATGCTCTATTTATAGTCGAGTCTTTCTATATAACTTGTGAAGTATCAAAAGCGGGATTCATTTACTTCTCCATGTCAACGTTATAACTTGTGAAAGCTTATACCTTTGACCTCAAGATATGGAAAAATGCATGCAATGATTCAAGGTATTTAATTGGAAAAGATTTACGTGAGATGTGTTACAAAATTGTTGAGCATGCTCCCTAGTTTGATTGAGTCGAATTCTATCAAAGTGTAATTTGTTTTTATTGATATAATATAAGGAGCCACTAACTCACGCAGAATCTTTGTTTAGCAGTTTGAGCATGAACTTGACAAGCATCAGTGTTTTGCAATTTTCATAAGACACATAAATCTTGACAGTGTCGGTTAGCAAAGTTAATAGGGTGATAGAAATGGTAATATTGAATTTTTTACTTTTGATCATGAAAACAAAAAAAAAGCACTTTGGAGCATACACAACGCATAAGTTTTTTAATCAATTCATTGGTTTCACAATTAACACATATCTCATTTAATGCCAATAACTTTTTTTATCGAACACTTGCGACTTACGAGTATGTTTTACAAGTCTTTTGAAAAAATTCATTTAGAAAGCCTTTGCAATGGTTAATACTTAATATCATAAGAATCGTATTCTAAAAGGTAAAAGTAATTTCTAATATAATCTATTATGTTCACTAAACTTTTTTATGTATAAAATACCCATTTGAACAGAATTACATAGATTGATTTTTTTAATCCTTTAGACCGGACCCACAAATGGGTAACTGGTGATTGCCCATTATCTATTTTATATATCGATTGTTGTTGTACGATACCGACAATAAACCCGAATTTCGATAACGCGGAACCGCTAGATCGCGAGTTGTATCGAGCACAAGTAGCGAACACGAGAGGCTACAAAGAACCGACAAACATATATGCACACGGTATACCCTCAAACCCCTCTTTATTAATAACCTTAATAAAGACTATATTGAAGAAGAAGAATTCAATGAACTAGGATTCCCTTCATCCCTATTTATAGAGATGAGGGGGTAAGCACCTCTTTAAGTCAAATAGAAAACTTCCTATAAACCAACTTAAGGAGGTTAGTCTAAATACTTCCTAATACAAGTCTATTCCTAATATATATTACAAAGTACACTTAAGTCCCTAAACTATATTTAAGTTTACTACTAATATTCCAACAATTTCCACCTTAGGAGTAACACTTAAAAATAACCGATACTCAACACCTTTCACCTGTGTTGGAACCTCGGACCCGAGACCACCTTGTTAACCAGGCATTGTTCTTCTGTAATGTCCCTAGATTAGCTTCCATAGACTTCTTCACGTTCTTCTTCTCAGCAACATTACCCTCCGTACCCTCTTGACCAGGTACTCCGGTTACCGTAATGTGTGCCCCCACCTTTATACCAAGGTGTACGTTTTCCTGCTCATGTACCGAGCAACCCATGTTTGACTTTTCTTCAGGTTGTTTGTCCTCCAACCGTCTTTGAGCCACTGTAGTATGATCGTTACTAACCTGAAAAATCTCAGCTTCACGACCCCCTTGAGCTCCATGCAGTTCCACCTCAAACCGTCTTTGAGCCACTGCAACATGATCGTTACTAACCTGAAAAACCTCAGCTTAACGACCCCCTTGAGCTCACTGCAGTTCCACCTCAAACCAAACACGTTTATAAACCTGTACTCCATGGACGCGTGTTTTAACACCAGGACCAAGTTGTTTGAACCCAACTTGTTTATGACCTCCATGCTTTCGTACAGTAAACCCATCAAAATTTTCGATGTTAAACCTAGTTATAGAACTAGCCATTCTTCTTTATCCCTTTGTTGATTTGCTAAACCTTGTGAAAAACCTCACAATCACAAATCGACAAAGTCCCTTCGATAATTCGCTAAACCTTCTGATATATTAAACCTCACAATCACGAATTACGAAGTCCTTTTGTATAAAGAAAACCCTTGCTTTATTGATATAACCCTAAGAAAAACCTTCTTAGAAATCGATCAAACCAAGTAACCCTTCAAAAGAACACCCTTTCTTACTCAAATATCGATTGAGCCTTGGAATTTAACCTATCCAACAAATCGACAACCCTTGAATCAAGAAAGTACCAGACTCCTTTTGAAGTAACCCTTGTCGTACTTTAAATTTTGCAAAGCTGATTTCTAATAATCTAAGAAATCTTGCAACCTCGACAAGTCTTGAATCTTCTTTAACCTAGCTACAAACCTTGTCAAGTTGTTTCTTAACCAACTTTATCGACAAGCCTCGCAAGTCGTGTGCAATATACCCGTTGTTGCTAAAACCTTTTCTTGCAAATCGAATTTATTAGAAAACCAAACCCTCGATCACAAACAAGCAACCCGATCGTAAACTTGAATACCCAAGCAAACCACGATCAAACTTGAACCACAAGAAAAACCCTTCTTGCAAACTGAATTTATTAGAAAACCTCTAAACCCTTGATCTCGAACAAGCAACCCAATCGCCAACTTAAAAACTCAAGTAAATCACGACCAGTACTTAAACCACAAGAACCCCCAACAACGTCGACCCTTTACCATTCAATCGTTCTTTAAAAAAACTTTAAAAACCCGATTAAACAAAGTTTGACTTTTAATTATTAAAAGCTATTTGTCATCTTTGTAGTAATCAATCTTCACGTGTATTAGAAAATCATAAACCATTTAATGATTCACTTTTGTTTTATTCTCCACGTAGGTATCCAAACAATGAAACCTTATTTTTCAACCTCTCTTTAGTCGACTTAACAAAACGATTGACAAAGTGAAAACCTTTTTTTCAGTCACCGATCGCAACTCCCGATTCGCAAAACCTGAATCGAAACCTCGACACTTCTGAAACCTCACTCTAGCCTTCGACCTTCGTGAGACCACAAAAACCGTGAGCTCTGATACCACTTGTTGTACGATACCGATAACAAACCCGAAGTTCGATAATGCGGAACCGCTAGATCGCGAGTTGTATCGAGCACAAATAGCGAACACGAGAGGCTACAAAGAACCGACAAACATATATGCACACGGTATACCCTCAAACCTCTCTTTATTAATAACCCTAATAAAGACTACATTGAAGAAGAAGAATTCAATGAACTAGGATCTCCCTCATCTTTATTTATAGAGATGAGGGGGTAGGCACCTCTTTAAGTCAAATAGGAAACTTCCTATAAACCAACTTAAGGAGGTTAGCCTAAATACTTCCTAATACAAGTCTATTTCTAATCTATATTACAAAGTACACTTAAGTCCCTAAACTATATGTAAGTTTACTACTAATATTCCAACAATTTCCACCTTAGGAGTAACACTTAAAAATAACCGATACTCAACACCTTTCACCGGTGTTGGAACCTCGGACCTGAGACCACCTTGTTAAACAGGCATTGTTCTTCTGTAATGTCCCTAGATTAGCTTCCATAGACTTTTTCACGTTCTTCTTCTCAGCAACATTACACTCCGCACCCTCTTGACCAGGTACTCCGGTTACCGTAATGTGTGCCCCCACCTTTATACCAAGGTGTACGTTTTCCTGCTCATGTACCGAGTAGCCCGTGTTTGACTTTTCTTTAGGTTGTTTGTCCTCCAACCGTCTTTGAGCCACTGCAGTATGATCATTACTAACCTGAAAAATCTCAGCTTCACGACCCCCTTGAGCTCCATGCAGTTCCACCTCAAACCGTCTTTGATCCACTGCAACATGATCGTTACTAACCTGAAAAACCTCAGCTTAACGACCCCCTTGAGCTCCCTGCAGTTCCACCTCAAACCAAACACGTTTATAAACCTGTACTCCATGGACTCGTGTTTTAACACCAGGACCAAGTTGTTTGAACCCAACTTGTTTATGACCTCCATGCTTTCGTACAGTAAACCCATCAAAATTTTCGATGTTAAACCTAGTTATAGAACTAGCCATTCTTCTTTATCCCTTTGTTGATTAACTAAACCTTGTGAAAAACCTCACAATCACAAATCGACAAAGTCCCTTCGATAATTCGCTAAACCTTGTGATATATTAAACCTCACAATCACGAATTACGAAGTCCCTTTGTATAAAGAAAAACCCTTGCTTTATCGATATAACCCTAAGAAAAACCTTCTTAGAAATCGATCAAACCAAGTAACCCTTCAAAAGAACACCCTTTCTTACTCAAATATCGACTGAGCCTTGGAAATTAACCTATCCAATAAATCGACAACCCTTGAATAAGGAAAGTACCAGAATCCTTTTGAAGTAACCCTTGTCGTACTTTAAATTTTGCAAAACCGATTTCTAATAATCTAAGAAATCTTGCAACCTCGACAAGTCTTGAATCTTCTTTAACCTTGCTACAAACCTTGTCAAGTTGTTTCTTAACCAACTTTACCGACAAGCCTCGCAAGTCGTGAGCAATAAACCCGTTGTTGCTAAAACCTTTTCTTACAAATCGAATTTATTAGAAAACCTCTAAACCCTCGATCACAAACAAGTAACCTGATCGAAAACTTGAATACCCAAGCGAACTGATAGGTGTGAAAACACCCATCCTTTTACCACTTATTTCTTGGTAAAACGAGACCAAAACGCGTATTTAATGTCATTTGTTTGGAATTATGCATGGTTTGTGTGTTTGTTGTTTTTTCAGAGCCAACCGGATAAATATTTAAGAAAACATGGGATTGCACGGGTTTTATCGAAGTAAAAGACGAAAAGACGAAGTGTATAGTCCAAGAGATGCAAAAAATTTGAAGTCAATGGGCCTATTTGAAGATTTATCGAAGAAAAGGACCAAAGATGTAAGATTTACATACGTCGAAGAAACTCAAGTCTATTAAATGAAGAAACTAAAAGACGAGTTGAATTTATTCGTCGACAAATCCCGAATCAAAATCAAAAACGTCGACTTTTCTGAAAAGACGAGAAGACAAAAAGAAAGGGAGAAAGCCCACTCATCAATCAAAGAGAAGGCCTATAAATAGACCTTCCCTTCACATTTTTTCAACTAGTTTTTTCCTTTCTGTTATTTTCATTCCTAGTTCGTAGGATACCAACTCCATTAAGGAGATTGGTAGTTTTTATTTTCTTTGATTCCTCCACAATCTTGTAAGTTTAACCTTTCCAATTGTTTGTTTGAATCTTAATCATTAATACAAGTTTCCATTTAATCTTTCTTTCATCTCTTGTTAATCCAAAGTTCTAAGTTTTTATTTTATTGAGTTTGATCTTCAAAAGTAAGTGGGTTTTATGTTTTTGTTTTTTTAGATTGATGTTTGTCATTAGTAAATGATTCGTGGTTAAATTGGTTTAAGTTTTGGTGAAAAACTTGGTGAATTTTGGTTAAATTCGTGGTGTTTGTTATTCCCCTGTTCTTCGTTTCTCGTTACTGTTTCACATCCCCAGATTCCGAATGAATTAATTGTTCCGAATCAAGGATTTGAACATATTATTCCGAACCAGCAGTTCATCCGGAATAATTAATATTCCGGATGAGTAGGTAAGTTCCGAATCAAAGTTTTGTCAAAATATTCCGAGTCAGTTTTCTTAAAAGTTCCGAATGAAGCTTTTTGTTTAAAATGTTCCGAATAAAGAAATGTTCCGAATGAAGCTATTATTCCGAGTCAGTGATATTCGAATAAAGAAAAGTTCCGAATGAAGCTTTTTGCCAAATATTCCGAATGAGCACTTTTGTAATTTTTATTCCGAACCAAATCAATGTTCCGAATGAAGCTATTGTTCCGAATCAGTAAACATTCCGAATCAAGCCCTTTTTATTAATTGTTCCGAATGAAGCAAATGTTCCGAGTCAAGTGATATATTCCGAATAAACAATTTATTCCGAGTCAGTTGATGTTCCGAATCAGTGTCCTATTAATTGTTCCGAATCAAGCATATTCCGAATGAAGGAAGTTTGGTTGAACATTCCGAATGAAGCAATTTCAAGATATTCCGGATGAAGGTTTTTGTCTAATATATTCCGAATAAAGGTTACATTCCGAATCAGTGATTTTTCTGAGTTAAGGTATTTTACTGTTTAACTAAATTCAAGTTTTATTTTCAGTATTGCTTTTAGTTTAATTTTATTACTTCTTGCATTTATCTCTTAGTAGATATAGATCAAAAGCTCCCCCTTTTAGTTACCAAGAACAACAATTCCACTTTGAACCGTGATCGATTCGAGAAGATACCGAGAACGAAACAACGACATATATAATTGGGTACGAGCAACACAAAGAAAGATCTTGCAACAAACTTTTTTATTAACTAACCAAAAATCAGTTATTAAAATGGCGCCGCTGCCGGCTCTTTTCGTAAGGATCAACGGTTTCTTGTGAGAAAAATTGGATTTTGGGATCCGTTCTTTCGGGAACGTTATTTTCAAGTACAAAAATTTTCAAAAACCCATAAAAATATAAAATTTTCAAAAACACAAAAAAATAAAAAAACCTATAAAAACCAAAAATATTTTCTCTTGCATTTTCTTTTTAGTGTATGCGTACTCGATCAACGGCTTATTCAGAGCCCGAGACTCTCGAAGATTTAGACATGGCCGGTGTACACAACAACAACAATAATAATCCACCTCACCCTAACATGAATAATCCACCCCTACCCGACTTACGAACCATGGAGGAGCTATGCCAACCTACGATGAATGGACGTGGAGGCCCGATTACACCGATGCAAACCACGGCTCAGGAGTTTTCGTTGAAGCATCACATGATCCAACAAGTGCAAACTAATCCATTTCGCGGAATTCCGGATGATGATGCCAACAAACACCTCGACAAATTCATTACCATCACCCATAGCATGAAGTCACCCGGTGTTTCTATGGATGACCTTCGCCTTCAACTATTTCCCCACTCGCTTTCTCACCATGCCGAAAAATGGTTTGACCGTCTCCCAAAGAATTCTATTCATACTTGGGACGACATGACTCAACGCTTTTTGTCGCGCTACTTCCCACCATCCATGGTACGAGCCTTCGTAACCAAATTAGTGGATTCATGCAAGACAATGATGAATCGCTCTTTGATGCTTGGGAACGATACAATGATTTGATCGACCGTTGTCCAAATCACAACATGCTCCCCGTCACTCTCATTGATACTTTCTATAATGGTCTCACTTTTCGTGATCGTGACACGATCAACGCCGCCGCCGGTGGTACTTTTATGAAAAGGAGACCGGAGGAGTGTATAGAGTTGATTGAAAACATGACTACTCACCACAAGAATTGGGATTCATCCGCATCCTCAAGATCTAATCCGAGAGTCAATGTTTCATCTACTTCTTCCACCACCGACATGTCCGCCATGGAACGTGCTATTCTTGAAATTAACAAAAGTATGCAAATTTTGGCTTCTAACCAAACTCAACAAGCTAAAGCCGTTGCTATTTCTTGTGACACATGTGGTGGTCCTCATTCCTACAATGATTGTCCTTCTACTCAAGGCAATTTTTGTGAAAACATTAACGCGGCATACGGTACTTATCCTACGGGAGGCTATCAAGCTCGTCCTCAAGGAGACCGTAGCTTGCTAAGTTATCGTTCAAACAACTATCTTGCACCACCTGGTTTTCCTCCTCCAAAACAAAACCAACAACAAAGCTGTAAAACCCCTGATTTTACCTTATTGACTTTGTCAACTGTTGTACTACTTATTTACGGAATTTATATAATTTCACCTTTCTATGTCTTATTATTAAGCATATACCTTTTGTCATATTATTTATCCCATTTATTTTATATTTATGTGGACCTTTAGTCATGTATTGACTACTCTGGCAACTGACTGGCCACCTGATTTATTAATAAACTCATCACCTCAGTACATATTTTAAGATAAACTGTAACCTTACTTAATTTATTTATTAAGTACTTGAATTATTTTTATATGTATATATTTACATATAATACTTAAAAGGATTAAACACCTAACACTTTAAAAACAATGTACACTAATTTAACAAGTGTCATTTATTTATTTTCTTTAAGTAAATACTTACAATGATATATTTTATATACACTTTCATTAATTATCTAAAAGCTTCAACAAAAATATCTACAACACCACAAGTACCTATAATAATATACAAAGACTATTATTATCATACTACACTTGGCAAAATTTACCCAAAACCCCTCTCCCAAGCCTATGTAAAACGTGTATGTGCATGCATGCATACAATACCATCATTTGATTCAACTAGCTACAAGTAACCTATGTAATCATGCACTCCACTAATACCCTATACTAATACATGCATAAACCATGTCTTACTTACACCTAACCATGCTTTACTTACACCAAAGCACACTTATGCACTTACACACTCAACCTCCATGCATCCTACTACACTTGTAAGTTTTGTCCCCCACTTTGACTTGCAAACACACGGACACAAACCAAATGGGAAGGAAGTGGACTTTCTAGTTTAGGCATGTGTCAAATAATTGGAAGATATTTCAAATCCAACCAATATCCTCTAAGATCTTGGGTACTAGGTACAAGATTTGCAAAATCTTGTCCCTCTCTCTTCTTAAGCCGTGGCAAACACACCCACTTCACACAACACAAAACATTTTCTCCATTTCACTCTCTTCTCTCTCAACTCACGGCTACAACACCTTCACCACCATTTTTAAACCTCCAAAGTTTACTACTACATCCATACTATGTCTTCTACAACCTAAAGGCTAATCCTAAGCTCAACCTACAAGAAACCTTGATCATTGAAGCAAGAACAAGAAACCTAGGAGACTCCTTGAAGCCCACGGCATGCCTATGTTTTCTTAGATCTCCATTGTTGAAAGCTTGTCACTTGTTTCTACCTATTCTCATATCATTCCTAAACCTAACTAAACAAGTAAGTCCAAGTTAAAACCTATCCTTTCTAATACATTACATTCATATATATTGATGTGTACATGTTTATTATGGTAAAGTTAACATTTAAACAAACATGAAACCCTAAAAACCAAGGTAAAACCCACGGCTAATTTTTATATATAGTAAAACTTGTTGTAAAAACTTGTCAACCTTGAAGAACACATTAACATGATCTTGTTTAACTTGTAAAATCATAAAAACCTATCCATGTATATTTTTGGACGTGAGCTTTAAAGCTCATATTTTGAGTTTGAGTGATCTTGTAATAATATAACTAGAAATATTAGCTTCATGTTATTAGGTGCCTTAAAATATTAAGATCACTATTAGGCCTTATAGGATTAGTTTAAGCTCACTATAATACTTTTCCTAGATAAATAATCATCTTTATTAAATAAATGTTTTATAAGACTTTTAGTGTCGAAGTTATGATTTTATAAAGTTACATATTAAAAATATAGATCTATAATTATTTTGGATTTAAATAATAGATCTAAGAAGTTTTGAAACTAAAATAATATATATATAAATTTTCGGATTAAAAATAGCTTATATAATACTTTTGGACTAAATTGTGAATTTATAAAGTATAAGGGATCTAAATAGATAAGTGTAGAAAATTTCATTTCAAAAACATAAACTTTGAATCCCATTTTAAATATTGCCGAGAGTATAAGGGTGTGTTTTGAACATATCCGAAACTTTTTAGAGTTAAAAAGGACTAAAAAGAGATTACTAAAATACTAGGGTGAGTTGTGTAAACTTTGGAAAGCCTAAGGACTATTTTGGACACAAGCCGTGACCTAAAATAAACATTAGGGACTAATAGTGTCAAGTTACTAAACTTAATAAAACCCTAAGCAACCCTAGGGACTAAACCTGCCTAAAGCCGAAACCTATACAAGCCCTAGGGGGCATAAATGTAACTTATAATAAACCTTATTTTTAGCCGAAACTATAAGGACTAAAACTGCCAATATATGAAACTTAAATAAGCCCTAATATGAGCCGTACACTTTAGGGACTATTTTTGCCATTTATGAAACTTAAACGAACCCTAGTTACACGTGTAACTAGGAAGGGACCAAAACTGTAATTATTCAAATACAAGGACAAAAACGTAATTTATACAAAATATAACGAAACTTGAAACTCCTATATATTTACACCCGTTAATTTAAAATGTAAAACTTAAATAAATATAACAAATGTTATTTTTCTAAACTTATAATTTAATAATTATAAACATTTCGTAAACGGGGAATTTAATTAAAATGTTATACGTTTTATAAACTTCATTACACATTTTTTTTATGTAAACTAAAAATGATTAACTTATGAAATAAATATATTAATTATATTTATTTTCCCATTACTTTGAATATATATATAAAACTACCTTTTACAAATATTTAAGGTGTTTGTATAAACAACATAAGTACAAATGTTAATTAAATGAATCAATTAATTAAACCTTAATATTTATTTTATACTTAAAATAAATCTTAATATGACTTGTACAACGATGGACTAAATTACAAGTATTGTAATTAAATACTTAAAACCAGTTAAGCATGCACAGATTTATTCTGAAACTTTTATGCATTTATATTATGCATTTACTGAGACCTTATAACTATTTAGGTCATTGACTGTATCGTGAGCATCCCTATCAGACTTATCTATTGACTAATTGCTATACTATTGAGGTGAGTTCATGGCCCCACTTTTATATATTGACAAACTTTTAAACTCTTTTATGGGGAAGGAAACATGCAACATATTTTATTTTATGGACGTAAACTGAACTGCAAAACTTTTGATTACAATGCCTATTGTAGATGAACCCGCATGACCCGTGCATCCGAAACTGTTAGAATTTTTGAATTGCCTGAATGTTATAAATAGATCTATTTGGGATTGACCGTCCCCATCTGGGTGAGTCATGCTCACTGTGCCTAGGCCAGGACAACAGATGTTTCACATGTCAGTACATTATTATTTATGGGTGCTTTGATAATGATAAGGCGAAGGGCCCTTATTTGTTAAGGGCTTAACTGTCAAGTTTCAGTTTCGGGCAATATGGAAATGTAATTACTTTTAAGTATTAATGCTTTGTGCATTTCTACTTCAGTGAATGTTTATATGTCCAAACTTATTTTAATTAAACCTGTGAATTCACCAACTTTATGTTGACTCTCTAAGCATGTTTTCTCAGGAAACTAAAGCAGGTATTGGTGTGCATGGAGTCAAGCATCATGATAGGCTGCATTTATAGAGCTCATCTGGGGTTTTATAAACCGGGGAATAATTCAAACTACTGAATATTGTTTAAGACTTGTTTTAAGAACATTTGCACTTTTAATCATGTAATAAATGTAAGGATAATCTTTTATCTGTCGCTCTATAATCTGTTTGCTGTTGATCCACCTACGTGACACCCAAATATTACCTCCGCTGCATTTTACTCAATTTGGGGGCGTCACAGAAATGGTATCAGAGCGATAGTTATAGAGAATCAGAGCAAAATTAAAATAAACATAAAAATAAAATTTTTATATAATCTGGACTATAACTGCTTTTAAAAATCTTTTGGGATTTTCGGGACTAGAATAGTTAAGCATATAGATTGTAGAGCATACATCGATTGTGTGATTGACTGTGCATTGATTATTAACACCCGGTTGATTAATCTATTAAGTATTAACGTAACCTTCTATATCGCCATACTAACGGCACTATCATATAAATTAAATTATTATTTCCCAAAACTTTTAATTTGAGTAAGTTTATACTTATGTCAATTAAAACTATATTACTTTCAGATTATCATGACATCACCTACCGATACTCCTGCTGCCGTATCGCCGACTACCGTCTTATGTGGATGGCTATCGGCTAGTGACGCAGACGACAGCCACACTTCAGTCGATGCTGCATCATTGGAGGCACTTATCTCCACTCCACCTATCTCACCTGTTTCCCCCGCTGGGGAAGAGGTCTCACCGACTTTTGCCTTGCCACCCTTACCACCAGCCTCTACCCTTCAGGGTTATGCTCCGGAGTCTCTACCACCTCGTAAGAGGAGGTACGAGGCACCTCTCGACTCCACCTATGAGATCGGAGAGGGTTCCCGGGCTAGACAGGCAGACCCCGTCCAGGCCCAGATTGCTGCACTGGCCGCACGCCAGGCACATGATGTAGCAGACATTCATGCTCTGCTATCGGCTGGACAGGCGGGACGCGCTGTTCTACAGCAGCGTCAGGACCTTCTATCTTGGACTGTGAGTTCGGAGGCACACGCCGCCCGAGGAGCATGGTCTACTACTTACCATTCCATCCAGTGGCTGCTGGATGAGAATGAGTTCCTACGTGAGCAGATCTACTCGCTCCAGAGCCAGCAGACAGGGACTCAGACCTCTCTATCGTCCATGGAGCAGACTCTTGCTATCTTCTTCGACCTCCAGGATGTCCGACATCAGGGATTGACGTCAGAGACCGCTCATCTCAGAGGAGCTCAGCAGACTTTCAGAGACCAGTTTCTTGAGGCACTCCGACTGCTCAAGGAGACCAGGACTGCGCTGACAGAGATGCAGGATGCTAGGAGGGCACCAGTTGCCCCACCACCACCAGCGGCACCCGCAGTTTCCGAGGAGTCTGTTAGACGTGGCTAGATTAGTTATACTAGATTTCTGTATATCATGACAAGCTATTAGGGTTGCATCCCGGCTCGCATGATTTAGGATCTTTTGTATTTGTACTTTCCTTTCATCAGTTGTATCCTTGTACTGTACTTTTAGATTGTAGACGATGTACCTTAGATTATATGTACCACCATCCCAGACAGGCGGGCTGTGCTCTGTCTTGGATTAGGTTGTGCATTTTGTACTATATTCTTATTCTAGAAATGGCATGTACTCGTCATCGTTTGTTATATTATGTGCTGTATTATATTGTGAACTCTTAACAGGTTGCCAAATTTGTTGTGAATTCTATGCATACATTTTTTATGCACCTCAATATAAACTGTACTAATACATGAAACTAATGATATCATTTTGTATATGACTATAGACAAATGGCAATTACTAGACTGACTACCGAACCCAACAACGCGGCCGCTACCCAAAATATCACTGCTGCCCAACTACGGGAGATGATTGATCAGGGAATCGCAACTGCGATGGCTGCCAGTAGGAATGGGGATGATAGTCTAAACTCCAACGCTCGCAGGAACAACCAAGCCACCAGAGGTTGCTCTTACCCCGACTTTCTGAAATGCAAGCCTTCCTACTACAAAGGAAAAGAAGGAGTAGTGGAACTAATGCAGTGGTTTGAGAGATTGGAGACTGTGTTCCGCATCAGCGACTGTACAGAAGAGAACAAAGTGAAGTTTTCCACCTGCACCTTACTTGAGAGTGCTCTGACTTGGTGGAACTCTGTTGTTGCTACCCTTGGACACGATGCTGCCTATACTCTCAGCTGGACCGAGCTGAAGGAAAGAATGACGGAGAAATATTGTCCAAGGGGAGAAATGAAGAAACTGGAGATCGAATTGTGGGATCTCAGATGCAGAAACAATGACATCACTGCGTACAACCAGAGGTTCCAAGAGTTGACCCTAATGTGCACCAGGATGTTTGTGGAAGAGGATGATAGGATTGAGAAGTATGTGGGAGGACTCCCAGACACCATTCACGACAGTGTACTCGCATCTCGACATACTACCGTCGAGAATGCTATCGAGTTTGCTACTGAGTTGATAAACAAAAGAGTCCGTACCATATCTGAGAGGCACACTAACAACAAACGAAAGGCAGACGAGCATTTTCGCAGTCAGCACCAGCAGCATCCTAAGAAACAACATGCTGGACAGGTTTACAGTGCTACTTCTGCAGGAGCTAACTCGTACGTGGGCGCCAAACCTTTGTGCTCAAAGTGCAATTATCATCACACTACTGATAGCCCATGCCAGACCTGCTACAAATGTGGGCAAGTAGGTCATTTTGCTAAGACCTGTCGAGTTAATGCTGTCACTCAGGCCCGACCCAATCAGAACACTGGGAACTACAACAACAGGGGCGGGTATAATGCTCGTGGGAACGGGAATGGACAACAAGGAAACCGTAATGTTATCGGAGGAAATGGAAATGGACCCAAGAAAGGAGTTGTGTGCTATGAGTGTGGAGCACCGGGACACGTAAGACCAAGTTGCCCTAAGCGGGCCAACCAGAACAAGAACAGTGGAGGAGCTTCATCCAGAGTGTACGTGGTCGGCAATGCAAAATCCAACCCCGATGCAAATGTCGTTACTGGTACGTTCCTACTAAACAATCGTTATGCATCTGTTTTGTTTGATACTGGAGCAGACCGAAGCTTTATATCCACTGAATTTAGCAATGTGTTAGAAGTCGTCCCATCGATTTTAGATCACCGTTATTCTGTAGAACTAGCTGACGGTAAAACTATAGTCACTAACACCATCGTTAGAGGTTGTACCTTAAACCTTTCGAAACATCCGTTCAATATTGACCTTATCCCAGTACACCTTGGTAGTTTTGATGTAATTATCGGCATGGACTGGTTAGCAAAATACCACGCAGTCATTGTTTGTGATGAAAAACTAGTCCGTATTCCTTGGGGAAACGAGATCTTAATCATTAGAGGAGACGGTAACACTGACCTCACTGACACCAGACTTAGTGTCATCTCTTGTACCAAAGCTCAGAAATACTTACTGAGAGGATGCCCTATCTTTTTGGCTCACATTTCCCAAACTGAGGAAGAAGACAAACCTGAGGAGAGACAAATCAAGGACGTACCTATCGTCCGGGATTTTCCCGAAGTATTTCCTGATGAGTTGCCAGGCTTACCACCGACCCGACAAGTGGAATTTCAAATTGACTTGATTCCCGGAGCTGCACCTGTAGCAAAAGCTCCATACCGGTTGGCACCATCAGAAATGAAAGAACTAGCTGAACAACTCCAAGAATTATCTGACAAAGGATTCATCCGACCCAGTTCCTCTCCGTGGGGAGCTCCTGTTCTATTTGTCAAAAAGAAGGATGGTTCTTTCCGTATGTGTATTGACTACAGAGAACTTAATAAATTAACAGTGAAGAATCGTTATCCGCTACCTCGCATTGACGACTTATTTGACCAACTGCAAGGGTCAAGTGTGTATTCCAAGATCGATCTGAGATCTGGATACCATCAGCTGAGGGTCAGGGAGGAAGACATTCCAAAGACAGCCTTCAGAACCCGTTACGGTCATTATGAATTTCAGGTTATGCCTTTCGGGCTGACCAATGCACCCGCTATTTTCATGGACCTTATGAACCGCGTGTGCAGACCTTATTTGGATAAATTCGTGATAGTCTTCATTGACGACATACTCATTTATTCTAAGAACGAACAAGAACACGGGGAACATCTTGCACAAGTACTGAAGGTACTCAAGGAGGAACAGCTCTATGCCAAATTCTCCAAATGTGAATTCTGGATTCCCAAAGTGCACTTCCTTGGTCATGTCATTGATTGTGACGGCATACACGTAGATCCAGCAAAGGTCGAATCTGTCAAAGATTGGGCATCTCCTAAATCACCGACGGAGATCCACCAATTTCTAGGCCTTACCGGGTACTATCGTAGATTTATTGAAGGTTTCTCCAAAATAGCCAAGCCAATGACCAAGCTCACACAGAAGGGAATGAAGTTTGATTGGGGAGAGAAAGAAGAAGCAGCATTTCAACTGATTAAGCAGAAGTTGTGTAGTGCACCTATTCTGGCCTTGCCCGAGGGCAACGATGATTTCGTTGTGTACTGCGATGCCTCACACAAAGGCTTAGGTGCAGTATTGATGCAGAGAATGAAAGTGATCGCCTATGCTTCAAGACAACTGAAGAAGCACGAGAAGAACTATACCACTCATGATCTGGAACTCGGATCCGTGGTCTTTGCTCTCAAAATCTGGAGGCATTACCTATACGGAACAAAATGTACAGTGCATACTGACCACAAAAGCTTGCAACACATATTGGACCAGAAGGAGCTGAACATGAGACAACGTCGTTGGATTGAGTTGTTGAGTGACTACGACTGCGAGATCAAATACCACCCCGGTAAAGCAAACGTGGTTGCAGATGCTCTAAGTCGTAAGGATACGGACCCTCCTATGAGAGTTCGGGCATTAGTTATGACGATCAGTTTGGACTTACCCAAACAGATTTTGGAAGCTCAGACTCAAGCCCAATTACCTGAAAACCTTGTGAAGGAAGATGTTGGAGGAATGCTCAGGACCGACCTTACTAAGGAAAAGCTAGAACCAAGGACAGATGGAACCCTATGCCTTCATGGACGAAGTTGGTTACCTTGTTATGGAGACTTGAGGAACGTGATCATGCACGAGTCTCATAAGTCTAAATATTCTGTACATCCCGGATCTGAGAAGATGTATCAGGATATGAAGAAGCTGTATTGGTGGCCGAATATGAAAGCCAACATTGCCACCTACGTTCAGAAGTGTTTGACATGTGCACGTGTCAAAGCTGAACACCAGAGACCATCGGGCTTGCTTGTACAACCCGAGATACCGGAATGGAAGTGGGACAACATCACTATGGACTTTGTCACCAAACTCCCAAAGTCATCTCACGGTTACGACACTATCTGGGTGATTGTCGACCGACTCACTAAGTCCGCCCGTTTTCTGCCAATTAGGGAGAACGATTCCCTGACCAAACTGGCAAAAACGTACCTGAAGGAGATCGTGACCAAGCATGGAATACCAGTCTCAATAATTTGTGATAGAGATGGTAGGTTCACTTCAAATTTTTGGAAAGCCTTTCAAAGAGCCTTAGGTACCAAATTGGATATGAGCACAGCTTATCATCCACAAACTGATGGACAAAGTGAGCGAACCATTCAGACTCTAGAGGACATGCTGCGAGCATGTGTAATTGACTTTGGAAGTGGGTGGGTTGACCACATCCCTTTAGTGGAATTCTCCTACAACAACAGTTATCATGCCAGTATCAAGGCTGCCCCTTTTGAGGCACTGTACGGTCGCAAATGCCGTTCACCTGTGTGTTGGGCAGAAGTAGGAGAGTTTCGACTCACCGGACCAGAATGAATCCAAGAGACTTCAGATAAGATTGTCCTCATTAAACAGAGAATTCAAGCTGCCCGCGATCGACAAAAGAGCTACGCGGACCTGAAGCGAAAACCTATGCAATTTGAAGTAGGTGACCGTGTTATGCTCAAGGTATCTCCTTGGAAGGGTGTGGTACGTTTTGGCAAACGTGGAAAGCTGAATCCACGTTATGTTGGCCCTTTCAAAGTGATAGCCAGGATCGGGGAAGTAGCTTACCGTTTAGAGTTGCCCCAACAACTGAGTCGGGTACACTCTACCTTTCATGTGTCTAACTTGAAGAAGTGCTATGCTGAAGAACCATTGGCTATGCCATTAGAAGGAGTTCAGTTTGACGACAAACTCCAGTTCACAGAGGAACCATTAGAAATCATGGAGAGAACAGTTAAGAAATTGAAACGCAGTCGTATCCCGTTGGTCAAAGTACGTTGGAACTCTAGGAGAGGCCCTGAGTTCACTTGGGAACGAGAAGACTCGTTCAAAACCAAGTACCCACACTTGTTCACCTGACCAATGACTTCATCTTAAGCTTTGAGGACAAAGCTAAAATAACGGGATTGTGCTGTAAAACCCCTGATTTTACCTTATTGACTTTGTCAACTGTTGTACTACTTATTTATGGAATTTATATAATTTCACCTTTCTATGTCTTATTATTAAGCATATACCTTTTGTCATATTATTTATCCCATTTATTTTATATTTATGTGGACCTTTAGTCATGTATTGACTACTCTGGCAACTGACTGGCCACCTGATTTATTAATAAACTCATCACCTCAGTACATATTTTAAGATAAACTGTAACCTTACTTAATTTATTTATTAAGTACTTGAATTATTTTTATATGTATATATTTACATATAATACTTAAAAGGATTAAACACCTAACACTTTAAAAACAATGTACACTATTTTAACAAGTGTCATTTATTTATTTTCTTTAAGTAAATACTTACAATGATATATTTTATATACACTTTCATTAATTATCTAAAAGCTTCAAAAAAAATACCTACAACACCACAAGTACCTATAATAATATACAAAGACTATTATTATCATACTACACTTGGCAAAATTTACCCAAAACCCCTCTCCCAAGCCTATGTAAAACGTGTATGTGCATGCATGCATACAATACCATCATTTGATTCAACTAGCTACAAGTAACCTATGTAATCATGCACTCCACTAATACCCTATACTAATACATGCATAAACCATGTCTTACTTACACCTAACCATGCTTTACTTACACCAAAGCACACTTATGCACTTACACACTCAACCTCCATGCATCCTACTACACTTGCAAGTTTTGTCCCCCACTTTGACTTGCAAACACACGGACACAAACCAAATGGGAAGGAAGTGGACTTTCTAGTTTAGGCATGTGTCAAATAATTGGAAGATATTTCAAATCCAACCAATATCCTCTAAGATCTTGGGTACTAGGTACAAGATTTGCAAAATCTTGTCCCTCTCTCTTCTTAAGCCGTGGCAAACACACCCACTTCACACAACACAAAACATTTTCTCCATTTCACTCTCTTCTCTCTCAACTCACGGCTACAACACCTTCACCACCATTTTTAAACCTCCAAAGTTTACTACTACATCCATACTATGTCTTCTACAACCTAAAGGCTAATCCTAAGCTCAACCTACAAGAAACCTTGATCATTGAAGCAAGAACAAGAAACCTAGGAGACTCCTTGAAGCCCACGGCATGCCTATGTTTTCTTAGATCTCCATTGTTGAAAGCTTGTCACTTGTTTCTACCTATTCTCATATCATTCCTAAACCTAACTAAACAAGTAAGTCCAAGTTAAAACCTATCCTTTCTAATACATTACATTCATATATATTGATGTGTACATGTTTATTATGGTAAAGTTAACATTTAAACAAACATGAAACCCTAAAAACCAAGGTAAAACCCACGGCTAATTTTTATATATAGTAAAACTTGTTGTAAAAACTTGTCAACCTTGAAGAACACATTAACATGATCTTGTTTAACTTGTAAAATCATAAAAACCTATCCATGTATATTTTTGGACGTGAGCTTTAAAGCTCATATTTTGAGTTTGAGTGATCTTGTAATAATATAACTAGAAATATTAGCTTCATGTTATTAGGTGCCTTAAAATATTAAGATCACTATTAGGCCTTATAGGATTAGTTTAAGCTCACTATAATACTTTTCCTAGATAAATAATCATCTTTATTAAATAAATGTTTTATAAGACTTTTAGTGTCGAAGTTATGATTTTATAAAGTTACATATTAAAAATATAGATCTATAATTGTTTTGGATTTAAATAATAGATCTAAGAAGTTTTGAAACTAAAATAATATATATATAAATTTTCGGATTAAAAATAGCTTATATAATACTTTTGGACTAAATTGTGAATTTATAAAGTATAAGGGATCTAAATAGATAAGTGTAGAAAATTTCATTTCAAAAACATAAACTTTGAATCCCATTTTAAATATTGCCGAGAGTATAAGGGTGTGTTTTGAACATATCCGAAACTTTTTAGAGTTAAAAAGGACTAAAAAGAGATTACTAAAATACTAGGGTGAGTTGTGTAAACTTTGGAAAGCCTAAGGACTATTTTGGACACAAGCCGTGACCTAAAATAAACATTAGGGACTAATAGTGTCAAGTTACTAAACTTAATAAAACCCTAAGCAACCCTAGGGACTAAACCTGCCTAAAGCCGAAACCTATACAAGCCCTAGGGGGCATAAATGTAACTTATAATAAACCTTATTTTTAGCCGAAACTATAAGGACTAAAATTGCCAATATATGAAACTTAAATAAGCCCTAATATGAGCCGTACACTTTAGGGACTATTTTTGCCATTTATGAAACTTAAACGAACCCTAGTTACACGTGTAACTAGGAAGGGACCAAAACTGTAATTATTCAAATACAAGGACAAAAACGTAATTTATACAAAATATAACGAAACTTGAAACTCCTATATATTTACACCCGTTAATTTAAAACGTAAAACTTAAATAAATATAACAAATGTTATTTTTCTAAACTTATAATTTAATAATTATAAACATTTCGTAAACGGGGAATTTAATTAAAATGTTATACGTTTTATAAACTTCATTACACATTTTTTTATGTAAACTAAAAATGATTAACTTATGAAATAAATATATTAATTATATTTATTTTCCCATTACTTTGAATATATATATAAAACTACCTTTTACAAATATTTAAGGTGTTTGTATAAACAACATAAGTACAAATGTTAATTAAATGAATCAATTAATTAAACCTTAATATTTATTTTATACTTAAAATAAATCTTAATATGACTTGTACAACGATGGACTAAATTACAAGTATTGTAATTAAATACTTAAAACCAGTTAAGCATACACAGATTTATTCTGAAACTTTTATGCATTTATATTATGCATTTACTGAGACCTTATAACTATTTAGGTCATTGACTGTATCGTGAGCATCCCTATCAGACTTATCTATTGACTAATTGCTGTACTATTGAGGTGAGTTCATGGCCCCACTTTTATATATTGACAAACTTTTAAACTCTTTTATGGGGAAGGAAACATGCAACATATTTTATTTTATAGACGTAAACTGAACTGCAAAACTTTTGATTACAATGCCTATTGTAGATGAACCCGCATGACCCGTGCATCCGAAACTGTTAGAATTTTTGAATTGCCTGAATGTTATAAATAGATCTATTTGGGATTGACCGTCCCCATCTGGGTGAGTCATGCTCACTGTGCCTAGGCCAGGACAACAGATGTTTCACATGTCAGTACATTATTATTTATGGGTGCTTTGATAATGATAAGGCGAAGGGCCCTTATTTGTTAAGGGCTTAACTGTCAAGTTTCAGTTTCAGGCAATATGGAAATGTAATTACTTTTAAGTATTAATGCTTTGTGCATTTCTACTTCAGTGAATGTTTATATGTCCAAACTTATTTTAATTAAACCTGTGAATTCACCAACTTTATGTTGACTCTCTAAGCATGTTTTCTCAGGAAACTAAAGCAGGTATTGGTGTGCATGGAGTCAAGCATCATGATAGGCTGCATTTATAGAGCTCATCTGGGGTTTTATAAACCGGGGAATAATTCAAACTACTGAATATTGTTTAAGACTTGTTTTAAGAACATTTGCACTTTTAATCATGTAATAAATGTAAGGATAATCTTTTATCTGTCGCTCTATAATCTGTCTGCTGTTGATCCACCTACGTGACACCCAAATATTACCTCCGCTGCATTTTACTCAATTTGGGGGCGTCACAAAAGCTATAACCGAAATAACCAATCCCAACCTCGTGCTAACAATCAATATCAATCCCAAAGAAACCCATACCCACCTTAAGGAAATTCTCAACCTTACCAAGATCCACCTCTCAATCAACCGATGGCATTGAATCAAGACGTCGAGACGTTCATGAGGACTAATAGAGAGATGGTGACGAATCTTCAGAGTCAATTCATCAACTTGAAGGGAGAAATGGCGAAACAAGGGAGCGATATTCGAGCCGAGCTAAGGAATTACATGGCGAAACAAAGCAATGATATTCATGCAGACATGAGAGACTCTTTCAGCACTCAAGCGGATAACATACGTGATATGATCGGTTCGCTCTTCCAAGGTAATCAACCCTCTTCTTCGGGTACTCTTCCGAGTAACACCGTTGCGAATCCAAGAGGGGAGATGAAAGCAATCACCACTCGTAGTGGAAAAGGTTATACGGAACCCGAGCTTCCTACACCTCCACCCGTGATTGTGAACAAGGAAAAAGAGCAACTTTCCTCACCTCCGTTGCCTTCTACCCCCATTCCCCCACCACCCGCGGTTGTGAGTGATCCTACTCCCCTAAAGCCTTCCTCTTCATCCGATATACCTTATCCTTCAAGGTTGAGGAAAGAGAAGCAAAAGAGCAAGGATGATATTCAAGTTTCAAACTTTCTCAAAATGTTTAATCAATTGAATTTTAACATCTCCTTTGTCGAGGCTCTCGCTCACATGCCTAAATATGCGAAGATGTTTAAAGATCTTCTTAGTGACAAGGAGAAGCTTCTTGACATTGCTCAGACCCAACTTAATGAGAATTGCTTCGCGGTTCTCTTAAGGAAATTGCCCACCAAACTTGGTGATCCGGGTCGCTTCTTGATTCCTTGCAACTTCCCGGGAGTAGAGAATTGCATGGCCCTAGCCGATCTAGGTGCCAGTATAAACTTAATGCCTTTAAGTGTTTGGAAGCAATTATCTCTCCCCGAGCTAGTCCCTACCAAAATGACTTTGGAATTAGCTAACCGTACGGTTGCTTATCCAGTGGGGATAGCCGAAGACGTCTTCGTTGGCGTTGACAAATTCACATTCCCGGAGGATTTTGTTGTTGTTGACTACGAGATGGATCCTCGTGTTCCATTAATCGTTGGACGTCCCTTCTTGAGGACCGGTCGCACTCTCATTGATGTAGCCGCGGGCGAAATAATCATGAGAGTTGGTGACGATAAAATCGTCTTCAACATGGGTAAGATTTCTAAGCAACCTTATTCATATGAGAGTGTTAATGCTATTGATGTTCTCGATGAGGCTTGTGAAGAACACTTTCATGATGCTTGCAAAAGTACTCTATCTTCTCTACTCAATGTTGAGACCATTGCCTCAATTGCTCCGTCATTGACTCCTTTTGGAGAAAGTGACTTGGATGATTTTGAAGCTAGATTGGGTCCTCTCGATCTTAAGTATGATGATTCTCCTACCGATTGGGATGAAGACATTCGTACAATTGAGAAACTTCTCAATGAAGACCCGTTTTATCCTCCTTCTCCTAAAGAGGTGACTAATGATGATCCATCGTTAGTTACACCATCTATTGAGGATCCTCCTACTCTTGAGCTTAAGGACCTACCTCCTCATCTCGAGTATGTTTTCTTAGAAGGCATTGATCAACTTCCCGTTATCATTGCTAAGGACTTAACGCCGATGAGAAAACTCGTCTCATTGAAGTTCTCAAGAAACATAAAAGAGCTATCGCTTGGAAAATCTCCGATATTCGCGGAATTGATCCTCACTTTTGCACACATAAAATTCTCATGGAGGACGACTTTAAGCCCACAATTCAAAGCCAATGAAGGGTGAATCCTAAAATCCATGACGTTATCAAAAAATAGGTTATCAAACTTCTTGATGCAGGCATGATTTATCCTATCTCGGATTCACCATGGGTTAGTCCAGTCCATTGTGTGCCTAAGAAAGGCGGAATCACCGTTGTGCCCAATCAAAACAACGAGTTGATTCCTACACGTCTCGTTACTGGGTGGACAGTTTGTATAGACTACCGTAAACTCAATGATGCCACGAGAAAGGATCATTTCCCTCTTCCTTTTATGGACCAAATGCTTGAACGTTTAGCGGGTAATGAATGTTACTGCTTTCTAGATGGTTTCTCTGGTTATTTCCAAATACCCATCGATCCCCAAGATCAAGAGAAGACAACATTCACTTGTCCCTATGGCACATTTGCCTACAAAAGAATGCCTTTTGGCTTATGCAATGCCCCCGGGACTTTCCAAAGGTGCATGTTGGCTATTTTTCATGACATGGTTGAGCAAACCATGGAAGTATTTATGGATGATTTCTCGGTCTTTGGGGATTCATTCTCTTCTTTCCTTGCCAATTTAGAATGTATGCTTAAGCGGTGCGAAGACACTCGCCTTGTTCTAAATTGGGAAAAATGCCATTTTATGGTAAAAGAAGGCATTGTGCTAGGACACAAAATTTCAAAAGCCGGTCTTGAAGTCAACCGTGCTAAAGTGGATGTCATAGCCAAATTACCTCCACCTTCAACCGTGAAGGGTGTGAGAAGTTTTCTGGGTCATGCTGCCTTTTATCGTCGATTCATTCAGGATTTCTCTAAAATCGCTCGCCCGATGACCCACCTCTTGGAAAAAGATACTCCTTTTATCTTTTCTAAAGAGTGTATCGAAGCCTTCAATCTTCTTAAGGATAAGCTAACTAAGGCACCGGTCTTGGTTACCCCTAATTGGGAGCTACCCTTTGAGTTCATGTGCGATGCTAGCGACTTTGCTATTGGAGCGATTTTGGGACAAAGAGTGAATAAACACTTTCAACCAATACATTATGCTAGCAAGACAATTACGGGAGCTCAATTGCATTATACGACAACCGAAAAGAGCTTTTAGCTGTTGTCTATGCTTTTGAAAAATTTCGCCCATATCTTGTTTCATCCACCACAATCGTATACACGGACCATTCCGCGTTGAAGTACTTGATGACTAAGCACGACTCTAAGCCAAGACTTCTTCGCTGGGTTTTACTCCTTCAAGAATTCAACATTGAAATTCGTGACAAGAAGGGAGCCGAAAACCTAGCCGCGGATCATCTAAGTAGACTTGAGGATCCATATCAAGGGGATCATCCGAACAAAGAGATCAATGACTCTTTTCCCCTTGAGACCTTAATGTCTATAAATCTCAATCTGGATGACACCCCGTGGTTTGCCGACATTGCAAACTACTTAGCGGGTGGTGTTCTCATCAAAGGGTTAACATCCCAACAGAAGAAAAAGTTCTTGAATGATGTTAAGACTTACTTTTGGGATGACCCTTTTCTCTTCAAACAATGCGCTGATTTGATTATTCGCCGATGTGTTGACGGACCGGCAGCTTTAGACATTCTCGAGGCTTTCCACAAAGGACCCACCGGTGGTCACTTTGGTCCCAACTACACCGCCAAAAAAGTGTTTGACTCGGGATTTTATTGGCCCACCATTTATCGTGATGCTCACGAGATGGTTAAACATTGTGATGCTTTCCAAAAACAAGGCAAGATCACACATAAAGATGAGATGCCTCAAAATTTCATACAAGAATGTGAAATCTTTGATGTATGGGGCATCGACTTTATGGGGCCATTCCCTTCTTCTAAAGGAAACAAATACATCCTTGTCGCCGTTGACTACGTTTCTAAAAGGGTTGAAGCCAAAGCTTTATCCACTAACGACGCAAGGGTGGTTTGTATATTCTTGAAACAACTGTTTGCTCGATTCGGTGTTCCTCGTGCTATAATCAGTGACCGCGGGACTCATTTTTGCAATGATCAATTTGCGAGTCATGGCTAAGTATGGTGTCAATCACCGTCTTTCCACTGCTTATCATCCTCAAACCAACGATCAAGCCGAGATATCCAACCGTGGATTGAATTGAATTTTGGAACGTACTGTCGTAGAGCATCGTGCCTCGTGGGCCGATAAACTTGATGATGCTCTGTGGGCTTTCCGTACCACATATAAGACACCGATTGGTTATACACCTTATCGTCTTGTGTACGGGAAAGCATGCCACCTTCCCATCGAGCTGGAACATAAGGCATACTGGGCCTTGAAGTGGGCTAACTTCGACATCAACAAAGCCGGTGATCTTCGCAAGATTCAACTCAACGAGCTACATGAATTGAGGAATGAAGCTTACGAGAACTCACTGATCTACAAGGAGAAGACCAAGATTATCCACGATGCTAGAATTAAGAACCGAGAGTTCCACGTTAGTGATCAAGTCTTACTTTTTAACTCTCGGTTGAAGATCTTCTCGGGCAAGTTGAAGAGCCGCTGGTCTGGTCCATTCACCATCGCCAATGTCTTTCCCTATGGCACCATTGAGCTTTCTAAGCCAAATGGGCCCAATTTTAAGGTGAATGGCCAGCGTCTGAAGTTGTACTTTGGTGAGGACATCTCTCATGAGATGATTCCATCCCTCACCACGTTTCCCATGAATTAGTTCGGGACCGAGTCAGGCTCGTGACTCGGTTAACAAAAACAAGCGCTACTCGGGAGGCAACCCGAGTATCTATCCCCCTTTCCCGTTTTTCATCCTAAGTGTATGGGGAGCTATATAGGTTGCTTGTGTTTGTATGGTGATGTGATTACAGGGATAAATGCACTCTTGGAATCTTTGAAAAACCGTGCTCCCATGTTATCCGCAAATCCGGTTCTATCTCTCAACTATCGTGATTCAATCTTCTTCATACTCAAATTTGAAATTGATCACTTTAGTTGTCTCCTCCTTAACTTGATTTAACCAACGTGCACAATGTCATAAGTGTAGGGGAGACTTTTCCCACATGCTTAAACATTAAGGACAATGTTTATATTAAGTGTAGGGGAGACTTCTATCGAAGTTTTAAGTGGACTTTTCCATTAAAGTGCCTTCATTTAACCGGAAAATTCAATTTTTCGATATTTTTCAAAATTTTTAATCTATTTTGGCCTAGTTGTATAGTTGTATTTTACTTTATTATGATTATTTTCTTTCCTTGCTAGAATAAAATTTCAATAAAGTGGTTTTAAATTTTTCAAAGTCGTGAATATTTTGACTCAACCCGAGTTTACTTATCTAAGTTTACTCTAGCTAGTATCCTTAACGTGTTTAAGTCAAGTTTTGCTAGGCTTTTATATAAGGAGCTTTAAAACGCGAAAGTCTTAACTCTCACGGGTTAAGAACAAGAACTTTTCGAAAGTTCCTATAATTGATCCTAGAGAGTCGTTTATCAAGGGAACTTTAAAACGCAAATTCTAAACTTGAAAGAGTCTAAGAAGATGCAAGATCCTATAGGCGACTCAAAAACCCAAAACTTTGATTTAATTGGCTAAGCATCCACGAGTCTCATTCCTTGAGATTTTAAATTGTGGAGAACGAGAGATGATAGAGTCAATTATAAGTTTAGTATTCTTTTGTGAATTTATGTGAGTTGATTATAAGCCTATTCTCCCATCGCTTGCTAATAAATTTATCTACAATAAATAAGGTTGTACGATTTGAAAAGTTACTTAGCTTCTAGCCCAAGATCGTTTAAAAGTTGCTCGGTATTAATTAGAGTTCATAGCCAAGGCATAACTTACTGAAGTGGGATGCGAAGATTGGCGAGTCCGAAAAGGCCCTAACAAGGCATGAGGGCTACATTTTGTTGCTAAAGATCCAAAAGTGATGTGAAGAATCATTTATCGAAAATCAATATGAAGGATCGAGACACACGACGAAAGGCAAGAACTCCCCAAAAGATCATGGAGAAGTCTATCCGAAAAGACCCTAGCAAGGTATGAGGATAAATAGATCCAAGTCCTAAAAGGAGGCGGATCGTTGTATATCAAAGTCCAAAATAAAGATTGGAGAAAAATGAAAGAAGTCGTGGTCCAAAGATGAAGAATCTCTCAAAACTTCAAGTGAAGAAATTCCTATTATGAAGAGAAGACCATAATTTCAAGAACGTCTCTCAAAGATTCGAAGTATGAAGTCGCTGACAAATATCGGTCCGAGAAAGGTCTCAAATCATGAAGCGAGTTATGCCAAGATATGAAATTTATGAGGTCCCGAGAAGCAGTTTTAAAAGATTTTGTCCTTTAGCTAACTATTGATAAAATCGTCCCACTTTGTTTTCAGCCTAAATAACTATCAAAATAAGTCAAACAATGCATCCTCGTGATCATTTAAGACAAAAATAAAATATAAGAGATACACCTAGGAATAAGGGAGTCTAAGTGAATGATTGGGCCACATGAGTTCGTGTTAGTTTTGCTAACTTATAATAACAATGATCTCGTTTTTAAGGTTGGTATGGGGAACATGAAACTTGAGAATGATGAACATTCATGACAATCTAAAACCCCAATGTAAGTCTTTAAATACTTTACTTATTTTGTTCTTTTGGTTTCGTTAGTGTTTAGAATTTAATAAAGGCCAAGGCGGGTTATTTATGATGAGAAATGTAAACCGTGCTTTAAAATTGTAGCATTGCATGAGGGCATGGCAATGGTTAAGTGTAGGGGATTTGATAGGTGTGAAAACACCCATCCTTTTACCACTTATTTCTTGCTAAAACGAGACCAAAACGCGTATTTAATGTCATTTGTTTGGAATTATGCGTGGTTTGTGTGTTTGTTGTGTTTTCAGAGCCAACCGGATAAATATTGAAGAAAACATGGGATTGCACGGGTTTTATCGAAGAAAAAGACGAAAAGACGAAGTCTATAGTCCAAGAGATGCAAAAGATTTGAAGTCAATGGGCCTATTTGAAGATTTATCGAAGAAAATGACCAAAGATGGAAGATTTACATATGTCGAAGAAACTCAAGTCTATTAAATGAAGAAATTAAAAGACGAGTTGAATTTATTCGTCGACAAATCCCGAATCAAAATCAAAAACGTCGACTTTTCTGAAAAGACGAGAAGACAAAAAGAAAGGGAGAAAGCCCACTCACCAACCAAAGAGAAGGCTTATAAATAGACCTTCCCTTCACATTTTTTCAACTAGTTTTTTCCTTTCTGTTATTTTCATTCCTAGTTCGTAGGACACCAACTCCATTAAGGAGATTGGTGGTTTTTATTTTCTTTGATTCCTCCACAATCTTGTAAGTTTAACCTTTCCAATTGTTTGTTTGAATCTTAATCATTAATACAAGTTTCCATTTAATCTTTCTTTCATCTCTTGTTAATCCAAAGTTCTAAGTTTTTATTTTATTGAGTTTGATCTTCAAAAGTAAGTGGGTTTTATGTTTTTGTTGTTTTGGATTGATGTTTGTCATTAGTAAATGATTCGTGGTTAAATTGGTTTAAGTTTTGGTGAAAAACTTGGTGAATTTTGGTTAAATTCATGGTGTTTGCTATTCCCATGTTCTTCGTTTCTCGTTACTGTTTCACATCCCCAGATTCCGAATGAATTAATTGTTCCGAATCAAGGATTTGAACATATTACTCCGAACCAGCAGTTCATCCGGAATAATCAATATTCCGGATGAGTAGGTAAGTTCCGAATCAAAGTTTTGTCAAAATATTCCGAGTCAGTTTTCTTAAAAGTTCCGAATGAAGCTTTTTGTTTAAAATGTTCCGAATAAAGAAATGTTCCGAATGAAGCTATTATTCCGAGTCAGTGATATTCTGAATAAAGAAAAATTCCGAATGAAGCTTTTTGCCAAATATTCCGAATGAGCACTTTTGTAATTTTTATTCCGAACCAAATCAATGTTCCGAATGAAGCTATTGTTCCGAATCAGTAAACATTCCGAATCAAGCCCTTTTTATTAATTGTTCCGAATGAAGAAAATGTTCCGAGTCAAGTGATATATTCCGAATAAACAATTTATTCCGGGTCAGTTGATGTTCCGAATCAGTGTCCTATTAATTGTTCTGAATCAAGCATATTCCGAATGAAGGAAGTTTGGTTGAACATTACGAATGAAGCAATTTCAAGATATTCCGGATGAAGGTTTTTGTCTAATATATTCCGAATAAAGGTTACATTCCGAATCAGTGATTTTTCTGAGTTAAGGTATTTACTGTTTAATTTTAAATTCAAGTTTTATTTTCAGTATTGCTTTTAGTTTAATTTTATTACTTCTTGCATTTATCTCTTAGTTGATATAGATCAAAAGCTCCCCCTTTTAGTTACCAAGAACAATAATTCCACTTTGAACCGTGATCGATTCGAGAAGATACCGAGAACGAAACAACGACATATATAATTGGGTACGAGCAACACAAAGAAAGATCTTGCAACAAACCTTTTTATTAACTAACCAAAAATCAGTTATTACGAACCACGATCAAACCTGAACCACAAGAAAAACCCTTCTTGCAAATTGAATTTATTAGAAACCCTCTAAAACCTCGATCTCAAACAAGCAACCCAATCGCCAACTTAAAAACTCAAGTAAATCACAACCGGTACTTAAACCACAAGAACCCGCAACAACGTCGACCCTTTAGCGTTCAATCGTTCTTTAAAAACCCGATTAAACAAAGTTAGACTTTTAATTATTAAAAGCTATTTGTCATCTTTGTAGTAATCAATCTTCACGTGTATTAGAAAACCATAAACCATTTAATGATTCACTTTTTTTTATTCTCCACGTAGGTATCCAAACAATGAAACCTTATTTTTCAACCTCTCTTTAGTCGACTTAATAAAACGATTGACAAAGTGAAAACCTTTTTTTTCAGTCACGATCGCAATCCCATGATTCGCAAAACCTGAATCGAAACCTCGACACTTCTAAAACCTCGCTCTAGCCTTCTACCTTCGTGAGACTACAAAAACCGTGAGCTCTGATACCACTTGTTGTATGATACCGACAACAAACCCGACGTTCGATAACGTGGAACCGCTAGATCGCGAGTTGTATCGAGCACAAGTAGCGAACACGAGAGGCTACAAAGAATCGACAAACATATATGCACACGGTATACCCTCAAACCCCTCTTTATTAATAACTTTAATAAAGACTACATTGAGGAAGAAGAATTCAATGAACTAGGATCCCCCTCATCCCTATTTATAGAGATGAGGGGGTAGGCACCTCTTTAAGTCAAATAGGAAACTTCCTATAAACCAACTTAAGGAGGTTAGCCTAAATACATCCTAATACAAGTCTATTCCTATTATATATTACAAAGTACACTTAAGTCCCCAAACTATGTTTTAGTTTACTACTAATATTCCAACAATTTTTTTGGGGAAAAACACATACACGATCCAACACCCAGAACACCAAGAACATCTTCTTCTCCATTTCGCCAAGAACACCAAGAACACATAAAGGTATGTTCTTTTATTGTTGATGTTTGTTTTGTTATTTATGATACTAGCTCATTATTAGAACCCTAAAAATATGAAGATCTAATAATCCACTTAATTTGATCTCAATTAGAACCCTAAGCTAAATGAATAAAGGCAAATGTATGATTTTTATCAAGCTTTATTTTGTTTCCAAAAAAGATGATTATGTTCAGTTCTTCTTTGATTTTATTTAATTTGCATTAGTTATAGCTGCTAGTATCATCAGTGGTCCTAACCCTAGTAACAAAGACTCATCAGTTGCTAGTGATTCATCTTTTTGGTCTAGTTATGATCCAATGTATTCTTTTAGCATAGACACATTTCCTGCAGAACCTGGGTGGCCTATCACAGAAAAGGAAAAACAAGCCTTAGCAAAATTGAAAACTGAAGGTCCAAGTCTTGAATTGCTTGACTATCATGGTTGTGGAGACTCAATACAAAAGTTTAAAGATTATTGTATGTATTCAGGGTCAGACTATTACATAAAATCTTTTGTGAAACATACCATCGGGGGGTTTAATGACAAGGGTAAACATAAAGATTATGAAGAAGATCTTGGGAATCCTGTAACTGCTGAAGCAAAAAAAGCCGTTAACAAATTGAGAACTCAAGGTCCAACACAAGAATTCCTAGACTTTCATGGCTGTAGAAACTAGAAGGGGGGGTTGAATAGTTTCTCTTCGATTGGTGACCAAATTAAAATTACTTTCAATTTGGTTTGTATCAAAACTATCTTTTACTTGAGGCTAAGTTACATAATGATTAGGTTCAATTGAAATGCACTAGCAAGGATAATAAGCAAGTATAATGATAATGAAATAAGTAAAGAGGAAGGAAGGAGACAACCTAGTGGGAAGACACCAAGATTTATAGTGGTTCGACAACGAGGCTCTATCCTCGTTTCTACTCCACTCCTCGAGTACACCTACTCGAGATTTCCACTATATCCACAAGCTCCCTTCTCGGCGGAGAAAACCTTACATCGTTGCTTACATTATTTCCGACACTAAGCTAAATGTCGAGACCTAATCTTTAGCTAGGACCAATCTACACGATGTTGCCTACTTCATAATTTAACGACACAAGGCTAGATGTCGAGTTCTAATCTTAAGGCAGAACCAATCTTCACGACGTTGCCTACTTCACCATTTTACGACACAAGGCTAGATGTCGAGTTCTAATCGAAAGCTAGAACCAATCTTCACGACTCTTCACTTTGAAGCTAAGTGAGAACTTCACACAACATAACTACTAATCACTTTAAAGTTTAGTGAGAACTCACAAGACACAACCACATCACTTTATAGTTTAGTGAGAACTCCTAATCAAATCTATTACAACTCAACTAGACTTATCCAAGTACACACATGTAGCTTGGATTTACACAACACAAATCCAAGCAAACACATATGCAATGGATGTACACAACAAATCCAAGTATCCACAAATAACTTGGATGAACACAACTAGTCCAAGTATTCATAAATACATTGGATTGACCTAAAACAAAAAGGGTATCATGATGAATATGACTAGCTCATAAATTCATCTTTATCACTACACTAGTGAGTGAGTGATCTTCTCATTGGACATGGTAAAGGAGGGATCAAGAGGATAATCATATGTAAACATCCTTAACAATTTAAGTGATCATTTACTAATGATTATGCTATAGAAAATAGAAAGAGGGCTGAGAAAAACGTCCAAGAGGCTTACTGGAAAATGAGATTTGACCCACTATTTAAAGGAGACAAAGTTACAACGGATCTATAACGGCTACTGTGCGCGGTACCTTATCTCACCCCGTGGTACCATATCGCTAAGGTACCGCGTAGGTACTTAAGGTACCGCCACTAGACTCCGCTCCGTTTTTTGTCTTTTAGTGGGGTGGGAATATATGAGGTATTTAAACCCTTCAAAGGATATTCTAACAGCATTTGGAATATGCCATTTTCAAATTTTCATTTTCCATTTTAATAAAACATTTTCTAAAAAAGAAAGTTTATTAAAAAGTCTTTTGTCTTATTAACAAAAGTGAGTTTTAAGGATAATCATTTTGATGATCACTAAGTATGATTAAGAAAGGTTAGTGATATGATTATTACCTTGATGATAGTGTTAGTTAAATAATTCATTTTATGTTTTACACTAAATGTGTTGTATGGTTTGTTGTGATCAAAACTAAGAAAGATTAGTTAACACTAATAATGTTTTTAGGCATTACTTGCATTAACAATCTCCCCCTTTTTGATTACGACAAACGATAAACTCATTTACGTAGAAACACAAACTATGGAATTATTAACTAGTTTATCACTATCATTTCTCCCCCTTTGTCGTAGCAAAAAGGTTAGCAAAAGTCTTTGAAGAGCATCGAACTTTGCTAGTAGCTCCCCCTTGGTGGTTGCTCCCCCTTGCTTGGGGCACCAAGTTTGTGAGCTAAGGTGACATGCTACACAAAGGTTAGTAGAAAGGAAAGAAACACCAATGTATATATGATCACTACCTACTAAGTAACTTGAGAGGGAGAAAGAGAAGAAATCTCAAATTAGAAGCAAGTATTTTGCTAAGTATGTCCAAAGAGGTAATTGACAAAATCAAACTTCAATCCAATGAAGATGATAAGCTTGTCAATGGGTTAAAGCTTTAGAATTGATGGAATCACCCATAAGCAATTTTAAAAAATTAACCAAGATCAACTCAAAGGAGAACTAATTAAATAACACACAAATAACATAAAGGTTACATAAAAAAATACAACAAAGAAGATAGTCATACACATAGTATGAGTATCTAAAAGAAATAAATATGGAAAATAAACCACTAAGCATAAGCTAGTCTAATAGTGATATTTTCCAAGATTGCTAAAAATAAAATAAAACTAAAAAGACGACGATGCATCATTCATAGTTTTGTCCACTGGAACGAAAACTTGAATAGGAGGTCGAGTGAGGAGGAATTCAAGAAAATTTAACTTCTCATACACATGAGCAAGTTCAATTTGTTGAAATCGGCAACAATCATACGAGGATCCATGATGCAACACAAAATCGTTTGATGGGGGTATGGCATCAAACTTAGGGTTTGGTGGTGGTGGGGTAAAGGGTTTGGGAGTGTTTTCACAATGCCTTGTGAGGTTTGGGAAGGTTGCAAGGTCATTGAGTTGGGGGGGTATTGAAGGATTGTGGTGGTGGTGGAACATGTTCTTTTGCTCCGGTGATGGGGTTTATGGTGTAAGTTTCATTCCAATACTTGATTAGAGAGAAGGTAGGGTTTTTGGGTGGTTTGGACGAAGATGGTTCATTCTTCTTAACCCAAACGGATCGAACCGAGATTTTAGGTTTCTTTGAAAGCTTGGATGAGGAAGCTTTGGGTGAGTGGGGTTGTGACAAAGAAATGTCAAGGTTAGGAATGTAGGAGTTAGGCATTGTGAGAGTGTGAGAATGATATCTCAAGGTTATGTGAGAATGAATTCTCAAGGTTGGGAAGGTGTGAGAATGAAATCTCAAGGTTGGGGTATAAGTAAAATGTGATCAAGGTAAGAATTTGAATACAAAATGTGTAGTGTCAAGGAATGTTTAGTCAATTTGAGTAAACAAGGAATCTTGACTGGGAATAGGGTTTTAAAGGTTTTGACCAAAAATTCGTCAAAAGTCACTTTCTGGCCGCGGTAACTTATAGGGTCCGGCGGTTCCATATCACTAAGGAACCGCGGGTCTTTAAGGAACCGCGTCCAGAGGACTTTAAACCATGTTTTTCCTGGGTTTTGGGAAAAACTGAGACTTTTTCAAAAAGTTGCAAATCTTGGAATTTTACCTCTATTAGAACCAAAATATGCTAGGGTTGCATAAAGCAACACATTCACAAAGAATGTCTTGACAAATGGTGACAAAATAATTTAGATATCATTTTGAACCAATTTTAGTCAAGTTTAGGGGTTGTGATAGATTTAGGTTCAATTTTAATTTCAAATTAAAGTTGATTAGTGTGCACAAAAGGATAGAATCACACAAAGCTAAATCCATAAGTCAACAACATAAAACATTCATTAATGAGGCAAGTACAAAGACAAATAAAACTAACTAATACATAGCTAGCTTATCATTAAATCTAGATAAGTGGTTTTCTTTGGCTTGTTGTTGTTGAAAACTCTTATTAAAAGAACTCCATCATTCATCTCCTAGGAGGAGGCATGGAGAACAAAGCAAGCAAGAAGTTTTGCAACCTCCTATGTAGCTCATACATGTTCATCCTAAGGTTATGGATGATGTAGTGATTGTAAAGACAACATGGGCAACTAGGACCATGAGTTTGTTGAAACCCAAAGTAAGGATCACCCAAGAGGAGGGAAAGTGGGACACCCAAAATTGGGATGTTTGAGTTGGGTGGAGGTGGAGGAGGCAAGTTCTCCAAGGGTGGTGTGGGTGAAAGTGGAGGCATGTTCCTCAAAGGGGAAATGGGTGAGTGTGGAGGTAAATCCTCCAAGGTTGGTGAAATGGATGAGTTGTGAGGGGTAAATGGTGAAGTCACCAAAATGTCATCAAAGTCATTCCCAAAAGGAATGCTTTGGATTGGTTGAGGTTGTGTGGTCACTTCCAAGGGTGCACTTGGAGTGAAGGGTGAAGAAAGCTCATTCATTCTAGAGTTGAATGAAGAGGAGGTAGAACCAATGGAGTGGTTAGTACCATGGGTGGAAGAAGTCTTGCATGGTGCAAGAGGTGGGGAAGGTGATAAAGAAATGAGGATAGGAGCATTCTCATTCTTAGGTGTGTGGAAAGGTGAAGAGTTAGGCTTAGCTACCTTAACCCTTATTTTGGGTGTTTTTCTTGGGGTGGAGGTCTTGGAAGTGTTTGAGGTTTTGGTACACACCATGGTTGATTAGGGTGGTTTAAGGTTTAGGGAAGTATGTTTGATATGTGAAGAACATGGCAAACAAGGTGGGTTTAAATGGGTGAGGGGATGATCCAAACTAGTAATGGGTTAAAATCATTTTAGGTGAATAATGAATTTAGATACCCTAGTTTAGGAAATGTGCAGTTTATTACTGAAAATCATGCAAGGTTTACACAAAATTAAGAAAACAGTGTAAAGCAAAGATGTTGTCGTGCACAGTGACCGGGGGTTCCTTATCTAGGACCGGCGGTACCTTATCGATAAGGAACCGAGGGTCGATATGGAACCGCGACCAGAAGGTTTTCAAAAATTTCCCATCCTAGTTTTTGATAAACCCAGATTTTTCCCAAAAATTTCACAAGCCAAAGTTAACTACAGATCATAATCTAATAAGCTAACTATCAAAAGGCATGCACAAAGCTATGTAAAACACAAACATGATGGCATAATAAACATTAAGGATCAAGATAAATGATAATTCTAACATGCAATCACAAGTTAATACATATCCAAGATAAAATAAGATTGTTCAACAATACATGTTTACCAACATGTATTCTTTGAAAAGCTTCAAAGCTTTCACCTTCTCTTCTTCCCCAATCCCTTGATCATATTCCCCAAGAACTTGAAACCTTTTCTTGATTCAACCCGGTGTTCGTGCAATTCCCCTCGAGTTCTAAGGTTTTCACGGTAAAGATGCTCCATATTGAGATCTTCCGGTACTTCACTAGAATTATGAGGAGGAGGAGATAAGTCTTCAAATTCATCCTCGAATGGGTTTGAGGATGGATGGGAATTATTCGAAGAGTGGAAATGAGAACTAGTACCTATGCCATCACCATCACTTGTTGGCATGTCCATGTCCTCATCATCCATCTCTTGATGAACAGATTTTCTCGATCCTCGATCACTTCTTGTCTTTCTTGCATATGCCTCTTGAATAGGGAACATAACCCGATGAACCGGGTAGAAGCGAGAAAGATCAAGGTGGGGAAAATCATGAGCAACCTTTTTGAAAAGGCGAGTTAGAAGCATACATAGGGAAGGTTTGTCTTGGGCTTCGATAGGGCATAACTGATTCGTCGAGCGATATAGAATGCCAAGTTGTACTTGGTGGATGTAAAGATGCAACTCAACATATGCACCATACACGCCGGGATATGATCTCGGTTTCCACCAAGACAAAAGACATTCTCCCTAAGGATATTGGCCCATTGAACCATAAAATCCTTAAGGTCGCTAGAGAGCACTTCATATCGATTCACATTTCGTACATTTGAATGAAGGCTTCTCACAACGTTACCATCACGCTCTTTCGAGATGATTTCAAGAATGAACTCTAGATCAATTTTGGTGAGGTCATTTGGAGGTTTATCGAAGGATTCCGAGAGAGCATCAAGTCTCTATTTATCCGTAAAACGACAAGTGCCTTCATATGGCACACCGAGAATTTGACCAAAGTCTTCAAGAGAGTATTGAATTAATTGATCATTCAATACGAAACGAATGAATATTTCTCCATTGTATTCAATCATCGAGTAGGTGCTAAAGAATTCAAGAAGGAATAAGGGGTAAATATCTTCTTCTATGTTGAGCAAGCAATCAAACCCCGAAAGCTCAAACATATATAGGATATAGACATAACCCGTTATTTCCTTATCAACGACCCTACCCTCATGGAAACAACGAGTGGAAAGGGATGGAAACGCGTTTTGAAGTTGGGGGGAAGCATAGGTTTGGGAGATGTCGGGCATATAATCTTTAGTGAATTGATGATCTTTTTGATATTGAGAAGGCATGATTAAGTACCTAAATACAAACACAAGACAATATTTCTCCAATCACTCATATGAAAAATAAAAAGAAAAACGAAAAATGAAAATGTGTTATATCAATTTCTTGACAAACATAGGATTGAATCCATATCATTTTCATGTTCACAATGTGTCTATTCCATCATTAACCAAGAACACATGATCTATGTTAGATCAACAATGGATTAGAACATTGGTTTTTCAAAACAAGGTTTTTAGGTAAGCATTAACAATGTCATTACCTACTTGTTCATGGGTTCATCTCAAATCCATCATTCAACCAAAATCATTTAGCCTAAATTCGGATTTGTTCTACAAGTGGGTTTTAGTGAAATCTTAATGAATATCAACCTAAGGAATCATAGTAAGATTACCATGTCAACCCACATTCCTATTAAGGTTTTAATTCAATTTCAATTGTAAAAATCCCCAATTATGAAAGGATGAACCCTAGAACAAAATAGATGAAATTGAAAGAAAATACTTACAATTAATTGATGTTAGATGAAGGATGAGTGAAACCCACAACTTGGAATCAATTAATTTGAGTGATTGAAGGTTTTGGAAGCTTCAACAATGGTGGAAAAGGTAAAACCCGTCGGCTGTGTGTTTTTGGGAGAGAGAGAGTTTGGTTTGAAAAAGAATAAAAAACACAAACTGGCGCTCTGACACAGGTTACTGCCCGCGGTACCTTATCGATAAGGAACCACGGGTTTGAGCCGCGGAGATAAGGAACCGCCTACAGAGGCAGGTTTCTATCTCTAAAAAACGCCAAATTTTGAAAATCCAGTTTTTCTAAAACACTTAAAATTAAATCATGAGCCTTTTAGGATATCATTGGATCATCATAACACTAAGCAATATGCCTTAATGAAGGATTACGAGTTAAATCAAGATCGAAAAGAACCGAAACGGACAAACGACTACTCGTAGCAAAACGACTAAGTGGAGAGAAGTCAAGAGAACTGAATCAAGACTAGGATCAATGCTCAAGGGATTAATGACAATCTTCAAGTAGTTGAAACGAAGAGCTTGTGTCATATATAGTGGTTTAAGACGTGCCTTTCCGGCGAAATGATAAACGGCTTTGGTAATGAATAAGCACGAAGCAATTATTCAAGTCTAAACTAAGATCACTTTCAATAATAGTCTTAGTCTAAACTAAAATATGAGCAAAGTATTAATTCACTTTCTCTCCCACAAAGGGCCTACTAACCGTATGGGTGCAAACCATAGAAATCATGCTTGATACTTTAAGTTTCTACTAACTCACTCTACATCACCATAGTGAGTCAAGTATCCAAGCAATGAAGGTTTGAGAGGATAAAAGAAAAGAAACACAAACCACAAATAAATGTCAAGGCAAGGATGCCGAGAACAAGCACATAGTCAAGTAATGATCAAAAGAATGATCAAAGGGCGTGTGGAAGAACGAAAGCGTACCTTGGCCACAAAGAGCAATCCATGAAGGAATAAGTGCTATGCCCAATCAATGACTATGATGAGTACTAAGTCTTCAAGGACTAGTATCATTTCCAATCATCTTGGTATCATCATTCAAAGATGTTAAAGATCAATGAATATGATTCTTCTAAAAGTGCAAGTAACTCAATCCATAACCAATAAATTGATTGATCTTCATGAGTACCTACACAAAGCAAGATGCAAACTAGTAGATACATTTCAAAAGTATATCTAAAATGCATAAAGGCTACTAATCTTAAGTGGGATGCAAAATTATCAATTAAAAGACCTATTTTCAAAGAAAACATAGTTTTGACCAAAGAGAAACTTTAGTACAACTAGACCTTCTAATTTGAGGAGACAATGGATCGATCCAAGTTTCAAAGTACAATATACTTCTAAGATCTTGAGTGACCATCGCTCTGATACCAATTGTAGAAACTAGAAGGGGGGGGGGGGGGGGTTGAATAGTTTCTCTTCGATTGGTGACCAAATTAAAATTACTTTCAATTTGGTTTGTATCAGAACTATCTTTTACTTGAGGCTATGTTGCATAATGATTAGGTTCAATTGAAATGCATTAGCAAGGATAATAAGCAAGTATAATGATAATGAAATAAGTAAAGAGCAAGGAAGGAGACAACCTAGTGGGAAGACACCAAGATTTATAGTGGTTCGACAACGAGGCTCTATCCTCGTTTCTACTCCACTCCTCGAGTACACCTACTCGAGATTTCCACTATATCCACAAGCTCCCTTCTCGGCGGAGAAAACCTTACATCGTTGCTTACATTATTTTCCGACACTAAGCTAAATGTCGAGACCTAATCTTTAGCTAGGACCAATCTACACGACGTTGCTTACTTCACAATTTAACGACACGAGGCTAGATGTCGAGTTCTAATCTTAAGGTAGAACCAATCTTCACGACGTTGCCTACTTCACCATTTTACGACACAAGGCTAGATGTCGAGTTCTAATCGAAAGCTAGAACCAATATTCACGACTCTTCACTTTGAAGATAAGTGAGAACTTCACACAACACAACTACTAATCACTTTAAAGTTTAGTGAGAACTCACAAGACACAACCACATCACTTTATAGTTTAGTGAGAACTCCTAATCAAATCTATTACAACTCAACTAGACTTATCCAAGTACACACATGTAGCTTGGATTTACACAACACAAATCCAAGCAAACACATATGCAATGGATGTACACAACAAATCCAAGTATCCACAAATAACTTGGATGAACACAACTAGTCCAAGTATTCATAAATACATTGGATTGACCTAAAAAAAAGGGTATCATGATGAATATGACTAGCTCATAAATTCATCTTTATCACTACACTAGTGAGTGAGTGATCTTCTCATTGGACATGGTAAAGGAGGGAATCAAGAGGATAATCATATGTAAACATCCTTAACAATTTAAGTGATCATTTACTAATGATTATGCTATAGAAAATAGAAAGAGGGCTGAGAAAAACGTCCAAGAGGCTTACTGGAAAATGAGATTTGACCCACTATTTAAAGGAGACAAAGTTACAACGGATCTATAACGGCTACTGTGCGCGGTACCTTATCTCACCCCGCGGTACCATATCGCTAAGGTACCGCGTAGGTACTTAAGGTACCGCCACTAGACTCCGCTCTGTTTTTTGTCTTTTAGTGGGGTGGGAATATCTGAGGTATTTGAACCCTTCAAAGGATATTCTAACAGCATTTGGAATATGCCATTTTCAAATTTTCATTTTCCATTTTAATAAAACATTTTCTAAAAAAGAAAGTTTATTAAAAAGTCTTTTGTCTTATTAACAAAAGTGAGTTTTAAGGATAATCATTTTGATGATCATTAAGTATGATTAAGAAAGGTTAGTGATATGATTATTACCTTGATGATAGTGTTAGTTAAATAATTCATTTTGTGTTTTACACTAAATGTGTTGTATGGTTTGTTGTGATCAAAACTAAGAAAGATTAGTTAACACTAATAATGTTTTTAGGCATTACTTGCATTAACAATGGCTTTAGGTCAGCTCAAGAGTATGAACATACATGTATCTCCGGTTACTCTGAATATTACATGAAGATTATTGTAAGAAATACAATTGGTGGTTTTCCGGGAAATGTTTTAAAAGAATCAAATGATGAAGTGCAAAGCAAACCATCGTTGGTGGTAGAGACACCAAAACAGGCTAATGTTGGTCCATCCAAGTTTGTCAAAACACCTAAACAAGGTAAGAATGCAGGTGGTGTTGGTCCATACAAGACTGTCAAAACACCTAAACAAGGTAAGAATGCAGGTAATAGTTCAACACTCAGTTCTAAAGAATTTGATTATTTGCTTGAAGGAAAATATGTTTGCGGTAAGAGAGCCAAAGATTGTGGAATTATAAAAAGCCGTGTTCCAGTAACAAGAGTTGTGCTAGGGTTATCAAATGGGAAAACTTGGGAGCATATCCTCAAGCAGGGTAAAAAGAAAACATAATCTTGAGGGTGTAATTGGGGTCCTTATGATGCATCAACTAGTTTAATAACTTATGGTAGCAGACTAGATGAGCTTGTTTGTATTTGGTACCTATTCAGTTTGTATTCAGTTTGTATGTGAACAATGGTAGTTAAGTATGTTTGTATTTGGTACCTATTCAGTTTCAAGTTTAATGCATTTAGTTTATGTTACAATTTGGTTACATGTTTGTGCTACATTTGTAAATGTGCAGACAATGGTTACATGTTACAATTTGGTAACATGACTTTGTTACATGTTTGTGCTATGTTTGTGTTGCATTTGTAAATGTAAATGTCCAGAAAAAGTAGGTTATGGTCGTCAAGTTTATAACATTTCGAAGTTTTAACTTGTTGAAACTATATTCTACACATTGGAGGCTACCTTATGTGCATTACAGTTTATAGATTTGCACTCAATGGCCACACAGTTTATAACATTTCCAAGTTTCAACATGCTGAAATTATATTCTATACATTGGAGGTTACTAATTGGAGGTTATAGTAATCCTGCACACAACATAACCAGAAAAGGATGAACCAAACACAAACATAACCAGAAAATTGACATTACATCAAGATAGTAGTTAACATAACCATAAAAGTGACATTACATAAAAGTGATATTACATGATTAGTGCCAATTTGTTAACAAACATAGATAAAATTAGTTTATTGGAAAATGCAGAAACACCTAAACAATACAAGAAATGTAAAAACCATCAGGCCTTTGCCTTCCCTTTCCCCTTGGAACCATCCTTTGCCTTCCCCTTCCCTTTGGAACCAGCAGGCCTTTTCCCCATTTTTTGGACAATCTGTTCCCAACTTTTATTGTTAGCAAGTCCAAGAACGGCATTGTAAATAGGGGTAGGGCTTTTCACAATGTTTTGGGAACATATTTCACATTAGGACCTGTTTTATTTTGGGTGTTGGCTTTCACTTTTAGGGTGTCTTCATAGAACTGAAGTGAGTCAATGTTGTCTTCATCAACCTCATCTGTATCATCATAATATAAAGCAGCAAATGGACTACCTTCATCTTCATCCCAAGTCTCCCAGTATTGCAAATCGGCATGATACTCAGCAACATCAACATAGCCAAACCATTGTAGCACCTCCTTTGAGATATAACCAGTCCTAAACCTTTCAGCAACAACAGCCGTAACAGCAGGCCTAGGCCTTTTGGCTGTTCCTAATGGAGGAAGTGCACGGTGCTTTGAAGATCCTTCACACCCCGTTTCAATCCACCCACCATCTCCACTAAGACATAACACATCTCCGCTGCTAGACTCACTCAACTCAATCACTTGTACTTTTTTTTGTCATTTTTTAGATCTTAGATATTGATGTTAGACATAGAGGTTCAGGTTAGTCATAACAAATTGGGGGTAACCAACATAAACACAATTTAAAGAAGTAATCAACAAACCCAAATTTTAAGATGATTGGTTTCCAAGTGAGGGAACATAATCAAAGCTCGATTATGAAGATTGTTTTACACAATTATTAACTATCCACAAAACATCCAGCATATACAACTTGTTTTTTCCATACGAAAAGCATAGAGCAACTACATTGCTTTGTATGAAAGTCAAACACGAACTTATAACACAAGGGAGATGTAAGCATGGGGTTGAATAGCAGAGCCCCTAAATTGCTTTCTATGGAAGTCAAAACACAAATTCATTGAGTTTTAGGACTATGTGTGCTAATGAAGTATATAAATAAGTTAGATGGTGTTCAATTAGGGTTCAATAACGAGGCCTTCTGATTCAATAGGTTAAACATAACAGCTAAGATGGGGTTCAATTAGGGTTCTAACTGAGATCAAATTAAGTGGATTATTCGATCGGTATATGTTAAGGGTTCTAATATTTTTAGGAATCATAAATAAGAAAACAAACATCATCAATAGAACAATACCTTTATGTTTACAAAGAAGCTGCTCCTGGTGTTCTTGGCGAAATGGAGAAGAAGATGTTTTTGGTGTTCTGGGTGTTGGATCGTGTATGTGTTTTCCCCCAAAACAATCGATATATAAATAGATAATGGACAATCACCGGTTACCCATTTGTGGGCCCGTTCCAAAGGATTAAAATAAAAATCAATCTTTGTAATTCTGTTCAAATGAGTATTTCATACATAAAAAAGTTCAGTGACCATAATATATTATTTTAAAAAAGCCATTATGTATTTATAACTTTTACCCAGTTCTAAAATATTTGGAGAGGGCATCTTAAAAAGACTGCAAAGTTCAACAACATTACCAAATTCTCTTTTTAATCTGAATAAAACAAAAAGAATCAATGTTATTTTTTAACACAAAAAGAATCAGTGTTGAGTGGTGAAAAAGAGTTATAAAATACTACCAAATTCTCTTTTTAACCTGGTTCTCGAAAAATTTTAATCAGATATTTAACGTGTGTTCTGGAGTATCATTTAAGAAAGGAAAAAAAATTTTTGAAAAAAATATATATTTTCGAAATTAGTTACTCCCTCCGTCCCATTTTATTCGTCCTCCAACAAAAAAATTTGATATTAAGATAGATTCGATGAATCTAGACATTTATTTATTAAAATGACAAATTTACCCTATTAAATGCAATTAATGTAGGAATTAGTTTCCTTAAGAAAATAAATAAGATGGGTAAAATTGTAAATTTAATACATATAAACAATATTAATTAAGAAAGTGGACAAGATTTTGGGACAAACTAAAATAGTAATGCGACCAATTAAAATGGAACGAAGGGAGTACTTTTTTTTTACTTCTTTAAAAACTTATCAACCGAGCATTACCTTCATTGCACCGTTCAGCTACAAGACTATGATTTATTATTTATCATGCCATCATGGCAACTTGATCTCGATCGAGGCTTCAACTTGATCTAAAGAATTCATTACAAAACTAGTAGGTCTTAATTACTAAAAACAAAAGGCCTTATCTGGTGTACAATTCCATTAAAATCAAATAAAAGTGCATGTTATTTTTTCCTTTAGTGCAACTCCATCGCTTATATCTAACATGAGATAGCTACATGTTACGCTTACACCTAACAAATTAAATACTGTATCTGGTTATGTTTACTTGTTGGCAGGCCTGCTTGTTGGTTCATGGTGCATCAAGAACATGTTAATTATTAACGTATGTTTTCATTTACTTTTTATATTTAATTAGATTTATGACCTGTGATATTCACCAGATAAAATTTAAAAGTGAATCAACCGATAAAATATATATACAGTAGTTGTTATGGCAACATGTCATGTTATATTCAACCTTTGCTTATGAGTTATGACGAGTAATTTTTATAGAATCGGTATAGATGAGTATATAATACTCTTTTCCACTTTAGCAGCTAAGAGGTGTTGAAACATACATATTTAATCTAATGTGTTTATGTTAGATGCGGTAAAATTTAAGAGTTTGATTTTGAAAAGCCTAATTTCTTGTATTTGTTGTACATTTTCCTCATTTTAGATTCATCTCGCTTGAGCCTGCCACATATAACTATCAATTATTATGCAGTTTAAGAGTAGTTACTGTAAAATAACACAATATGTTTTATTGATTGAATGATCAATTACTACCTCCGTCTCATAATAAGTGTCCACTTTGACTTTTCTCGGTTTTTCTTATTCAACTTTAACTATAAATATTTTCATTTGTGTTATATAATACTCGATGAAAAATATTGAGACTTAAATGCATTTTCATTAACTATATTTTTCATCCGGTATTATATAACACAAATGAAAATATTTATGGTCAAAGTTGAATACGAAAGACCGAAAAAAGTCAAAGTGGACACTTATTATGGGACGGAGGCATATGTATTTATACTAAATACATAGCTTTAACAATAAGCAATCTTAACCCTAATGGACCTAAACCAATAATCGGGTTGAGCCTTAATCTAACCGTCTAATACTCCCCTGCAGTTTGAACGGCAACCTTACGAACGGACAAACTGGAGTGAAATTGAAAGCTGCTTTTTTTTCCTCGTCTTCTTTTTTGTTTGTTGTAGCTGAAACATAATTGTTTTGGCGGCATAGTTGCGTATTTCTTGTGGCATCCTTCTTTGCGTGGCTTGCTTTGCCTTTTAGAGGGGAGCGACAACTTGATTATCAACTTTTTGTTGTCAACGACAATCATCTTCGACAACGAACACAATAGATGATGAAGAAAAAAAATGAGTTAACATAACTTTTTTTTTTTACAGCTAGGGTTTAGGGTTATGAATTGAAAGTAAGAAACAAAATTCAAAAACCAAATAAAGCAAGAAATAACGATGATCCCTCCGGATCATCAGTATGTAAACCAATGACCGGAGGATAACGAATTTTGTTGATGGATCTAACTTGCTCGTGATACTATGTAAGATAACAAAGATACTAATATTGATTGAATGTTTCATGTGATTACATAATGAGAATTGCATATGTATTTATAATGAATACATAGCTTTGCAAATAAGCTACCTTAACCTTAAACCTAACGGGCCCTAGGCCTCTAGGCTTGGGCCTCGTCTAACACTCCCCCGCAGTTTGAACGGGAGGCTTCTCGACGGACAAACTGCAACACATGATGAAAGCTCTTTCTTCAATCGTCTTCTTTTTCTTTGTTGAGACGGATGTATAATTGTACTTGACGACATAGTTGTTAGCTGCTTGTGGCTTCCTCTTTTGCGTGGCTTGCTTTGCCTTTAGGTAGGAGCGGTATTTTTTTACCAACTATTTTTGTAAAATGGCAATGATCTCCGACCGGAAAACAAAAAAATAATGGTGATTGAGGAAAAATATAATTGTTGATTGTCTTGGAGATCTGTTATGACGGCTAGGATTTTGGAAGATATGATTTATTCGATAAAAAAGAAACTGATTATGAAAAAGTGAAGAGAAAAAGCAATTAAGCGGGATCCCTACGAATCATCGTCACCGATGATCAGAGGATAACTTTATTGTGATGGGTTGTATCTATAATCAGGTTGAGCCTTAATCTAATCGTCTAATAGTTACATTAAACCACTATATTAAAGAGAAATAAATATTTTTATAGTACCATATAAAAGTTCAAGAGAATTTCGTAAAAGACAAGGCATTTTGGAGCGTGTATTCAAACTCATATTGGAGAATAAACTTCTTTGGGCGCCCGGTGCCATTGGTATTTAGAACCCGGTCTAATTAGCACATAGAATTACAGAATTGAGAATAGACTTTTGCGGCTTAACTTGTACTGATTATTGGGCCAAGCTCGGATTATGATGGGTTGTCACTATAAAATTTGAGCCTTTCTCTAGCGAAATTTCGAGCCTTTCTTTGGCGACATGTCGTCAGGGAAACGTCGCCAAGGAAAACTCGTGCGAGAAAGTTTACCTGACGACTTTTTAAATTTTCCCTGGTGACTAAGTGGACCCCGCAGCTCTTTGGTCAAAAAATTGGTGCCACGCTGGATTTTGTGCGGGAAAGTTTCCCTGGCGACATATGTCGCCGGGGAAAACATGGTTGATTAGCACAGTTAAGTAAACATGATAATTAAACTCTACTTTTCCCTAGCGACATGTCGCCGGGGAAACGTTCCATTACGTTGACATGTCAACGCCTTGCGTTGACAAGTCAAAGTTAAACCAAAGTTTCCCTGGCGACATGTCGCCAGAGAAACTTTCCATTACGTTGACAAGTCAAAGCCTCGCGTTGACAAGTTAAAGTTGTACCAAAGTTTCCCTGGCGACATGTAGCCAGGGAAACCCTGCTGACTTTTCAAAAAAGTCAAATGAGTCACATTTTTCCCTGGCGACATGTCACCGGGGAAACATTGTCATTTTTTTTGTGTTGTCTGCACAGCAGGCTATTTCCATATTTTTTCCAAATTTTTTTCCAAAAAATCTACCAAAACCTGGAATACAAATACAAAACCTGGGGATACAAATACTAAAAATCTACCACAAATCTAGTATCAAACACAATAACGTGTAACCTCTCGATCGATTAACTCGATCAATACAAATACATATGTCACAACTTGAGTACAAATATATTGGTTCCTAGTTACACTTATTAAACTTGAAAATCGGGGTTTACAATTATTAAACTTGCATGCTAAGGTAGGAAAAACAAGACATACTAACCATTATTTCCATTCTACCCGTAGGCATTATCATTACCACTACCGCCACTCCCGCCAGCGCCACTACCGCTGCCTCCCGTGCCACTCCCGCTAGCACCACCCGATAGGAATTGTGAGAACGCATCAGCGAACCTATCGTCACTTCTTATAAATTCATACACTTGAGACGCTTGTTCCAATCGTGGGTCGATGGCAGGTGCAGGGGGAGGAGTATATCCAGTAGTTAGACGCCTTCTCGGCACAATCTGACCGACATCGGGCATGTAGCCTCGCTGCTTTCCACCTCTGACGATACGGTTGATCTCGTCGTCCATATGTTTGCCTGTAGCCCACATCGCAAGCATCTCCTCCTAATGAAGTGACAAAAACAAGCGACAGTTAGTATATTATTTATTAGTCCGGTTGGTACATTATTTATCGGCAGGGAATAGTCAAAACCAAGGTATATCCAAAAAAAGTTAAGTAATTAATTTAAAAAAAAATACTTACATACATAACGCGGTCCACATCGCAAGGAAAATTCCCATCCTTGTCGGTGTGCGTCAAGAAGAAGTGATCAATGACAGACGGGGGTGGCATATCAGCTGCAGTTGCAGCTTGCGTCTGTACATACATAGACACGCATATATAGAATGAAGCAAATTCAAAACAAAAAATCACAACACACCAAAACATATAATCGAAGACATATATGTATGTAAATTAATTATAGAATTTCCCACCACTTTGTCTCGAAGGAGTGCTAACGATCGGGATCCCTGCCGACTCGTTGTCTTCTGCTTAGACCGATTTTGCGAGTTTGTTAGACATCTTTTTTTCGTAATCCGGATCACTCCAAAATTCGATATATTTTTCCCACTCGTCGGCAGTAATTTCCTCAGGACACGCCCTGCAGACTCTGCCTTTGTCAACCCTACCGGTATCGATGTCTCGGCGCTAATGCTTTGTCTTGAACTGAATTTTTCTCGAATTGTATGTCTTTTGAAGCATATAACCGATGCCGCCACTTACACCCTCCCATGTCTTAGCATCACTCTTGTGGGGTGTCAAATTAAACTTAGACTGCATTCATATACAACAAATAAAACAAACACAGAGTTAGAGTTAGAGATATAATTTATACATTATTTTGTTTATTTATTTAATGGCTTATATATTTATTTAAAGTTTTATAATAAAAACAACTTATCCTGATAAGCATAAGCTTTTTGAAAACAGCTTGTTCTAATAAGCTTATTAGGACAAGCTGTTTAAAAACTGCTTATCCTGATAAGCTTATCAGAACAATCTGTTTGAAAACAACTTATCAAGATAAGCTATATTCAAACAGATTGTTCTGATAAGCTTATCAGGATAAGCTGTTTGAAAACAGCTTATCCGAAAAAGCTTATTACCTTATTCTCATCAAATATATATTTATTTAAAAAAATGTATATTTATTTAAATTTTTCTATATTTATTTAAACTTATTTAAAAAAAGTTATATGATATAAACAAATAGATAAAATTTATATATTTATTTAAATTTGTTATTTATTTATATGATATAAATAAATAAAAAAATTTATTTAAATATATACATCATTAATAAATAAACACAATAATGTCATAAACATAAAAATGATAACTGACCTCTATGTCCGCCCAAACGCTTGTCTTCATCTGTCTAGGGACATCATTCCAACTTGGGTAATACATTGGCACGAGCCTCCTGATAGAATCCCCAACGAAATTAGAAAACTGGTGAGCATTGATGAGACTGTATTTATACATAGTCTCATCGTCCAAATCGGGCTTAAAACGCTTAAAATATCATCAAAATACCCAATATATGCCTGTGTTTGTTCATTGTGTATTTTAGGTACGGATATCGTGAATTCACCAAGAGATCAAAGGAATCAAGCAAAAACAGACACGGGAAACGAAGCCGCACAAGAAACCGGGCCCAAATATGGAATTTCCAAAATTGCCCTTGAAGAATTGAAGATTGGCAAGAATGGTCCCTCATCTTTTGAAGACTTGTCACTTTTGGCCCTTGTAAATCTCAACTATTACAAGTATGGTCCTTAAGTTTCAAGAAAATGCATGAATAGTCCTTGAAGAAACCCATTATTACATTTATGGTCCTTGTTCCATCAATTATCAACTAGAGGGACTGGATTTGTAATTTGGACTATCTTATTAACAAAGGGAAAACCCTAAAAAGCTGCTAAGAACTTGTTTGACAAACTTTGGGAACAGTAGGGGGTGTTTTGCCATAAACTTAACCCATATCCATCAAATACCCTACCAAACCCGTTTGTACCCTACCCAAACCCACCATTTTACCCGACCAGCCCAATACCCCAGCCCAAGTCAACACCACAGTCAACCTAACTTAATATTTTAATTCGTTTTCAAAACGAATTATTAATATTAATTTGGGCGCTAAACACTCACTATTACCCCATCACCCCCAAAATCCCAGCTAAGAACCCTAATTGGGATATCATGATTCACTTAATCCCCAAACCCGATTCGCTCCAGAATATTAATTAAACCCACCATGACCAAAACCCACAACTCAGAAACATTGCCATGTGATCACAATGGCCCCACCAACACTCCCCTGCTCCCCTGTTTGGACGGAAATAGCAAAGAAGGAATCAACAGACCATCCAATGGCTCACAGCCATTCCTTGGCCCCAAAGGAGTTTATTAAACGACCAAGATTGGTCTTCTCAAGCTGGCAACTCACATGGCTGCTTTTGACCAAGAATTCAAAGGGCAAAAATGGATTTTCAGTAGTTAGGGTTTTCCTTCTTGTAATTTTTTATTCAGCTTCTAGATAATTCTTTAATATAGTATAAATATGATGGCGGGTTGTGCCTCATATTTTTGTTCTAGTTTTTATGTAAATTTTTTTATGATTAATGAAAATGAAAGTTAAAACTTTTATATAATGCTGAGTTCCAATCTTTATTTCTTGTGTTAGTTTAATCAGTAACTTTCATTTTTTAAAATAGTAGTATAAGTTTTTAATCCGGATTTGAGAAGTTGGTTCACAAGTTCTATTTCCAAAGTTTCTGAAATCCACACACATGGAATTGAAAGTGGATGTGTGTGTGTGATTTCAGACCCTTTTTAGTGGTTATTCTAGTGTTAAAAGTTTCAAGATTTGGGAGTAAAAAAAATATCAGTTTCAAAAGGTTCAGTTTTTTTCTTTATAGCTATAAGCCATAAGCTGGTTTGACCAATAAGCCATGCTTCTAGCTTATTAGCCATTGTACAAGTTCACTTTTGTTGTTTTTGACTTGGCAGGTTCACAAGTTAAACTTAATCCATCCTTCTCTCTTGTACCTCAGTCCATTTCATTTCACCACATTGATCTTGAAGATATTTAACCCTTGGGTCCTCTTGGATTCCACCAGCAGGGTTCTCTACTATTTCATGAGTTCATTAAGTCAAAATTCCATTTGAAGATGGCCTCAGCCCCAAGGTAACAAAAGGCTTGAACCCTTTTTATGCAAAATTTTGATTTTCAATGTGATTTATGTGATTTTAGGAGAAACTTGTTTTTATGTTAAGTTATCTGTCCATACATGTTTGTTTATGTCCTATGTGTATGTTAAAGTAAAGATTAATCAGTTTTAAGTGGTTTTGGAAGCATTTAGTTTGTAATCTTCAAGTTCTGATTTTTAAGGGGGTGTTTGGGTCTGCTTGATAGGCTAGGAATTTGACAAGTTTTTGGCTTAAAAACGGCTTAAACACACTCCATTAGGGTAGTTATATATAATAGGTTGTTTGGTTTGAGTTTTGATAGTTTTAAAAAGCATTTGCATGCTCAACTTAGGTGATATTAGCTAAAATTCAGAAATCATACTTTTCTGCCTATTTTAGTGTAAATTTCCCTTCAAATCTTGCATGTTGTTAGTAGTACTGATTATCTAGGATTCTATTCAGCTTATATGTTATTTGGTTAGGGTTTTGTGCAACTTTTTGGCCTTTGAACCTCACTCATTTGCCATTTGCATCAGCAAACAAACACCCTCAGCCCCCATAGCCATTACAGTAGCTTATTTGGCCTATTTGTGTGAGATACTTGTACTGTGCTTGGTGTTTTTATTGTTTAATCTGACTCCCCACACTTCCATGAGTGTGGGGGTGCCTTTGTTGCCATCAAAATCCAAGTAACAAGCATTCTACAAGCCCAAATACCCCCAGATCCATTTTTTAACACAAGCAGTGGGAACTCCTTTCCCACTGCCTTTGCATTTGTAGCCACTGCTACACAAAAAGACAGAAACAAGTTCAAGTGTCACTTTCACAGTTTACATTTTTTGTCTTTTATGACCTTTTTTAAGAATTAGGGTTTCATTCTTTTTGCAATATTTTTCTTATTTATTTTCTGATTTTTCAGTATTATTTATTTTCCAGTTACTGTTCATTAAATAATTTTTAGATTATTTAGCTAATTTAAATACTTTTTAATATATCTGTTTTTGTCTTTTAGTGTAAAAAGTTTATATTTTTCAGTTTTAAAATTTTTTATAGATTAAGATAATTAATTTAAGATTTTTAGTTTTAAAATTAGTTACTGTTCACTTTTTAATTATTTTTTATAATTAATTTAAGTTAATTAGGGTTTAATTAATAAACTGTTTTGTCTTTTAGTGCAAATTTTTATATTTTTCAAACTTTTTCAATTTTCTTCTGTTAATTAGAGTAATTTAGGATTTTTAAAATTGTTAAATTAATTTTGGCATTATTTTATTATTTTCTAGGATTATTTTAATTTAAAAATAGTTTTTAGTGTTTTAAAAATAGAAAAATAGTTTTTAAAATTTAAGAAAAATACTTTTTAGTCATTAAATAATATAAGTTAGTTATTAGTTCAATAAATTAATATTTTGGGCATTTTGTTAATTATATTTAATTTTTGGGCTTTAATTAGCATTTAAAAATTGAATATTTAATTAATAAAAGGTTTTAAAATATATTTGTTGGATTTTTATTCTTATTTATATTATTTTAGACTTAGTTTAAACTTTTAATTAATTTTTAGGTTTAATTTTTAATTTCGTCACTTTTTACGTATTTACGTTCGCGTTTTACGTTAACGTCGTAGTTTAAATCGTAGTCGTAGCTCGTCTTTACGTTTTCTCTTCTCAACCAAAAACGTCACTAATCCAAACATTGTTATTTTATATATTGGCACATTAATACACACACCTCCTTCGAGAACGAACTTGGAATTTATTCGTCTTCACGGTTTTCATTAAATCGTGTCGATTAATACTTGCCGCACTTATACGTTGTTTTCCTAAACGCTTATTTACTACACCTATCATTTTGGCGCCGCTGCCGGGGAGGTGTTTAGTGTTGCCATTATTAGTATCGTGTTTGTGTGAGTAGTGCGTTTTTGCTTTTCAATTTTTAGAAAGCGTGAATATCGTACATACTCATTTTTGTTATTTTTCTCTATTATATTATAGTATCCAAATAAATCGTGTTTAATTTTCCTAAATTAAACACAAATCAATCATTTTACTATATTGTAGATATATTGGTTTTCGTTTTTATTGTGAATATATTATTACTATATTGTAACTACGTAAGAACAATAAATATACAAGTACTCCAAAAGCGTGAAAACGCAACCTTGATTCGGGATTTCATCACTCGATCATTGTATTCGAATCTAAAGCAAAAGTTTAAAGGCAAAATAGATAAATACTTTCGTGAGGCTTAATTTCAATTAACACAAACTATAAGGTGGGTATAAGGCGGTTGTATTTCACGACCTAAGGGAAAAAGGCTCTTAAGTGCTTAGCGCTGCCTCGTTTCCCCCGCTTGCTTGTGCGTGTTTTGAGAAAGAGGGCTAATCGAGGGTTTGCCGCCCAAGTATTATCTACGTATACTATATTTGCTTGTTTTCAAGATTAAACCCTCTTGAACGTTTTGGTGTTCCACCAACGTTCTAAAGTCATCGAAGGCGTTCACTCCACGTGATCGTTTTCATTCTTTGAGGCTCCTTTAATCGAGAAAATCGATTCGAGGGGAGATTTGTAGATTTGTGTCTACGTAATACATTCAAAAATCCAAAAAAATTAAAAAAAACAATCAAAAATGAAAAATATTCTTCTTACCCCTAATCAATTAATTCTTTTTCTAACCCTCTAGTGTTTAATTCTCGTAACACCATTCTCGTTTCGTCATGTCCAACGATGGATATTACTCTTGTCCATATTGTGGAGGTCCGCCCGACGGTGGTAATTGCTTCAATTGCGAGATTTATGGAGGAAGGGAGGGGTATATTTACAACTCTCCTCAATGCGACCATGGTTACGGATTTCAATCCTATGACCAAACTCTACAACCGCCTTCGTCTTATTTGTGTGATTTTTGTGGTTTGGAGCACGATTTCGGATTTAGTTGTACGAATTATAATGACCCTGAACCAAATCCTAATTTCTTTGACCAATCTTCGCAACATCCACCGTCATATTCATGTGAGTCTTGTGGAAACGCACCTCATTATGGGTATGATTGTCAACCGATGAACCATGATACGTCTTTCGACAACCAATTCTCCGGTTTTGACCAATCACCTCCACAAAAATTTTTCGATGATGATCTCGGTGCTAGTCGCGTCGACAAGGGATTTGAAGAAATTAAATTGCTTTTTCAAAAAATTATGGAGAAAAAGGAACTTTCAATCGTCGAAGTGATCGAAGAAAGCATCAAAGATATGGAAGAGGAGAAAGGACGAATCAATCAAGAAATAAACGATATCTCTAATGAACTCGGCATTAGGAGATATCGTAAAGAAGAAATAAGTGACGAGTTTAAAAGAGAGTGTGAGATTAGAACTAAACAACTTTTACAAGAATACAATGGTTTAAGCATCGATATTTGTCATAAAAAACAAGAACTAGAAAGAGAGGAGCATCTAGCTAGATGTGATCTCACGCCTCCTATTTATGATGACGACGACGATAGCGACATTTTTAATCTCAACTCGTCTTGTGAAACCATAACTCTCACGCTCCCAACGAAACCCGATGCCTCTCTAAGTATGGGGGAGAAGAATCTTAGCACTAATCCTAGTGTTGATATCCCTATTCCTATCCAAAGTGAGCCTACGGTTTTCTTCGATGAGGAGTTAAGTGATTTTGCTCTCGATGATTTTTTCCACGAAGATTCTAACGAGGCAAATTACGATAGTGAGTATGATACGATTTCATGTGATGATGTCTCTCCCAATGACACTTCGGGTAGAGAATCATTGACTTTTTCGAACCCGCTTTTCGATGATGATTTTTCCACTAGTGATGACGAGTCACTACTCGATGAGGAAGTTCGTGTCGACGAATTTAAAATCTACTCGAACTCCCTTTTTGAATTTGATGACGAGTTCGTTTTTGGTGACGTAAATCCTCTCTTTGATGAGACGTTCGAGGACATCGAGAGTGAGGATTCTAAGGATCCTAAACTCGATGAGCCGGATTTGCTAGTCAACCTCCCTAAGTCTCATTTGGATGAGCCTTCTCTTTTGACTTGTGATGTTTCCATTCTCGAGGGGTTCACCGATGGACCGCCTCTCGATGAGAATGAGGATTTTAATGAGGCCTTTGCCTTTGAACCGGGAGGAGACTTTGAGACCCCTATTTTTATTGATTCTCTTTCAAATTTGCCTTCGTCTCAAAGTAGTCCGACCCACTCTCTCGGTTCTTATGACTACACGTACTTCGAGTACGTTGTAAGGAGTTTTCTTCCTTACAAAACGTATCCTCCGGCTTTGCCTTTGTCATTTTCCACAAAATGTGAGGATACGATCTTCGATCCCGGTATAAAGGCTTTGCCTTTATTCACGGTTGCTTTTGGGCCTTGATTACATGTAAGCCCCACCAAAAATGACCTTACCAAGATTATCCCTAAATGATCACATTTATGGGGATTCGAGTCGAGCTTTTGACTCGGTTAACAAAAACAAGGTGCCTCGTGGGGGATTCTCATGCTTATCCTTGTAAATATTATCGCTTTCTTAGTTTAATGTAACGAGGGGACTTGTGCTCTTCCAACCTTTATTTCGTGGTTGTTTGTGATTGTGATTTATTAGGTTCATCGTCATCATTGAAGCCTCTCGTGTTCGTTTTACGTAGCACTCGAGCTTCGATCGTTGCCTTTGGAGATTCCGATATCCGATGATATGCTTTTACGTTCTAACGTTTATCTTATTAGCATAATTCATAAATGGCTTTTAGGTTATTCGTTTTACCCTTTCCATGCTCGAGATTAAGCATTCGACTTCGTCTCTAGTATGGGGGTTTTTTCACCCCTAGACTCGAAACATTGAGGACAATGTTTAGTTTTAGTATGGGGGGGGGGGGGGGGGTGAGTAGATACTTCACCTTGCTTACGTCAACACGCAATCCAATATTTATCTTTTTGCTATCGTTTTGTTGCAAATAAGGCTAAAAATGGCCAAATTTTAAAATTTATCTAGTTTTTCATAAGTGTTTAAGACACGAATGTAGGTTTTCCGATGGTGAGAATAAGAGTAATTTTTTACTCGACCGTGCGTGTTGAGCACTTAGCTTCGATTCCTTAACTTTTTAGGCTAAGACTCTTAAATGAGGACGAGAAATGATAGAGTTATTTATAAGTCTAGTAATCGTCACGATCTCATGTGTAGTAATTATTAGCTTATTCTCCCCACGCTTTTGCATAATAAATTGTTAATAAATATTGATTTGGCGGTTTAGTCACTATTGTTGGTTTCTAATTTGTTTTGGTAGCTTCCATGTAATTAAATTGGGAAAACATTAAGGTATCGTCAGCGTCACGGTTTTGAAGTATTGACACCCGAATAATCGAAAGCTTCACCTAATAATAAGATTTCAAGTGCTCACCTAAATTAAGCAAAAATTTGAAGCACACAAGGCCGAAAAATCTATGCCCAAATTGAAAGTGAATCAAGCCTTAATCTTCGAAGTTTTAAAGATCCAAAATTCGCTTTAGCGTGAGGATATACGTCTTTGGCTAATAAAACCACCGATGAGGCGGATAATAAAAGGCAAGGCAAGACCGAAGTCATAATAAAAGCTTCATGGCGAAGTTGAATAAAAGATGGAGGTAAACCAAAGATAATAAGGCCCTTCCGTTAGGGGGCGTATAAAAGTCTTGGTAATAAGTCTCATGTTCAAAACCGTTATAAAATCGTGTTTATCGATCCTTCTTGTTGACTTAATTTTTTGACATCGTTGTCTATTAGGATGAATTATTGATTTGATGATTTTGGCTACACCGTTAAGTTTCTATTTTTAGACTTAATCTCTATTCACGCATAAGTCAATGATGTATCCTCGTGATCATTAAGACAAAATAAAATATAAGAGATACCAAGTAGGAATAAGGGAGTTTAGGTTTGTAATTAACACTCATGAGATGTGATCGTGTTGCTAACTTATAATAACAATGATCTCGTTACACGCTTAGCATGGAATTGGGTGAAAATCGAGGACGACGAAATTATTTCTAACGAAGCATTCACGTGTTCTTGTTCTATGATCCCAAAAGTCACATTCTCGTGATGAAAACAATACATTATGTCTAAAACGCGTGTAGTAGTTTATTTAAGTTTACGTTTTCAATAAATGTCATCATAAAATGAATTTTGGAAGTGCTACGATACTTAATTCTAGCATTGCGTGGGGACACGGCAATGGTTTAGTATGGGGGAGTGATGAGACTGTATTTATACATAGTCTCATCGTCCAAATCGGGCTTAAAACGCTTAAAATATCATCAAAATACCCAATATATGCCTGTGTTTGTTCATTGTGTATTTTAGGTACGGATATCGTAAATTCACCAAGAGATCAAAGGAATCAAGCAAAAACGGACACGGGAAACGAAGCCGCACAAGAAACCGGGCCCAAATATGGAATTTCCAAAATTGCCCTTGAAGAATTGAAGATTGGCAAGAATGGTCCCTCATCTTTTGAAGACTTGTCACTTTTGGCCCTTGTAAATCTCAACTATTACAAGTGTGGTCCTTAAGTTTCAAGAAAATGCATGAATAGTCCTTGAAGAAACCCATTATTACATTTATGGTCCTTGTTCCATCAATTATCAACTAGAGGGACTGGATTTGTAATTTGGACTATCTTATTAACAAAGGGAAAACCCTAAAAAGCTGCTAAGAACTTGTTTGACAAACTTTGGGAACAGTAGGGGGGTGTTTTGCCATAAACTTAACCCATATCTATCAAATACCCTACCAAACCCGTTTGTACCCTACCCAAACCCACCATTTTACCCGACCAGCCCAATACCCCAGCCCAAGTCAACACCACAGTCAACCTAACTTAATATTTTAATTCGTTTTCAAAACGAATTATTAATATTAATTTGGGCGCTAAACACTCACTATTACCCCATCACCCCCAAAATCCCAGCTAAGAACCCTAATTGGGATATCATGATTCACTTAATCCCCAAACCCGATTCACTCCAGAATATTAATTAAACCCACCATGACCAAAACCCACAACTCAGAAACATTGCCATGTGATCACAATGGCCCCACCAACACTCCCCTGCTCCCCTGTTTGGACGGAAATAGCAAAGAAGGAATCAGCAGACCATCCAATGGCTCATAGCCATTCCTTGGCCCCAAAGGAGTTTATTAAACGACCAAGATTGGTCTTCTCAAGCTGGCAACTCACATGGCTGCTTTTGACCAAGAATTCAAAGGGCAAAAATGGATTTTCAGTAGTTAGGGTTTTCCTTCTTGTAATTTTTTATTCAGCTTCTAGATAATTCTTTAATATAGTATAAATATGATGGCGGGTTGTGCCTCATATTTTTGTTCCAGTTTTTATGTAAATTTTTTTATGATTAATGAAAATGAAAGTTTAAACTTTTATATAATGCTGAGTTCCAATCTCTATTTCTTGTGTTAGTTTAATCAGTAACTTTCATTTTTTAAAATAGTAGTATAAGTTTTTAATCCGGATTTGAGAAGTTGGTTCACAAGTTCTATTTCCAAAGTTTCTGAAATCCACACACATGGAAGTGAAAGTGGATGTGTGTGTGTGATTTCAAACCCTTTTTAGTGGTTATTCTAGTGTTAAAAGTTTCAAGATTTGGGAGTAAAAAAAAATATCAGTTTCAAAAGGTTTAGTTTTTTTCTTTATAGCTATAAGCCATAAGCTGGTTTGACCAATAAGCCATGCTTCTAGCTTATTAGCCATTGTACAAGTTCACTTTTGTTGTTTTTGACTTGGCAGGTTCACAAGTTAAACTTAATCCATCCTTCTCTCTTGCACCTCAGTCCATTTCATTTCACCACATTGTTCTTGAAGATATTTAACCCTTGGGTCCTCTTGGATTCCACCAGCAGGGTTCTCTACTATTTCATGAGTTCATTAAGTCAAAATTCCATTTGAAGATGGCCTCAGCCCCAAGGTAACAAAAGGCTTGAACCCTTTTTATGCAAAATTTTGATTTTCAATGTGATTTATGTGATTTTAGGAGAAACTTGTTTTTATGTTAAGTTATCTGTCCATACATGTTTGTTTATGTCCTATGTGTATGTTAAAGTAAAGATTAATCAGTTTTAAGTGGTTTTGGAAGCATTTAGTTTGTAATCTTCAAGTTCTGATTTTTAAGGGGGTGTTTGGGTCTGCTTGATAGGCTAGGAATTTGACAAGTTTTTGGCTTAAAAACGGCTTAAACACACTCCATTAGGGTAGTTATATATAATAGGTTGTTTGGTTTGAGTTTTGATAGTTTTAAAAAGCATTTGCATGCTCAACTTAGGTGATATTAGCTAAAATTCAGAAATCATACTTTTCTGCCTATTTTAGTGTAAATTTCCCTTCAAATCTTGCATGTTGTTAGTAGTACTGATTATCTAGGATTCTATTCAGCTTATATGTTATTTGGTTAGGGTTTTGTGCAACTTTTTGGCCTTTGAATCTCACTCATTTGCCATTTGCATCAGCAAACAAACACCCTCAGCCCCCATAGCCATTACAGTAGCTTATTTGGCCTATTTGTGTGAGATACTTGTACTGTGCTTGGTGTTTTTATTGTTTAATCTGACTCCCCACACTTCCATGAGTGTGGGGGTGCCTTTGTTGCCATTAAAATCCAAGTAACAAGCATTCTACAAGCCCAAATACCCCCAGATCCGTTTTTTAACACAAGCAGTGGGAACTCCTTTCCCACTGCCTTTGCATTTGTAGCCACTGCTACACAAAAAGACAGAAACAAGTTCAAGTGTCACTTTCACAGTTTACATTTTTTGTCTTTTGTGACCTTTTTTAAGAATTAGGGTTTCATTCTTTTTGCAATATTTTTCTTATTTATTTTCTGATTTTTCAGTATTATTTATTTTCCAGTTACTGTTCATTAAATAATTTTTAGATTATTTAGCTAATTTAATTACTTTTTAATATATCTGTTTTTGTCTTTTAGTGTAAAAAGTTTATATTTTTCAGTTTTAAAATTTTTTATAGATTAAGATAATTAATTTAAGATTTTTAGTTTTAAAATTAGTTACTGTTCACTTTTTAATTATTTTTTATAATTAATTTAAGTTAATTAGGGTTTAATTAATAAACTGTTTTGTCTTTTAGTGCAAATTTTTATATTTTTCAAACTTTTTCAATTTTCTTCTATTCATTAGAGTAATTTAGGATTTTTAAAATTGTTAAATTAATTTTGGCATTATTTTATTATTTTCTAGGATTATTTTAATTTAAAAATAGTTTTTAGTGTTTTAAAAATAGAAAAATAGTTTTTAAAATTTAAGAAAAATACTTTTTAGTCATTAAATAATATAAGTTAGTTATTAGTTCAACAAATTAATATTTTGGGCATTTTGTTAATTATATTTAATTTTTGGGCTTTAATTAGCATTTAAAAATTGAATATTTAATTAATAAAAGGTTTTAAAATATATTTTTGGATTTTTATTCTTATTTATATTATTTTAGACTTAGTTTTAACTTTTAATTAATTTTTAGGTTTAATTTTTAATTTCGTCACTTTTTACGTATTTACGTTGGCGTTTTACGTCAACGTCGTAGTTTAAATCGTAGTCGTAGCTCGTCTTTACGTTTTCTCTTCTCAACCAAAAACGTCACTAATCCAAACATTGTTATTTTATATATTGGCACATTAATACACACACCTCCTTCGAGAACGAACTTGGAATTTATTCGTCTTCACGGTTTTCATTAAATCGTGTCGATTAATACTTGCCGCACTTATACGTTGTTTTCCTAAACGCTTATTTACTACACCTATCAAGCATGCTCGCCGAGAGGCCGGAAAGAGGGTGGTTTTCCCTCAAAATTTATCGGGACATGGCCATGCAAGTCAACGGCGCTCAAGAAATCGAGACATCGGGTAATGCTCCGAGTCTTTGACCTACCGGCCTCTCTGCCACCCAAATTTTCTTTTATTTTGCCTTTGCCTGCAAAAATCAAGTGAGTGACAAAGTCATAAAAATTCAAGGCAAGCAACATATATATATGCACCAAATTTATGATTGTGTTACAATAATCCAAATATTCTTACCTTTAATTCTAAATAAGGCGAGACAACCGCTGCGGATGTTTGGCGTAGGAGGTTCATTCTCATCACCACCGTCACCACCGTGTGATCGTCCAACATCTGCTGACATCTGTACAAGTACAATTAGCATAACATAGACAAATTCATGAACAAAATAATATAAGCATGCACAAATCCAAATACAACACATCCAACTAAATATAGACATTTAAACAATCCACAACAATTAGATTCATTCATTCAAACAAATAAGTGTCTTTTGCAAGTTACAACTAAAGGTCAATCTTCTTCTTCACTGGAATAAACTTTGTCTTTACCATCATCATCATTCACACGTTCTTCATCACTTAAATCATGAGGGACCTCTTCATCATCAGTAATACCATCGTCTTCGTCATCAACATCAATGATATTTGGCGGTGCATCAACCTTCGTTGATTGGCCATCTATATGCAAGGTCACATCACCCAAGTCATTCAAATCAGTAGAAAGTGGTAGATCAGATGAGTTGTCAAAATGTATAATATCATGAACGTCATATGACAAGATGACACCCCCGGTAGAAAACATTTTATGATTAACATGTTCAACGACCTTCCAGTTGGGTTTGTTCTTATCTTCAATGTAGAAGACTTGTTTGACATGTGTTGCGAGAATGTATTGTTCATCTTTCCACCACTCACCTCTTGTGTCGGTGAATTGTGTCATGTTGTTTCTATAGATAAGACGTTGTTTACCTAATGTGGGGCGAGTGTCGAGCCACTTAACTCGGAACAACACAACACTGAATGACAAATAATGAAACATGAGGATCTGTTGAAGCTGACCATAAGACATTATGTTGTTAGGGCCAAGCGCACAAATGCCGTTGTTTTGAGTTGTACGACGTTCATCGCGGCTGTGCACGACATACCTCACACCTTCGAATACGCAAGAGTTTAGTGAGATTGGGTTCGGATGGTCCACAAGCCAAAGCGAATAACTCGCTGGTTCTGATAACCTCTGGGTCTTTGTCATTGTCTACGTGATGTTGACAGATCTATGAGGAATAAAGGATTAGATACAGAAAACTATTTATAATAATATTATTTTTATAGGTAAGTACACAAGATAAGTCTAAGTTTACCTTCTTCCCAAACCAGGCGGGGAATTCTTTTTTTGTGTCTTTGTCAGGATATAATCTGAAAAACGTTCATGGTATTAGAATAAGTCGTTATTGTTAAGAAAAAGAAGTTTCAAAATAAAATAAAAAACGCGTACCTCTTGAACTCGGAAATTTACTTGTCGATTTCAGGACTGTTGTTTAGTACATACCATTCCACTTTCTTGAACTCTTGATAAGGGAAGAGAATAAACGACTTTTTCCTAATCGGGTTACATACCAAACAGAACACCTGAAACTGACACGTTGAGGGAGGGGGTCCACATTACGGTCGAGACGATTAAATTTAGTGGTAACATCATCCCGAAAATACTTAGAACAGAAAGTCAATGCTTCTTGTGCAACATAACCCTCCACAATCGTACCTTCTGGCTTAGCTTTATTTCGTACATAACCTTTTAGCTCTTTCATGTATCTTTCAAATAGATACGTCCACCGGGGGCGGATATGCCCCCTTCAATGGCCTCATCAGGTAAATGGATAACCCAGTAAACCATAATGTCAAAGAAATCAAGAGGATATATGAGCTCAAGATCGTACAAAATGTGAACCACCTTATTTACATCATTCAGCATGTCATCCACCATTAAAGTTGCATAGCATAGTTGCTTAAACAAGTTACATAGGTCGATCAGTGGTCTTGCAATCTTATCAGGCAAGTATTCGTGAAGCGCGAAAGGAAGTAAACGTTGCATCATTATATGACAATCATGATACTTCATGCCCGTTATATTGGTATCGTTATCGGTCACTTTGTGCTTGAAGTTGGTTTCGAACCCATCTGGTAGTTTAACAGTTTTGATGTACGAACAAAACTTTTTCCTATTCTCTGGTGTGAAGGAATATGAAGCCTGAGGCTTCTTGCACTTCCCGTGTTTATTTTGGGTGAGCCACAAGCTTTTTCGAATGCCCAACATTTCCAAGTATTTTCTTCCCTTGACGGTGTCTTTAGATTTTTCATTCATCAACAAAGTGTTCAGGATGGCCTCCAACACATTTTTTTCGATATGCATGATGTGTAAATTGTGTCTTAGTAAAAGAAAAGGCCAATACTCAAGCTCGTAAAAAATAGACCATTTAGACCAGTTAGGCTCAAGACGAAAATTGCGTGTTATCTTCACACCCCCATAATTCTTATGTTTACCTAGCAGTTGATTTGGCAGTGAAGCATGTTGATCGTTAATCTGGTCCATGGTAAATGTTCTAGGACGGGGCTTGTGTTCGGGTTTACCATTGAATTCATGTGAAGTCCTGAATTTATGGCGGGGCGGTAAGAATCATCTGTGGCCAACATAAACTATTTTGCTTGACACATGAAGAGATGGAGTGTCGTCATTACATGTAGGGCAAGCCTTGTAACCTTGCCCACTATACCTAGGCAAACTACATCGAGCCATAAAATCATTGATGGTCCATAAAAGCATCGCTCTCATGGTGAATGCCTCGCCTTTAGCTTGGTCTATAGTACCGACACCATCCCATAAAATCTTTAGATCATCAATTAAAGGTCTCAAGTAAACATCAATGTCCTTGCCCAGGGATTTAGGGCCAGGAATAAACATCGTCAACATTAAAGAACTCTCTTTCATACACAACCACGGAGGCAGGTTGTATGTTGTCAATATCACTGACCACATGCTGTAAGTCTGACTAAGATTATCGAATGGATTGAAACCATCAACAGCCAACCCTAATCGAACATTTCTTGGTTCTGCTGCAAAATCAGCATACTTGGCATCAAATTTCTTCCAAGCTTCACCATCACACGGGTGTTACATCTTACCGGGCTCCGTACACTTTCCAGTAGCATGCCAAATCATATCCTTTGCACTTTTACTAGACTTGTACAAACGTTTTAGTCTAGGAATTATCGGAAACTAACGCAGCACCTTCTTAAGAACTTTCTTTCCCGACGTGTTAGTGTCTTTCCATCTACTTGTATTACACACCAGACAGAAATCCAAACCGGCGTATCCTTCCCGAAATAAGCAGCAATCATGTTCACAAGCATGTATCGACTCGTACCCTAACCCGATCGTTTTAAACGTCTTCTTTATTGCATAGTATAACGGTGGGAGCTTGAATCCTCTGCTTGGGGGACTAATAACCATTTTTTTTAGTTGATTAAAAGGTTTTGCTTTTGCAAGATCTTTCTTTGCATTGCTCGTACCCAATTGATATATGTCGTTGTTTCGTTCTCGGTATCTTCTCGAATTGATCACGGTCAAAAGTGGAATCGTTGTAAATGGTAACTAAAAAGGGGGAGCTTTGGTCTAAATCTACTAAAATGATAAACGCTAGAAATAATAAAATTAAACTAAAAGCAATTACTGAGAATAAAAATAAAGCTAGAATTTAAAACTAGAAAAACTGGAATAAAACTGGAATTTTACCTTATTCGGAATAATGGCTATCCGGAATATGTTGCCCTACTCGGAATATATCTCTACACGGAATAAATGCCTCTATGCGGAAAAACAGCTCTATCCAGAATATTTGTGCTTATTCGGAATAATCATGGCCATGCGGAATAAAAAGGTTATGCTAAATAATAAGCCTACTCGGAATGTTTTGGAAAGAGAACTCTATGCGGAATGTTTTTTTTTTAAAAGAAATCTTACTCGGAATGTTTGAAAGAAGAAAGCTATGCAGAATAATTTAAAAAGAACCCTATGCGGAATAAATTTGAAGAAAAACCCTACGCGGAATATTTGGACATAAACTCTATGCGGAATTCTTGATCCTATGCAGAATAACTTGAAATTCCGAATAACCAAAGAAATCAAGCTCTACTCGGAATAAATGGTTATTTCGAATAACCAAGATAATTACAACCTTGACCCGGAATAATGAAAATTCCGAATCAACAGTAAAATCACGAATCCCTATTCGGAATCTGGGTGAACACAGTAACAATATGCGAAGAATAGGGGATTTAGAAACACGAATTTTTACTCAAAATTCACCAAGTTTTTAATCAAAACTTAAACCAATTTTACCACTAATCATTTACCTAAGGTAAACATCAATCCAAAACCACAAAATCGCAAAACCCACTTACTTTTGATGATCAAACCAATAAAATAAAACTTAAAGAACTTTCAATCACAAAGAGATGAAGAGCAAGATGATGGAAAGATTAAAAGTACACTTGTATTAATGATTTAAGATTCAACAAACAAAATGAAATGATCAAACTTACAAGATTAGAAGAAATCAAAGAAAGATGAAAACCACTCCTTAAGGGAGATGGTTTTCTTCCTACGAAATAGGAAAAGTGTAACAGAAAAGAAAAAAAAAGCTAGTCCAAATTTCTGAATGGGAGGAGTATTTATAGGCTTCTCCCTTGGTTGGTGAGTGGGCTTTCTCCCTTTCTTTTTGTCCTCTCGTCTTTTCAGAAAAGTTGACGTTTTCGATTTCGATTCAGGATTTGTCGACGAATAAATTCAACTCGTCTTTTAATTTCTTCGTTTAATAAACTTGAGTTTCTTCGACATGTGTAAATCTTCCATCTTTGGTCCTTTTCTTCGATAAATCTTCAGATAGGTCCATTGACTTCAAATCTTTTGCATCTCTTGGACTATAGACTTTGTCTTTTCGTCTTTTTCCTCGATAAAACCCGTGCAATCCCATGTTTTCTCCAATATTTATCCGGTTGACTCTGAAAACACAACAAACACACAGACCACGCATAATTCCAAACAAATGACATTAAATACGCGTTTTGGTCTTGTTTTAGCAAGAAATAAATGGTAAAAGGATGGGTGTTTTCACACCTATCAGGGACAGATAGTTTGCAAAAACTCTAGAACTTCAATGAATATGGTATCAGTGATTTTACATTTGGCCTTATAATGTGTAAACTTTGCCATAAAGTCTAATCGAGTCGCTTCTACACAACCAGGGTACAGCTCCTCATTGGCACTGCAATATAACTCTTCAAACTCGTTAGCTTGAGTCGGTCTGTTACTTGAGTTGGGAGGAGGTGGAGGAGGAACATAGTCCGGAGGAATATTTGTAAGATCATCAAGTAACGATGTCATGTCATTAATCAAAGGTTATCTTGTGTTATCTGTTACTGGTAGTGGTGGCGGTGGTGGTGGAGGAGGTGTAGGTGTAGGAGGAGCCGGTTCACCATGGTGTACCCATGTTGTATAACTGTGGTCAAACCCGGATTTCATAACGTGGTTTGGAAGAAGGTTGATATGTATCGGGAGTCTTGTTCGACAAGACTTGCATGGACATGTTATCTGATTCAAACTATTCACAAACTTACTGGAATGCTTGACAAAATTGGTAAGACCCATTATAAATTCTGGCTCATGACGCTCTAACCGTGTCCAACTCTTATCAATGAGTACCATAACTGTGTTTTAACGATACATTTAGTTATTATATGCAACTTAATTAAAACAAGGAATTTAAAAAAATAATTATTATATATTTCATAAATAATAATATATATAATATCAAATTATAAAAAATAATTATAAAATATATAATTATTATTTATAAAGTATATAATTATAAAATATTATTTATAAAAGATATAATTATCAAGTATAGAAAATAGTATGTTCACCTAGTGCAACTATGGAAGGCAATCCTAACCCACCCTTTAAATGTTTCGTCTCATATATGAATGCGTATAACCAATTTACTATTTGAGAAAATTTCGGCAGCATTTCCCCTCAACTCCCCAAATATGTGCTTAAAGACATATTCGTAGGAGTAAAGGAGAAACACTGTCTAAATCATCTCAAATAGTAAATTGGTTATACGCATTCATATCCTAAATGAGACAAAACATTCAAAAAGCAGTCCCAAACAGGGGACTTTCCGAAGTTAATTCCTAATAAATTACTTCGTACGGGTTTTCTATAGGTTGATCAATTTCATACGGGAATTTTATGAAATTAATCGCTAAAATCTTAAAACATTCCTAAGGTTTAGTTCAATAAAACATTTATATCATATAATAAAAACAGCCTATTCTGATAAGCTTATCAGAATATGTTGTTTGAAAACAGCTTATCTCGATAAGCTTATCAGAATAAGCTGTTTTCAACCAACTTATCTCGAAAAGCTTATCAGGAAGCTTATCGGGATAAGCTGTTTCAAACAGCTTATTTTGATATGCTTATCAGGATAAGCTGTTATCAAACAACTTATTCTGATAAGCTTATCAGGATAAGCTGTTCTCAAACAGCTTATTCTGATAAGCTTATCAGGATAAGTTGTTATCATACAACTTATTCTGATAAGCTTCTTCAGGATAACGTGTTTGAAATCAGCTTATCCGAAAATGGTTATTCTCATCAAACAGGTAACACAAGGAGTGTTTGGATTTATGTTTAACAAAAATTAACAAGTTTAGACATCCCCGACGACATGTCGCCGGGGAATATAAAAAAACAAAACAAAAAACAATATGTATTGTTAATTACAATTAAAAATTAAAAAAAAACATATCGTTAAAGAGTGGTCGGGTCTCGGCTGTGGTCGGGGCGAGGCTGTGGTCGGGGCTCGGCTGCGGTCGGGGCTTGGCTGCGGTCGGGTCTCGGCTGCGGTGACGGGATATGTAAAAACAAAACCAATTATACTATTAATTATAATTTAATTTATATAAAAAATCAATTACAATATAAATTAAAAAAAATCTAAAAAACCTTAATAATTATTGAAGATGGAGTGGTGGTGGTGAATGAAGATGGTGGTGGTGGTGGTGCCGGTGAATGAAGATGGCGAGGTGGCAGTGCACGTGTGCAAGTGTGGAGGTGAGTGGTGGTGAGTGGTGGTGGTGATGATAATGATGACAAAGATGGTGGTGTTGGTGGTGATAGCAGCAGATGTGGAGTTGTGGTGGTGATAGCAACAACGAAGCAGGTGTGGATTTTTTTGGATAAGAAGAGTGTTAACAAAAAAGTGAAGAAGATATGGTCAAAAAGGTCTACTTTTCCCCGGCGACATGTCAGAGGAATCCCTGGCGACATGTCGCCAGGGATACTTTTCACTTTGTCGTCTAGCTAAAAGCGCGCGCGATTGAAAATTTTTGGAGGGAGGTGACCAAGTTTTTCTTGCGACATGTCGTCAGGGATACCTTTGACTTTTCAACGTATATTCACGTACCTAACCTTTTTTTTTGTTTCTCTCAAACCTTCCCTGGCGACGTGTCGCCAGGGTAACAATCCCTAGCGAAGTGTCGCCAGGGATAGGTGCAAATGTCGCCGGGGTTACCTTTGTCAAAATAAAATTATTATTGTTTATATATTATTATAGTTAGTTATGAAATAATAATAATAATAATAATAATTTTTATTATTTTTATATAAAAATAATAATAATAATTTTTATTATTATTTTTATTATTATAAAATAATAATAATAATAATAATTTTTATGTGTGGGCGATCCACATCTGGTCCACCATTTCCTTATCATCACGTCTGACCATATATCATCATTTCATTCACCATTCACATTTATAACTTTCTTTGCATATCATTCACGTTTTCCCATCATCCTTCTTTAATTCAAACAGAATCTTTATTTTCTATTTCGTATCATCGCGTCTCTTTCCTAATCCCGTTTCATCTTTATTTTCTGTTTCGTATTTGCTGGGGGTTTCTTTCTGTTGCGGTGGGTTCCATTTTCGAGTGGATTTCGAGTGGATTTCTGTTGCGGTTTGGTTATTATTCGGGGGTGTGGTTGTTTTGATTGGGTGTGGCTGTTTTTGGTTGTGGTGGATTTGAATGGGGGTGCGGTTTGGTTGTTTGTTGGATGTTCGGTGGCGTTTGTTGGTTCGTTGCTTGGTCAGTTTTCGCTACGTGGTTCAGCAGTGGCTTAGCACTTATATCTTTCACATATATCTTTCATTGGTTTGTTTTCAGCAGTTGATTTGTTTGGGTGTGGTTGAGTGGTTCTGGTTTTTGCCGTGATCGACCTATATCTTTTACATATATCTTTCATTGGATCGTCTAGTTTGTGTTGGCAGCCAGGATTTGGTGTTGTGGTTGTTTTTGTCTGGTTGGATATTTGGAGTTCGCTTGTTTTGAGGGAGTTGAGTTTGTAGTTGTTTTGAGGGTGTTTGGTGTTGTAAGTGTTTGGTGTTGTAGAGTGGTTCTGGTTTTTGCCGTGGTTGTTTGTGACGTCTGGTGGTGTTCGTTATAGATTAGGGTAGGGTGGTTGTTTTGTTCGCGGCTTGGATTTGCTTGGTTGATTGGTGGTTGGCGTGTGGTAACTAGTTGTGTTCGTTTTAGATTTGGTTTGGTGGTGTCATGGCGGTTGTTCGGTTCCATTGCCCGTTTGTTGGTCTTAACGGGTGTCGAGATGGTAGTAGGAATGGGCTTACTAAGTCGTCTTTGATTATTCATCTTCGTGATAAACATTTTAGAGGCGATGCGTTAGCTTGTACCAAACATTCCATTCTATCCGATTTGGTTGTTTATGAGAGGGCCGAGTTAACTTTTAAGAGTATAGGGATTTGGTTATGTGGTGGTTGTTTCACTACGCACACGTTTCGGTCTAAGTGTCGGCATGGTAAGGGTTCGGATTTCGTACCACCTCATGATTGTGGTGATGGTATTGTTCACTTTGTTCTTTATGACCTCCCTAAGCCTCCAGTTCCATCATGTACTTTGCATCTTGTTAGTGGTGGTGATGAAGTTCGTGACTCGCATTGTGGTTTTGATTTGGGGACTCTTGATAGCTTGTTTTCAAAAGGGTTGCGTACTGTTAAATCTATCCCTCCAAAGTGTCGTTTGGGTTTTTCTTGTGCTTTGAAAGGGGCCATTGATAGGGTGGTTAACAAGCCTGATGACATATCTTCTTGGGTTCGTTTGCTTGTTTTGCCTCTTTGTCTGCTTAAAACCTTTCGTCCGAGAAGTAATCTGGAGTGTAGGTCCGTTATCAAGAGACAAAAGCAACAGGAGTATATTATTAATGCTATTCGTTCTTGGGAGACGTTTGATGGTAGTTTACAGCTTCTTAGAGAGTGTTTTGCTGAACCTTCCCCCGCTTTGTCTGATGTTCTTAGTGAGGATAGTGGGTTGGTTGAGCAGAATATTAAGCAGTGTAGACGGAAGATTTCTGATGGGCATTATTCTGCTGCTGTTAGAGTTCTTTCCTCATCTGGTGTGGCTCCTTATAATGATATTACTCTTAAAGACCTAAAAAATAAACACCCTTTTGTTCATGCTCCTTCTTTGCCAGATATTTCTCTTAACCATCATCTCCTGGTTGCTTCTCGATCTAGGGTTCTTGACATGATCAAGAGTTTTCCCCGAGGTACGTCTTGTGGGCGGGATGGGTTGCGGGCCCAACACCTTTTAGATTGTTTGAGTGGTTCCGCGGTTGCTATTTCTGATGATTTAGTTTCTTCTATCACCCATGTAGTGAACCTTTTTCTTGATGGGCGGTGTCCCAAGGTGTTGGGTGAGTTTATCGCCAGTGCTCCCCTCACTCCGTTGGTTAAGCCGGGTGGTGGGATTCGTCCCATTGCTGTTGGTACTATTTGGAGGCGGCTTGTCTCCAAGGTATGTGCTTATGAGGTTGGTCCTTCTTTGGATGGGTACTTTGGTGATTTGCAGTTTGGGGTGGGAGTGTCGGGAGGGAGTGAGGCTATTCTTCATGCTGTGAATCGTTTTCTTGAGAGATATGGTGATGATGTCGGTTTGTCGATGTTACTTGTGGATTTTAAAAATGCCTTCAATATGGTTGATCGAGAGGTTATGTTGCGAGAGGTTCGTCTTCGTTGTCCCTCTATCTCGTCTTGGGTGGAGTTTTGTTATTCTAGTCCGGTAAGGTTGTATTACGGGGAACATGTATTAAGGTCATGTCAGGGGGTACAGCAGGGTGACCCTCTTGGTCCGTTACTCTTTGCTCTTGTACTTCAACCATTGATATGTAAGATTCGGGACTCTTTCTCTCTTTCTCTACAGGCCTGGTATTTGGATGATGGCACTATTATTGGGGATACTTTGGTTGTGGGGAAAGTTTTGGAGTGCATCATGGAGGAGGGTCCAGTGTATGGACTGCATCTGAATATTGATAAGACTGAAGTTTTTTGGCCGACCGAGGATCCTCGCAGCAAGTTTATTGGTGTGTTCCCAGATAATATTGCTCGACCTACGAATGGTGTTAAGTTACTTGGGGGGCCTGCGAGTGTAGATCTTGATTTTTGTAATAAGCTTGTGTTGAAGCGTACGGTTAAGACTATTGAGCTTATGGATGCTGTGGCCAAAATTAATGACCCCCAATGTGAGTTGATGCTTCTTCGTTCATGTGCTGGTATTTCCAAGTTATATTTTGCTATGCGTACTTGTTCACCTTGTGCTTTCAACTCTGCCCAAAGTTCTTTTGATTTGGCACTTCGTTCTTCTTTGGAGCGTATCGTTGTTGCTTCTTGACCGGGATTTGGTGATTGGCAGTGGAGACTTGCTACGTTGCCCTTTTCCTTTGGAGGGTTGGGTGTTTATTCTGTGGGTGACGTATTGCATTATGCTTTTCTTGCTTCTCGGTTACAGTCAGCTGATTTACAGTCTAAGTTACTTCAACACACTGATATTAGATCTTATGGACTCCAGTTTGATGATGCCTTACGTGTGTTTAACTCGGTTATGGAGATTGATTTTCTAAGTAATCCGAGTGAGGTCGCTGCCCCCAAACTCATGAAGAAAATGGCAGATATATATTTTGCTCGGGTTATTAAGAATGCTGAATCCACTTTCGCTTTATCTGCTCGTCAGTTGGCTTTATGGGCATCTCAGAGGGAGGATCATACGTCTGACTGGCTTAGGACGGTTCCTATCCCCGGATTAGGTCAGACTATGAATGGGAGGTCTTATCGATGTGTTTTGTGCTATCGCTTAGGTATTCCCTTGTTCTCTGTTTTGAAGCCCTGTTCAGCTTGTTCTAGGGTTTTTGATGGGGATATATTGGGGATCATGCCGTATCGTGTGCTGGCATCGTCGGGATTAAGCATCGTCACAATTTGGTTCGTGATACTCTTGCTGACATATGTTACCGTTCAGGGATATCTGTCGGAAAGGAAGTTAATATTGGATTAGATGGTGGACCTGATAATGTCCTACGTCCGGCAGATATTTTGTTTTATTCCTGGGATGGAGGTAAAGATGTGTGTGTTGATCTGACTGGTTCTTCTCCTTTGACTCGTACGGGGATGAATGACTTTGTACCTGGCCGAGCTGTGATTGATGCTGCACAACGTAAACGATGCAAGTATTTGGCTAAGTGAGCATCTCTCGGATATGGGTTTCTTTCTTTCTCCTTTTCTTCTTTAGGGGAGTTACAGGAAGATGCAGTTGCGTTGCTGAAGCGGATTCAGAGATTTTCAAAGGCTCAAGACATTGGAGCGCGCGTTGCTGTACATGTTTTTCATAGAATAGGTTTTACCATTGCTAAAGGGGTGGGAGCGCAGATAGTATCTCGAATCCCATCCAATTTGTTGTAAATCCCTTTTTGTTTCTAATAAAAGTGATGGTTTAATTATTAAAACAAAAAAAATAATAATAATAATAATAATTATTATTATTATTATTATTTATAAAATTATTATTATTATTTATAAAATAATAATATCATCCCGCTCAGTTTAATTTCTAAATTCATTCCGGTCTAGTACGTTTAGTTTCTCGATTTATTCCAATTCGGTAACCATTGAACATCTAACATGTAACCAATACATACCGACTCATCCATTGAACATCTAACGTGTAACCAAGACATGCTGACTCATCCATTGAACATCTAACGTGTAACCAAGACATACCACTCATCCATTGAACATCTAACGTGAAACCAAGACATGCCGACTCATCCATTGAACATCTAACGTGTAACCAATACATACCGACTCTTCCATTGAACATCTAACGTGTAACCAATACATACCGACTCATCCATTGAACATCTAACGTGTAACCAAGACATACCGACTCATCCATTGAACTTCTAACGTGTAACCAATACATACCGACTCATCCATTGAAAATATAAAGTGTAACCAATACATACCGACTCATCCATTGAATATCTAACGTGTAACCAATACATACCGACTCGTCCATTGAACATATAACGTGTAACCAATATATACCGACTCATGCATTGAACATCTAACGTGTAACCAAGACATGCCGACTCATCCATTGAACATCTAACGTGTAACCAATACATACCGACTCATCCATTGAATATATAACGTGTAACCGATACATACCGACTCATCCATTGAACATCTAACGTGTAACCAATACATACCGACTCATCCATTGAACATCGAACGTGTAACCAATACATACCGACTCATCCATTGAACATCTAACATGTAACCAAGACATGCCGACTCATCCATTGAACATCTAACGTGTAACCAATACATACCGACTCATCCATTGAACATCTAACGTGTAACCAATACATACCGACTCATCCATTGAACATCTAACATGTAACCAATACAGACTCATCCATTGAACATCTAACGTGTAACCAATACATACCGACTCATCCATTGAACATCTAACATGTAACCAAGACATGCCGAATCATCTATTGAACATCTAACGTGTAACCAATACATACCGACACATCCATTGAACATATAACGTGTAACCAAGACATGCCGACTCATCCATTGAACATATAACGTGTAACCAATACATGTCGACTCATCCATTGAACATCTAACATGTAACCAAGACATATCGACTCATCCATTGAAAATCTAACGTGTAACCAATACATACCGACTCATCCATTAAACATCGAACGTGTAACCAATACATACCGACTCATCCATTGAACATCTAACGTATAACCAAGACATGGTGACTCATCCATTGAACATCTAACGTGTAACCAAGACATACCGACTCATCCATTGAACATCTAACGTGTAACCAACACATACCGACTCATCCATTGAACATCTAACGTGTAACCAATACATACCGACTCATCCATTGAACATCTAACGTGTAACCAATACATACCGACTCATCCATTGAACATCTAACATGTAACCACTACATGCCGACTCATCTATTGAACATCTAACGTGTAACCAATACATACCGACTCATCCATTAAACATATAACGTGTAACCAATACATGTCGACTCATCCATTGAACATCTAACGTGTAACCAATACATACCGACTCATCCATTGAACATCTAACGTGTAACCAATACATACCGACTCATCCATTGAACATCTAACGTGTAACCAAGACATGCCGACTCATCCATTGGACATCTAACATGTAACCAATACATACCGACTCATTCATTGAACATCTAACGTGTAACCAATGCATACCGACTCATCCATTGAACATCTAACGTGTAACCAATACATACCGACTCATCCATTGAACATCTATCGTGTAACCAATACATACCGACTCATACATTGAACATCTAACGTGTAACCAAGACATACCGACTCATCCATTGAACATATAACGTGTAACCAATACATACCAAATCATCTATTGAACATATAACGTGTAACCAATGCATACCGACTCATCCATTGAACATATAACGTGTAACCAATACATACCGACTCATCCATTGAACATCTAACGTGTAACCAATACATACTGACTCATCTATTGAACATCTAACATGTAACCGATACATACCGACTCATCCATTGAACATATAACGTGTAACCCATACATACCGACTCATCCATTGAACATCTAACGTGTAACCAATACATACCGACTCATCTATTGAACATCTAACGTGTAACCAAGAAATACCGACTCATCCATTGAACATCTAACGTGTAACCAATACATACCGACTCATCCATTGAACATCTAACGTGTAACCAAGACATACTGACTCATCCATTGAACATCTAACGTGTAACCAATACATAACGACTCATCCATTGAACATCTAACGTGTAACCAAGACATACCGACTCATCCATTGAACATCTAACGTGTAACCAAGACATGCCGACTCATCCATTGAACATCTAACGTGTAACCAATACATATCGACTCATCCATTGAACATCTAACGTGTAACCAAGACATACTGACTCATCTATTGAACATCTAACGTGTAACCAAGACATACCGACTCATCCATTGAACATATAACGTGTAACCAAGACATGCTGACTCATCCATTGAACATCTAACGTGTAACCAAGATATACCGACTCATGATCCTTTGATCTTGTTGTTGATCCTAAAAAACAGGAGCACCATTCAAAATTTTAATGATGAAATAATTAATGCAAAGTAAGGCCGATGACAGATGTTACTTTTCTCTTTGCCTGCCTACGTACCAAATCTGAAATAGCTATACGTACCATATCCAAATACACTCATGAGGTTTCAGTATGCAACATTGTCCAGCTGATGGATTTGATGGATGGATGGTCGATTAAGTTGCTAAATATATTATACATATTTTATACCTAAAAGCTGAACCTTTTTCCATTGAACATATAACGTTTCGTCGGAAGTTTCCCCGATGACATGTCACTGGGGAAACTATTGGCGGGATACTTTAGAGAAGCAATCTTTGATAGAAAGTTTTCCCGACGACATGTCGCCGGGGAAACTATTGGCGGGAAAATATTGGAGGGAAAACATTAGGCAGGAAAATGTTAACAATTTCCTTCACTTTTTTAGCATAAAAGGAGAACCACACACACTCCTTATCATCACAACCACCAGTAGATCACACACACTTATCATCACAAACACATTGTTATTATGAAGATATTGAAGCATGAAGCTTTTCCGTGTAGGTGTGGAAGTGGAGATTTAGTTCTTCGATAATCGTGGCAACATGATTCCTTTGCTAGACAGTACTATGCTTGTCCATGTTCAAAGGTAGAACCTCCAGTTTCATATGGATGCGAATTTTTTTATGGAAAGGCGAACGAGTCAGACTACTTGTCAATTCTCTTGGAGGTTCAATGAGCTTTTCTCCTCCAAGCTCTTCTTCGAGACCTTCAACGAGCTTTTCTCCTCCAAGCTCTTCTTCGAGACCTTCAAGGACTCCAATTTCTTCTCCAAGCACGTGTGCAAATGTGTGCTCTTGAATGGAAATAACAAAGGTACCTGAGAGTACAGTAGAGTTGTACCGCAATGCCGATAGGCACACAGTGGATTTAGCTGCACTACTTCACGACCTTTACGATGATATAGGGAACCTTAGTTTGAACTAGTTTGTGATGTGTTTTTTTCGTGTTTACGAGTCTAATATCCATGTTTAATTTAAGCGTGTTTAAGTGTCCGTGACAAATAAAATTATGTTTTTGAGTGTCTGTCTGTAAGTCTCCCATCTGATATTACAAAAGGTTTAATATTTGGAATAAATAAATATTTGTTTTACAGATGTCTCATTTTTATTATATAAACATCGCGAAAATAAAATAACATCGGATCGATAGTTAAAATAATAATTATATGGAATAAATAATTATATAGTTTTTAGTAAATAATAATTATATCTTAAATAAGTAAAAAACAAATAATAGTTTTATAATTTTTCATAAGAAGCAAAAACTAATAATATATTTGATAGGGAGTTTCCCCACGACATGTCGCCCGGGAAACTTTTGTGATTTGGCGGGTAAAAGCCCGCCACAGATTTTCTGCTAAAGTTAGAAGTTAATTACGTTGGACGAAATATCCCTGGCGATATGTCGCCAGGGATAAGATTGTCAGGTTATTATCAAAAAGAGATTAAGGTTAATTGCGTTGGATGAAGTTTCCCTGGCGACATGTCGCCAGGGATAAGTGGGAGGGAAAATTTCCCGCTTTTTCCTTTGGCATCTGATTTTGGACGAAGTTTCCCTGGCGACATGTCGCCAGGTATACCATGGTCAAACTTTGACAATAAAGTCTATCTGCTTTTTCACCATGTCAGCGAAGTCGCCAGGGAAAAGGGGTTATCCTTGGCGACATTTTGTTGTCGGGGAAACTCCGGTCACCTGATCTCAATTTTCTTGTAGTGTGTGTCAATTAGGGTTTTCAAGTGGAATAGTATATAAGTACATGCTGAATAAACAAAATATCCGGCATGGTTTTATGATTCTAACATGGTACCAAAGAGAGAGGGTCTCATCCTCACACCCATGTGGCTAGATTGAGCCGTCTTTTTAGGCCACCTCGTCAAACCCTAGTAGCACCTCCAGCATCCAGAATCACCCATATAAATACCACCGAGCTCTTAAAGAAAATCATCCTAACACCCTATGTCGTTGTCGCTATCGCTTCTAACCTACATGTATTCAATCTCCGAGATGGTGGCGTGGTTGAGTTAAAAGATGATGTTAATCTATTAACGCGATTTGATATGGCATTAGTGGCTAATTTTTTGTTTCGGGTGGATATGATGATAAGGTCGTTAAGGTTTTGGATACATAGTTGTGTTTGAATTATGTATCAACAAAGAACAGAGTGATAATATAAGAGCAAGGGGAGTGGTCGTGTGGTTGTCCAGCACCAACGAACGGCACTACTTTTTGCTTTGGCGCAGAACTTTGTGTCCTCGTTTCGTTGGTTTGGCGCCAACCATATCAGCCCAGACCATGAGCTTTTTTTTTAGAATCTAAAGGGTATATACCCTCTATGGCACCAAAAATACCCAATGGCACCACAGATCACCACTCCCTCTAAAGAGGGGTGCCATAACATTTCTCGTGCCAAATCTCACTTTGCTGGCGTGACAACACTTTTTGCCAATGACACGACTACTCCCTCTGCTCTAAAGCTAAGGGGAATAAGGGGCGGGTTTTCGGTGAGTTCCCCACGTGGCCAAAACCCAAACGTTGGTTCTTAACCCCACCACCAAAACCCACATGCCACTTGCACATAGAAAACCACGAACGACGGATTTCTCAACGTTGGTGAGTTATGCATTATGGGCTCTAGATTCACCAGCATTCTTTAAAAAATAACAAACCTTTTTTTTGGTTAAAGGATTTTACCGGTAAATTTTGTTACTAAGAAAACACATAGAATATAATGAAGACTGATATCTTGCTTTCACGAACTTTGATTCCAAGATTATTAGCAATAGACTAGACATCGCCTAAAATATTCTGATCATCATACATATTATCATATGGCACATTGTTGTCATCAGCATTCTTGTAAGAATCTTTTTTGTTCTCACACACTATTAGTCTCATATCTCATATTAGACATTTTAGGATCTAGAGAATTTGTCATATCATTATCCAGAAGTTCAACTACATGCTCCTCGATAAGCTCACCTAAAATATAACGTCTTTTCTAAGGAAACTGGTTCCCTTGATCTTCCAAAAGAGTAAATTATCTTTCATCAATCTTATTTTCAATCATGTCTATATTCCCAATAGTTACGGTATGCCTAGCATCCGAACGAGGAGTACCATCGTCAAACATAAATCCACCTAAAACATCGTCCAAACCAATTTATTTAGAAGTCCCACCATTTGTATCCAAATCTTCATCATTCTCAACAAAATTAAGTGCAACAAAAGAATTTGAGTTAATAACCTCTTTACTCGGACTAACCTTTGTACTAGACCCCATAGCACCTTGCTTTTTCCTAGCACTTGTTGAAGTGTTCTTCTTGCCTACCATTCGATATCCATGGGTAAACTTAGGACCAATCGGTTTCAAGTTCACCTTAAGATTAACCGGCACACCCATAGCTACTTGCTTAAGCTTGTTCACATTTTTTGCACCAGTTTATCTAGTATCCTTAGGAGAATCTTGAAGTACATGTCCAAATATCTTACAACTCGGGCATCTACTAGGTTTCCATTCATATTAAAAAAGAATTGTGATGAAATAAAAACCCTCGCCTTTAAGTTTAGGCGTATCCATCACAACATTATCTTTTAGTTCTGAATCAACACATAGCTCAATCATTGCTTTAGCATAACTAGATCTACCCTATAATTTCAAACACATTACAGTTGCATAGGAATCAAGCATCAAACAAGTACCAAGTTTTGTAACAGTTGCACTTAGACTACCTTCACTAAATGTCGTCATAGGAACACCATGAAATTTCACCAAAATCAAATATAACCGAGACCCTCTTTCAACATATTCATATCAACATCACATTTATTAAGGGTAATTGAGTTATTATGAATAAACTAAGCACCACTCTCAAGCATAGCTCTCAAGCATAGCGTTTATACCATCCATAGAGTTAGATTAGAAGGAAAATATCTCGAAGGATAAGCTAAGCATTCAATTAATGAATACAAATTGACTCCAAGTATTCTTAACATATTCGCGACAACACGGTATGCCACCCGTTTTACCAAGAAAAAATCATACACCAAATAGACTAACGTTTCACTGGTTGTTCGAATAAAATCCATCAGAATTGTCACCTCACCCCCATTCACCACCGGTGTAACAAAGGTGTGAAAGTAGGGGTGTCCAAAAAATCCGAGGAACCATAAGAACCGAGGGACCGTACCGGAACCGAACCGTATATTAGAACCAAATTCCAGTTCTTGGTTCTTAAAATTCTAAATTTTCGGTTCGCTGTCCGGTTTTGGTTATTTCCGAAAAGAACCTTTCTTTCAAAAATATAAACTTTTTTAGAATTTATATATGAAATTATGTAAAACATGTAGACCTTTTAGGAAAATAGAAAATAAAAATTACTCATTAAAGTTGTAAACAGATTTTAAACCTTAAAATCTATAATAACTTAAATCTGTGTCCTTTAATCTACATCAATTATCATCATCGTCAAAATCATTCATCAACATGAAAGTAAGAATTAATTGATCTATTTAATAAAATATTCAACATATGTTTTTAATGTTACATCATCATCATCAAAATCATTGATCAACATAAAGAAGTTGTTAAAGTGACGGAATCAGCAGTACGAAGTTATAAACACAAACAAGGGATGGAGTGTTAAGCTTTTTGTGAGGTTTTGATCACAAATGCGTGTTAGATATACTTTTTAACAATTATAGATTTTTATGTTATTTTGAACTATTAGAATTATTGGTACGATTTTCATTGTTGACGACGTTTTTGTGTGTGTTTGTATTGTTATAATATACCCTTTATGAAATATTGAGATAAAAAATTGAACTTCCTAAAAACAATGGTAAATTCTCATCCCGGAACCAAAACCGTACCGCAACCGAACCGAAAAAATAGGGACAGTTCTCGGTTCCATATTTTCCTTATTTTATGATTCTCGGTTCTTACGGTTCAGTTCCTGTTCTAGAACCATGGACACCCCTATGCGAAAGTTGTGGAAACCAAGGATCGTTACACTCAATGGCTAATAAGACCAATAATATAGGATGATCATCATTCATATGTAATTAAACAAAGCGGAATAGAACAATAATCATAAAAAGGTGTTGAACAAGATGAATTTCTCGCAATGTTACTTGTATTAATCAAACACAAATAACGTAGGCGTGTATACATTAGTTTCATGCCTAGAACACGAAGGCACTTTTAGGTTTACATTGTGAATGAAGGATATATGAAACCTACGGTCTAGGATTTCTTTATATAATAGAAATCCTGACTTACAAAGGAAGCTAAGTATCAGACAACTAAATCTTTTATTTTCTTGTAATCGTATCTTCTGCAAGTTTGTCCGCCAGCTTGTAGAATCTTTTTTTTTGTCATATTTAATCCTTGTTTTTAGTTTTATCTCATCAACTCAATATAATTCCCAACAAAAGTTTATACCTTTCATATTTTTTTTTAGTAGATAGATTAGAAAAAAAGACTTACCAACCTTAGGATCCGTAGAAGAAGTTAATGTTTCCTCCCCATGAGCATCCTAAGAAACATTCTTCCGAGGAGCATCATTCACCCTTTCAGCCATATCACAATCATCAGATGTTCCCACTTTATTATCACCGAACCAGTCACATTCGGTTTAACCGGTTTAAAGTCATACCACTCTCATCCATGTAATCATCACCAACCACCTTCTTCTCTTTGACACATCTCATACTCCTTCTCACCTTAGAATTCAAGAACTCTTTTTCTATGTTTACCACTACATACACATGAACTAAAACCTCTTTTTAACCTTATAAAAACCCCTCAATTCATCATTTTTTAAAATACAATTCCATATAATTTGACAAATCTTCTTCACAACTTTAACAAATCCTCAATTCACAAAAGATGTAGGCGACTGCATGGACACACGAGGAAGAAAAACATTGTGTAACGCTTGTGTTTATGTGTCTGAAAATAAGGCGAACGATAACACGAGGAATTCCACGGGTTTTTTACTTAAATTTATAATACACTGAGGTCAAAACAGAGGAGTACGGTAAACGAACGTATAATATCATATACGGGAAACATAAGTTCATACGCCCTAACGTGTATCGGTTTGTTCGAGTGTTAAATAGCGTGATGCGTATGACGGTGGAAGTCGATCTAACAAAACGGATTACATGCATAATTTACTTCGTGACTATGAACCAGACGTCGGTACGAGGTTTAAGCTTTGTAGAAACTAGATGGGGGGGGGGGGTTTAAATAGATTCTATGATTAAGGTCCTAATTAAAAAATAATTTGGTCCCAAAATTACCTTTTACTTGAAAACTAGTTTCATAGTTGGTAAGTCAATTTTCAAACCATTTGTTATATCTAGTGATTATGGAAGTGCAATGCATGAATGTAAATATGAATAAGCAAAGAGTAATGAATGAAGCGACCTAAGGCAAGACACCAAGATTTATAGTAGTTCAGCAACAGATCTCTCTCTTCGTTCCTACCCTACTCCTCGAGTATACCTTACTCGAGATTTCCTTATATCCACAAGTTCCCTTCTTGGAGGAGAAAACCTTACAACGTTGTTGACAATGTTTTTCGACACTAAGCTAAATGTCGAGACCTAATCTTAGCTAGGACCAATCTACACACGTCGCCTACTTCAACATTTCCGACACAAGGCTAGTTGTCGAGTTCTAATCCAAACCTAGAACCAATCTTCTTCGCCCATATTCTTTCCCGACACAAGGCTAGATGTCGAGTCCTAATCCGAAGCTAGAACCAATCTTCAAAAAACTCTTCACTTTCAAGTTAAGTGAGAACTCAAAAGACACATACACAAAATCACATCACTTTATAGTTTAGTTAGAACTAACACACAATACTTATTACAACACAAGACAAATCCAAGTATTCACATATAACTTGTATCAACACAAGACTAATCCAAGTATACACATATACATTGGATTTACACAAGACTAATCCGATTATACACAAATAACTTGGATCTACATAAGACACAAATAAACAAAGTGATGAACATGACTAGATCTAAGAAAGGCTAATCTTCATCAAGGCTTCATCTTTTATCATATCACAAATGTGTGAGTGATCTTCTTTTTGGACAATTAAAGAAAGGGATCAAGAGGATAATCATAAGTAAACATACTTAACAAATTAAGTGATCATTTACTAATGATTGGAAACATAGAAAGAAGATAAGAAGCAGAAAACTGTCCAAAAAGGTTCATTGTAAAATGGAGATATTATCCACTATTTATAGGGGACGAGGTATAACGACTCTCTGGGCGCGACTTATCAAATGGGTTGTCGGTTTAATATTGATATTGAGCCGCACACACCTATACTGAGCCGCGGCTACTAGAGTCTGCTTCTTTTTTTCCTTTAGTGGGGAAATCTCATTTGGTGAAGTTTATACCTCAAGGATATTTTCTTAGGCCATTTGGAATATGCCAAATTCAAATTTTCATTTTCTATTTCAATAAACATTTTCCAAAAACTAAAATTTATTAAAATATTTTGTCACATTTGTATAAATGTGATTTTTAAGGTTAATCACTTTCTATGATCACTAAACATGTATAAGATATGTTTGTGTAAGACTTAAATGATTATTACCTTGATGATAGTGTTTGTTGAGTAATTCGTCTTACGATTGTCTTCGACGATAAATGTTTTTATACTTTCTCGTGATCAAAACTAAGAAAGATTACTTATTACAAATAATATTTTTAGGCATTGGTTGCATTAAAATCTCCCCTTTTTGATTACGACAAACTGTAAACTCATATATGTAAAAAAAAGTTTTCGAATTATTAACGCGTTTATCACTATCATTTCGCCCCCTTTGTCAAAGAAAAAAGGTTAGCCACAAGTCTTTGAAGTAGAGAAGAATCGAATTTGCTAGTAGCTCCCCCTTGGTTCTTACTCCCCCTATCTTGGGGCACCAAGTGATCGAGCTATGGTGACAAGCTACATACCAAGGTTAGTAGAAAGAGAAGAAACACCAATGTAAATTCAATAGTCACTACCCACTAAATAATTTGAGAGGGAGAAATAAAAGAAATATAAAATTAGAAGCAAGTATTTGCTAAGTATGTCCAAGGAGAGTATTTTGACAAGCTCAATTCATAATTGTTGGAATAAAGGTAGGAAGAAACATCCAACAATTTAAAGATATAATGTCAAAAGGTTAAATGCATATAATTATTGGAATCACCCAAAATAGTTCAAGGTTTAACCACAATCAACTCTCAACAATATTTGTGATAAAGAATTAGCAAAACAAACAAAAACACACATAACAATCATATTAAGGATAATATGAAAGAACATACAAGATAATATTCATACACAAAGTATGAATATTAAATCAACAAATACGAAAATAAACAACATAAGCATAGTAACTATACTAGTAGAAGTAGTCTTCCAAGATTGCTTAGGTTTTATTTTTGACTCAAACGATTAGAACATAAAGTGTGTTTAAATAAGACGAAGGTGCATCTTCCAAAGATTTGCTCACGGGAGCAAATACTCGATGAGGAGGTCGAGTGAGAAGAATTTCAAGGAATATAACTTGTCATAGACATGAGAAAGTTTAATTTGTTGAAATCTAAAACTAGCACACGAACTTCCATGATGCAAAACAATATCATTTGATGGGGGATGTCCATCATAAAAAGAAGGTGGTGGAGGAGAAGGAGAATGTGGATAAGAGAGGTTATCATCACAATGCTTAGTGAGGTTAGGGAAAGAAGAGAGGTCATTTAGTTTAGGTGTTGAAAGGTTTAGGTGGTGGCGGAAGAGCTTCCATTTCTCTATAATTTGATTGATTGAGTAAGACTCATTCCAATACTTAATTCGAGAGAAAGTAGAAGTCCTGATTGGTTTGGGAGAAGAAGGTTCAAAGTGACCCTTGTTCTTTTTGATCCAAACGGGTTTCACCGAAACTTTTGGTTTCTTGGAAAGCTTAGAAGAAAAAGCTTTAGAGGGTTGTGACAAAGAAATATCAAGGTTAAGTTTAGAAGAAGAAGACATTAAGAGTAGGGGGAAGAGAAATCCCAATGCAATAGAATTTAAATAAAATAGACAACGCAAAGATTAGACTGAAAACCAAAAGGCTCCAAGGAATATTTATCTCAAATAGTCAAACAAAGAATCTTGAAAAAAAATGGTCAAAGAAGGAAGACAAAAAACGAACCAAAAAGTGCTACATGCCTGCGGTTCAATAAATGAACCTGCGGCTCAATATGTATATTGATCGGGGGTTCTTTATTGATCCTCCCACATGGGACTCCAAAATTCAACTTTTTGAAAGTTTGAGAAAAGACAAGACTTTTTTAGAATTAATCAAATCTTGGATTTTTACCTTTAATATCACTAGGTTAGGCTATGGTTGCATAAAGAGCAACATACTCACAAGAATATCTTAACAAAGGGTGACACAATATTTAGATAACATTTTGATCAAATTTTAGAGGTGACAGTAGATTTAGGTTCAATTTAAATTTAAATTAAAGTTGATTAGTGTTAGAACACATAAGTTATAACACACAAAAGCTAAATCCATAGATCATCTTCATGACTATTCATGAAGAAAAACAAAGTATAAAAAAATAAATACAACTAACTAAACAAAAGCTAGCTATTTTTAATCTTGGTTAAGTAGTCTTATTGAGCTTGAGTTCTTAAAAAAATATTTTAAAAATATCATCATTCATCTCCTAGGAGGAGGATTGGTAAACAAAGTTAACAAGAACCCATACAACTTTATATGAAGCCCAAACATTTCCATCCTAAGAGAATCTATGATGTTGAAGTTGTAAAGACAACATGGACACTTTGTACCATTTCCACAAAGAAGTGTGGATCACCATGAGGTTTGAGATAGGAACACCCAAAATTGGAGTGTTAAGAGGAGGAGGAGGCATGGTGTCCAAAGGTGAAATGGGTGAAATAGGTAAAGGCTCAACAAATTCATCCTCAACGGGAATGCTTTGGAGTGGTATGGGATTCTCAACCAAGAGAGGACTTGAGGAGAAGGGTGAAGAGAACTCATTCATCCTAGATTAGAATGAAAAGGAGGTAGAATCATGAGAATGGTTAGTAACATGAGTTGAGCTTGTCTTGCATGGAGCAAGAGGTGGTGAAGGTGAAGAAGAAATGAGAATAGGAGTAGTCTCATTCTTGGGTGTAAGAAAAGATGAAGAACCTTGTTTAGGTATCTTAATTCTTATCTTAAGGCTCTTTTTGGTGGAAGAGTTTTTGGAGGAATTTGAGGATCTAGTGGACACCATGGTTATGTGTTTAGGTTTATGAAAAAATCTTAAAGGATGTGAAGAAGAAAAAGAACCATGAATGGTTTAAGAATAGAAGAGAATGATCCAAAGAGGTAATGGGTTAAAAATGTTTTTGGTGAATAATGAAAATTGCTAGGCTTAATTGGGTAAAAGCTGGTGTTTAGCAAACATTTTATCCATGTTTACAAACATTTAGAGAAAACAGTGTAAAGCAAAGATTCTATCGCATTCACCACATACGGCTCAATAAACAAGCCTGTGGCTCAATATCGATATTGAACCACTGGGAGATAATGATCCGCGTACAGAGGACTAAAAAATGATTCTTCTAGCATTATTCACAAGCCCAGATTTTAAACACTAGTTTTTCAAGCTAAGATAGATTACCAACCAAATATCTAAATACTTAACTAACATATAATTGCACATAATCATGTAAACTAAAAGTTCAATCATATGAAACATAATAACGATTAAAATACTAATAAATCTAAACAATTAAGTATTGATGATACACACTAAAGTCTAAGAAAAATAAATGTCTAATGAAATAAAATGGCCAACATGAGAATAAATGTGATCATCCAAGACATCCAAATGGCTTCACTTTTTCTTCTTTCCAAACTTCCTTTGCATATTCCCCATAGTTAGAAAGCATCCCTTGATTCGGTAGGATGCTCGTACAATTCCTCTCGAATCTCATGATTAGAATGGTAAACCATCCAAGATTAAGATCATGAGGGGCGCATACTAAATAAGGAGGGAAGACGAGGTATTTAATCTAAACCATCCATGAAAGTGTTCAAAGATGGGGTGGAGCCACTCGGGGAACCAACGTTGGTACTAGTTCCAACATCATCACCATCACTTGATGAAGTGGGATTTTCCTCATTGTTAGATGATTCCCGTTGATCACCTGTACGCCTAACTCGGTTAATCCTAACCTTTCGTGGACGCTCCAATTGAATGGGATACATCACACGATTGGCGTGCAAGTAATTAGAGAGACGGAGTTGGGGGTAGTCTTGATCAACCTTTTTTAAAAGGTGAGTGAGGAGCATAGCAAAAGGAAGGTTTGTTTTAGGCTTGGTGAGAACATAATTGATCCGTCCAGAGATAAAGTATGCAAGATTGTACTTGATGGAATGGCATAGGCAACACATCATATGAGCCATACACGCTTAAATGTGATCCTGGTTTCCACCATGACAAAATACATTCTCCCTAATTGTGTCGTCCCAGGAGACCATACATGGATTAAGGTCGCTTACGACTATCTCAAAGGGAGACAACACACGTTTATTTGAATGGATAATACCTACAACGGGTTTATTACGAGGTTGAGTGATAGTGCCAAGGATGAAGTCAAGTTCGGCCATAGAGTATTATACGGAGGAATATCGACACATGTTTCTAAGGAGTCAATCCTCCATGCATCCGTGAATCGACATTGACCTTCATAAGGTACTCGAAGTGCCTTACCAAACTCCTCGAGAGAGTAGCTAATGGGTTGACCACGAATGGCGAAATTAACAAACATTCTATAGTCATTTACATGAATGGAATAAGTGCTAAAGAACTCTAAGAGGAATTCAGGATAGATTATGATGCATGGATTCACAAATAAAAAATATCATTTCTTTATTTTGTTTCTTACTTTTGTTTAGGAAAATAGGAAAGTAGTGTCTAATCTTTATTTAGGTTATTCTACTCTTCCTATAAGTATAATTCTTTTTTTCCTGTATGAGATATCTCTGAGTTTTGATAATGAAAGCTTTTGCTTTGTTCTTAGCAATTTTCTAAGATTCTCTTAATAATCGGTATTCGTTAAATCAACGATTGTTGGAGTTTGCCTGATTATCGGTATTCTTTTGAATCAACGATAGTTGGAAGAGTTGTTTATGGTATTCTTTAAAATCAACAGATTCAATTATTTATCTTTGTTTTTTCGCTACATCAAATTACCCCATTGATGTTTAGCAAGCAATCAAAGCCATTATTTTTAAACATTCCTAGAGTATAGTCATATCCATCAATATCCCCATAGACAACCCGACCCTCATGAAAGTAACGGGATTAAAGTGAACGAAGAGTGTTTGAAAGAGTTCCGGAGTCACAAGTCTAGGCAAGGTTAGGCATATAATGATGAGTCTTTTGGTGATCATTTTGATATTCTGAAGGCATACTTTTAGTACCTATATTAAACCAAAAATTGTTCCACGATCACTCTATGCTACATATAGATTAGTAAAAATTAAAACCATAACAATGTGTTTAATCAATTTCTTGACTAACCAAAGGATGATTCCTTATCATTCTTATGTTCACAATGTACTTAACTCACTTTTGCCAAATGCATATGAACTATGTGATTCAACCATGAATTTGAACATTGGTTTTCAAAATTCGTTGTTTGGTAAGCATTAACAATGCAATTACCAATATGTTCAAGGGTTCATATAAATTCCACGTTAAACCAAATTACTTTGATTAAAATTCGGATTGTTCTATAAATGGGCTTAGTGAAATCAGAAAGAATATGAATCTAAAGGAATCATAACACTGAAACTATGGATATCCACATTCCTAATTTGCTCCTAATTCAATTTAGTTTAAAAAATCCCCAATTATGAAATTAAGAACCTTAGAACAAATTAGTTGAAATTGAATGAATATACTTACAATTAATCGATGTTAGATGAAGGATGGATGAAATCCTTGTCTTGAAATCAATTAATTTGATGATTTAGAAGGTTTTAAAAGTTGTTAATGGTGGTTTTACTTGTTTCCTCGTCGCCACAACAGAAAGAAGGAAGGAGGAATGTTTGAAAAAGTGTAAAATGATAAAACCCATATTATTTTAAGCTTAGCGGGGCACGACTCATTATCAATAACGAACCTCTAATACCACCGCGCCTATTTAAAGAACCGTGGACAGAACATATGTTTTGTCCGTGAAGACGAAAGAAAATTTTCAAACTAAGTTTTTCTAAAATACATAAAACATATATTAAGCCTTTTGAAAATCATTAGAACACTTTAAGACTATGTTATAATACCTTAATGAAGGGTTATGAATGGAATCAAGACCGAAAAAGACCGAAACAGAAAATGACTACTCGTATGAAATAAGAGAGAAGAGAAAAACCAAGAGGGATGAATCAAAGCCAAGTAGCAATGCTCAAGAGATTAATGACAATCTTCAAGTTTTAGAAACGAAGAGCTTGTGTCATTTACAGTGGTTCAAGACGTGCCTTACCGGCGTAAGACGAAACAGCGTTGGTAATGAACTATACTAAGCTATTTTTGTTATATAGATTAAGATCACTTACAAATAAATGTCTTAAACTTTTAAAAAACATGAGAAAGAATATAGATTCACTTTCTCTCTCACGTGATTGGACAAATATCAATGTTAAGGGTTACAATGACGATATCTTTGGAATATTTTAATTCCAAATGTATAGTATCCTAACTACAACATATGATGTAGTTTGGTACTTCAAAGGATTAATCAACCAACATAGAGATAAGCTCAATTTCACATACTAAACATGCTATAGGGCCTACTAATCGTATTAAGTTGCAAACCATATAAATCATGCTTGATACTTTAAGCTACTACTAACTCATTCTACAACTTCTATGTGAGTCAAGTATCCAAGACCATGAAGGTTTGAGAGGGTGAAAGAATAGAATCACTTACCACAAATAAATTTCAAAGCAAGGATGCCAAGAGCAATCACATAGTTAAGTAATGATAAAAATAATGATCAAAAAGGCGCGTGGAAGTACGAAAATATACTTTAGCCGCAAAGTGCATCCATGTCTTCTATGGACTAATGCAACACCCAAACTCAACCAACGTGCATACTAAGTCTTCATGGACTAGTATCACATTCACCAATCTTGATATCCCTATGATGTTAGAAATCAAAGGAGATGAGTCTTCAACAAGTGTAAGTAACTCAATCCATAATCAGATTAATGATTAGCCTTCATGAGTGCCTACACAAAGAAAGATTCAAACTAGTAGATACATTTCAAGAGAAAATCTAAAATGCATAAAAGCTACTAATACGATCATAATCAAGATAATATGATATATCAACAAGTTTAAGGTCTATTTTTATTGAAAAAATAGTTTTGACCAAAGAGAAACTTTAGTGCAACTAAACCTTCTAATTTCAAGCACAATATACTTCAAAGATCTTGTGTGACCATCGCTCCTATACCAATTCTAGAAACTAGAAAGGGGGGGGGGGGGGGGTTGAATAGTTTCTATGATTAAGGTCCTAATTTAAAAATAAGTTGGTCCCAAAATTACCTTTTACTTGAAAACTAGTTTCATAGTTGTGAAGTCAATTTTCAAACCATTTGCTATATCTAGTGATTATGGAAGTACAATGTATGAATGTAAATATGAATAAGTAAAGAGTAAGGAAAGAAGCAACCTAAGGTAAGACACTAAGATTTATAGTGGTTCGATAACGAAGCTCTCTCTTCATTCCTACTCCACTCCTCGAGTACACCTTACTCGAGATTTCCACTATATCCACAAGCTCCCTTCTTGGCGGAGAAAATCTTACAACGTCGCTTACAATATTTTCCGACACTAAGATAAATGTCGAGACCTAATCTTAGCTAGGACCAATCTGCACACTTCGCCTCCTTTAACATTTTCTAACACAAGGCTAGATGACGAGTTCTAATTCAAAGCTAGAACCAATCTTCGTCGCCCATCTTCTTTTCCAACACAAGGCTAGATGTCGAGTTCTAATCCAAAGCTAGAACCAATCTTCACAACTCTTCACTTTCAAGTTAAGTGAGAACTTATAAGACACATACACACAATCACATCACTTTATAGTTTAGTGGGAACTAACACACAAGACTTATTACAACACAAGACACATCTAAGTGTACACATATAACTTGGATCAACACAAGACTAATCCAAGTATACCCATATACATTAGATTTACACAAGAATAATCTAAATATACACAAATACCTTGGATCTACACAAGACACAAATAAACAAAGTGATGAACATGACTAGATCTTAGAAATGATGATCTACATCAAGGGTTCATCTATTCTCACATCACAAATGTGTGAGTAATCCTCTCTTTGGACAAGTAAAGAAGGTGATCAAGTGGATAATCATAAGTAAACATACTTAAAAAATTAAGTAATCATTTACTAATGATTGGAAACATAGAAAGAAGATATGAAGTAGAAAACTGTCTAAAAATGTTCATTGGAAAATGGATATACGATCCACTATTTATAAGGCACAAGGTATAACGGCTCTTTGGGCGCGGCTCATTAAATGGGCTGGCAGCTCAATATTGATATTGAGCCGCAAGTACCTATACTGAGCTGCGGCTACTAGAGTCAGCTCCTTTTTGTCTTTTAGTGGGGAAATCCCATCTAGAGAAGTTTATACCTCAAGGGTATATTCTTATACAATTTGGAATATATCAAGTTCAAATTTTCATTTTCTATTTTAATAAAACATTTACTAAAACCTAATGTTTATTAAAATATTTTATCACATTTGTATAAATGTGAGTTTTGAGGTTAATCACTTTCTATGAACACTAAACATGTATAAGATATGTTTGTGTAAGACTTAAATGATTATTACCTTGATGATAGTGTTTGTTTAATAAATCGTCTTTCGATGATCTTTGACGATAAATGTTTTTACACTTTATTATGATCAAAACTACGAAAAATTAGTTATTAAAAATAATATTTTTAGGCATTGGTTGCATTAACGAAATTTTTAATTGTTGGGAGAATTGTATACTAGTCCTAGATTTATGTCCAAAATGACATAAATTTAGTTTACATGTTTAATTATGTATATTTAATTTTTTTTAGTATCCATGTATCATTTTTTATTTTATGAACAAAAAATCATTTAATTTATGGGTTTTGTTTATTTTGTTCGTTTAAGTTTATGTATTATTTACTTTTTTGGTTGAAGAATCAAAGTAAAAATAAATTAAGGGGCAAGTTTGGTGAGTTTCTTTGTCGTTACTATGATTGAAAGATGAGTTTTGAGTGAGTTATGAGATAGGAGAAAGAAAGCTAATGTGGCGTTGAGGTGACGATGAATTTTCACCTCCTATTCCCATTAGCCTAAGTGAAAGTGGCCAATTGTGTGTCATCATAGTGTATGTTATTGCTAGTGGATAAAGAGTCTCGGCCATTCTTAAGTACTTTGTTAACTCTTGACCGAATAAGCCATATAGTTAACAAACTAATCTCTCACCATGATTGTTAGTACCTCCCCATGATATTCCAGTATTTCCATCCTTAAATGTAGCCTGCATCGTCCACCTTGGTAGTATATAATGGTCGGGAATAGATGTTACTAACTTCCGCTTCATGATATAGAGAATATGTTTGCATATTATACCATAAGTCTCAAATTTTTCACATGAACAACTAGCAAAAATATCAGTATTTACTTTGTATTCAACAATTTTCCAATTCTCTTTATTTCCTTTCAAGTATCCAACACGATATTTTATGGAATCCAAATCCTTAATTACTTTTTCATGCCTAGAATCAGAGCTATCCTTCCACTCTATCTTGAAGATATCATACATATTTCGAGTATAACATTCGGCTGCATTGCTTCAATCGGATGATCACCGTCTAGTTTAGGCTTTGAATTCCAAGTTCTAAAATCCTGGTCTTCTTTGGTACCTCACCGTGCACTTAGTGCTTTGTCATATTGTACTACAAAATCATTTAACATCGTTTTAGAGTTAACATAACCATCAAAAAATGAGTGCATGCTTTTATCGACCACTAGTTGTCATGCCCGAAACAAAAGTATCTTTAAGATATGCTTTTACCCTATGCTGGTGCACACTGTACATCTTTCCTCACCAACTATCATCGTCTATTAGAAATTTTGCTTGAAATCTTCCCACTTCGATTCGAAAACTTCAATGTTTTACTATTGACCCATTCCTTATAAGTATCTTCAAAATCTTCGTATCTTGATCGCCATGGCTATAGATGCTCTAAGACATGCTTTTGAATGTGCCAAGCACAAAACCGAGGCTTTTTTTAGGGAAAACTTTACCAATTGATTTACCCATAGCAACATCTTGGTCAGTAATTATAGAAATAGTGTAACACCCCACTTTGATAAGTAGACTGTTACATGATAATTATGGCGTGTCATCAAAGCATGCAAGATAATATGTCCTAAAACATATATGACCAAAAGGAAAACCAGAATCAAACATTGGTTCCCAAGCATAAGCCCAAACATGCATAAAATAAATGAAGTGCAAGAGGAAAAGAAGTATAAAGTAGCTCCCATCCTATGCACGTCCTTTAAATGCTCAAGTCTGACCTTTGGTACATGCCGTATGGGACATGGAAAGAAACTATGGCTAAGCTATACGCTCAGTGAATGGATATATTACATGAAATGAATAACTGGAACACAAATAAAGTATGAAAGTGCAGCAGAATAATGTAAGTCCTAAAAAACCTGGAATCATGTTTTATAACTGGTTTATATCTAAAACGCCTTATGTTTTATCATGAAAACATGTTTTAAATGCCAAAAGCCCATATAGGTCATGTAAGGTATCAACGTGCATGAATACATAGAGGGGTGAACTTGTCATGCAATTAGAGGGGATGCCTATAATTATAATAGTCTGAGTGGAGGGATAAACTCCATGTGACGAATGTAGAACACACACCGTAGTCACCGTGTAAATCTGATAAACATGTACTAGAATGCACCCATTCGCCCCCACATGATAATAATAACAATACTGGCTAAAACGTGAAGGGACGCCGCGAGCAATCACTCTCACCGCGGAAGAGTCATAACACTGGTGCTTCAAGTGTTATGGTTATGGTACCTCCATAACTAGGTGAAACATGGCATGTGTGTATATAGCTTAGGCAATTTAAAATCATGGCATGGTAATTACTAAAACGTTTATAACATGTAAACTATTGGGGAAAACAGATGACAGCAGACGGGACATCCTAATCATGCATAGTAAAGGAATGTCCATACTGAAGGACGAAATATCTATACCTTATGTCCAGTAACGAAGAAGATGAAAGGCGGAAGGAATCTACTCCGACTTCACGAGTTCTTCATAAAAAAGGACGTAAATAAGTCATGTGTTCATGTTTAACTAGCTGAGTATTAGTTACTTTACTGTGTAGAATATTGATAACCTAAGAATCTATGAAGTGGGTTGATGTTTTCTAGTCAGAGAAACTAGAGAGAGAAAGTGAGAGAAAGTGTGTGTTATTTTATTAATATGAAACTAGAAAAGTGACAACAACCAACCCCTTTCCATGGTGGAAAGAGGTATTTATACTTCCAAGCTTACATTGGGCTTGGGCCGGTCCATGACAAGCCCATGGACCGGTTCTTACTTAACTTAATAAGTAACATTTAACTAATTGTTAACTACGAGCTATTACAACATAAATCATATTGTGGAGTGACCGATACTTCTAATATACGTTAAAACGTATTTCTAACAATCTCCCCCTAAGGGAGGTCACTCCACGTTACAAAGTCCTAAACCTAGCATACTATACTAAGTCTTCGTTCTTTAGCTCGTAGTCTTTTCTTCTTTTCTTTCTTTTGTTGTGAATATGTTGGTTTGATCTTTTTGGCTTTGGCTTGAGAGCATTGTTCTTTGGCCTTTCACGTGCGATCTTTGCCTACTTGTGAATTTTGCCTCCTCGTGACTCCATGTTCCACACACTTATGTCTTTTTGAATTCTCGAAAGTTTCAGAGTTTGGTACAGCGGAAGACTTCATCTTGTACTTTCTTGAATTTTTTGCTGAACTTTGTTGCAAAAGAACATAAGCATGTGGAAACGACTTCATCAGGTACACCGCAACACCACCGTCTTTAACTGGTACACAGCAACACCACCGTCTTCAACAGGTACACAGCAACGCCACCGTCTTTAACAGGTACACAGCAACGACACGAATAAAATGGCTTTAAACATTTTATTCTAATTCGGTAGCATTTTACCTCCGGTCGGTGAAGACCGTTGGACGATATTAAATATCGTACCCGTGACGGATAGTTTCAATTAAGTAACTTCCTGACAGGATTTCGCGGGTAAACCCGTTCTCTTTATTCGACCGTCCAAAGCTGACTGCGAACATAAAGAGTGAATCACTTGGATAAATTATCCTTGTGATTTGAAGCCGTCAATTCATGAAACCTGGAACAAGTGAATTTCAATTAAGATTTTCACCATCGTTGCTTTCCAGTTGTCACGAGCTCAATTCATAAAGAATCTTGCACGTCACCTACCAAGTGCTGTTTGATGTTAACACTAGAAGGATTTCCACTCGTCACTGTGATCAATCAAGAGTCACTCTGAGTGTTCTGGCAAGATCATATGATAATGCGTAGAGGCCTGGAACGAGTTTAAGTTCAATTAAGAATTAAACCACTGTTTCTTTCCAGTTTTTCACAAGATTGGTTCTAAAAGAACCGCACGTGTAACCTACCATGAGCTTGTTTGATGTTGGCTCAAGCAGGATTTCCATCTTCATTGTAATACTTGCGTATTACTCGGATGTTCTGGCAATATTACAGGAATACTGCGTAGGACTCATGAAAATCTCTTAATTTTCACAGTGTGTGAGAAAGCAAGGAATAAATTGAAAGTGTCCTAATGAGACTTTTGGTGATCTCTTGGCTCTAGACTCGATTGTGCGTTTTGATTTAGTGAGCGATGGCTGGAGAGGAGTGCCACCTTTTCAATACCAGTCTATTCGGAGTGAATAAACCAATAGATAACGTGTTGATCTCCGTGTGATTAAAACAAATACCTTTTGAGAGATATTTGAGTTAGCTGGAAAGGGTTGTGCATTGCATCACTGGGTCCATGATGTCTTTCTTCAATACCGAGAATCATTAGCAAAAATGATCTCAATAGCATATGTATTGACCCGGTTTCTGCCTAAAGTTGTAAGGAGGGCTTCTTTCTTTACACCCTTTATCTTTACAATTCTTTTTCATTCTTCAACCCCTTCAATGCTTACCAATACATCATCACTAGCACCTTGTTGTGATTGTTCCAGTGCTAGCTTAAGTACTTGGTCGGCATTCAGCTACGTTCACATTCTTTCTCCATCTTTCCTAGGACTTCTAATTCTATCTAGGGAATTGTCCTTGGGAAGATTCCATCGGCTCTGATGAATCATTGGACTAAACCTATTCCTACCACCCTTTTGTCACCACATCCGTCGTGAATTAAGCGTGTTTTGGGAAGGAATTGCCACTATGAAAAATCATTGAAAATCACTTAAGATACTTGTGATATTGAAATCAAAAGTTTGTACCTTAGGTGTTTTGTTCATCAAAAACGCTCCCCCTTAACACGTGCTTTACACATATTAAGTTGGATAATCGTTAAGTCTTTTTCATCTTTTAGCCAAGTATCATTCAAGTCTCCTTAATCCCATTTTCTCCCCTTATCCAAAATGTTAACCATTAATATTTGGGATATTGAATGGATTAACCGGTCTTTGGGTAAAAATGAAATTAATGTTTGGCCATAGAACATGTTCATGCTCCCCCTTAAGTTAATAAGGGATATTTGTAGTGCTTTAGTATGATATATTTTGAAAGATTTAGAATCTCGTGAGAAATTCTTGAAAAATTATCATACCTTAACACTACATCAAGCCGTACAAGCACAATATTCACAAAAATTTACATATTCACACACAAATAATACCAATATAGAGTGCACCTGAAATGTACGACCCATTAGATGGATCGTTGCAGTGTCCTGTAGTGCACTCCATATGGTCTACCACCAACGAATCTTTCCAAGCTCCTGATCAATCTACGTTCACGGAGCTTTTGATCAATCTTCTTGATCACGTACTTCGCCATTTGCTGGTAACCCGGATGCCAATCCTCAGTCATCTCCGGTAAAGACCCACCCGAGTTAAGATGCTCCAATTTTCCTCTGACAAGAGTGAGAGTCCCATCACTATACTTATAAAGCTCACCCACCCTCATGAACTTCATTAACCCTCGACTGTTCAAGTAGAATATCCCGGCATTTGGAACCGAAATGCCTGTATAGGGACATCTATCTGCATGTTGAGGTAACACTTGATTCACTGGACGGGTTATGTTGAGCTTCCTTTGGTAGCTTTCGACTCCCAACTGAAGATCTTCAACTCGTTTCTTGATAACAACGCTTCGTGTGAACATCTGAAGTGCTGTATTCAAGGCAATGCCGTCGTGACGATCAATATGGGTGAGCTGATCTCGGGTCATCAGAAGTAACATATCTTCGATATCCTCCAGACGAATGATAGAGAAATCTCCCTGCTGGATTTTGTATTCTCTGTCATCCTCCCTTTTCACACGAATCTCCGTCACATGATAATAGCCATTCTTGGCTTCAGTTTTCAGCCCTAAAATACTGGAGATACGAAAATTGGATCTAACGTTACTTCCGGAATTGGCCAAGCAGCAACCCCTGTACGCCCTTCGGACTCATTCGTCCCAATGAGATGCACCTATTACAGCATACATATCATAATTACGATTTACCTTTGGGACCCAGAGTCGGTTTACCTTCTCCTCGATATAGGGAATTGTTGACCAGTTAGCAGCTTTCAGTAAGGTCAGCGAGGTTGCGTACTTTGATGAACCTTTGAGAAGATAAACAAGATCATTGGTGACGAAGAAGTCACGAGCAATCTGATTATCTTGTGAGAGATCAAGTGGAGGTGGAACTCTTTCTGACGCATGAAGTCCTGGCCTTTAATCAGTATTCAGAGCTTTCAGGATCTCTTCAGCATAATACTCGAACTCCATTCGGGTTAACCTGGTTTTGGCGCGAAGTCTTTTATCCTTCAGCGCTTTCTTCACCAAAGATGGAGTAACCGAAGTCTTATACTCATGAGCAAGAAATGCACATAAGTCAATCGGACAGCGGATACGAAGATACAAAACATCTTTGTCAGCGTCTGTGATCGGATCATACTGCGCCGCTGCCGTGATCCAAGCCTGTGGTGGTGCAGTCTCGTCAATCTCCAACGTGTCTGCCCAGTCCCTTGTGCTTGGAACAGTAGATTGAGGGTCTTGTTGTAGAGGAGTGGAGACGTGAACATCTGCTGGTTCTGATTCAGGCATCTCGGCAGTGTCATGGACGGGTGAGTGTTGTGCTGCTTCAGGTTCGGTTACCGATTCTGCAATCACAGGAGCAACAACAATAGAACTAACGGGGTTAGTGGTAACAGGTATAGATACAGCGATAAATGTACCAAGAATAGATGACGCTGTAGTAGCATTCACATCGTGGCGCCACTTGGATCGTCTGGATTCCGTGGAAGTAGATTTTTCCTTTGCTGCTGCATCTTTCTTAGACTTGGTTCCAGACTTAGTAGATTTCTTTGAGCTGGCAACCTTATCCCCCTCTTTAGGCTGTTCACCCCCATCATCATCCTTATCGTTGTCCGCGTTGCTCCCCTTAGCACTCTCCTGGTGACCATCACCACCATCATTACCATCATTATCATCATTATCCTCATCCTCATCATCATCATCATCATCGTCATCATCATCATGATCATCATCATCATCTTCATCATTATTCTGATCATCATCACCACCATCATCATCTTCTCCTTCTTCTTCTTCTTCTTCTTCTTCCTCTCCTCCACCAGTACCCTCTTCTTCTTCACTCTCTTCCCTTTCTTCCTCAGGGAGAATGTGGTAGGGTACCACACTTCCAAACGTCTTGAACAACCTATCATCCTCCATGATAGCGTCATTCAGGGATTTGAAGAGAGCCCGTTGAATCCTAGATTTGTCAAACGATCCAAGTTCCCTCATACGAGCCTTGAGGATCTTCTTTAGTTCAAAATCCGTCAAGTCATAAGCAATCTTGTAGGCGGCTTCTGAAGGATTGGATGACTTGATCATCAAGTTATCAGCAGCGAGCGTCTTCAACTCATCACGCAGTTTAGGCATAAGGGATTCAACGGGGTCTTTCACTCTCTGCTCAATAGAAGCTTCAAGAGCTTCTTTCTGCTCTTTAAAGTCATCCTTAATAGCCTTAAGTCTCGTAATTCGTGCTTGATGCCTATCAGCTTCAGCCTTTTTGACCCGAGCAAGTTCTTCTGCATGAGCTTTACGTGTAAATTCCATATCTGCAGCGAACTTGGCAATCAACTCTTCTTGAGCTTTCCTAGATGCTTCTTCACTTTGAACTCGTCTACGTAGCTCTTGGCGAAGTTCATCCATCTCTCGTTTGTGATTGTCCGTATGTTTATCCAACATTTCGGCCATTACCAATGCAGCCATTGTAGACGTTGCAGAGCTGCTCTGGGTTGATGGAATAGGCTCGGTTGTAACTACGGTACTAAGGATTGGAGTTATTGGTGGTGGAAGAAATGGTGTTGAAACCGGTCTGGTTGGTAAGGGTTGAGTTGGTTGAAATTGAGTTGCTAAAGGTTGAGTAGATTCTATGATTGTAGGAGCACCCGTCCTTTTTGCAACACTTGCTGAAACAGGGGGGTGGATGTCTCCTTCGAAGTAGAATACTTTTCAGGTGATCCAAACTCAAACACATCATCTGGTTCTACGTACTCTTCTTCAATATTTACCCGTGCACCCGAACCACTACCTCCCGTTTCTTTCCTACTCCTTTCCATGGCTATCTTCATCGCTTTTCTCTCAGCCTTATTAAGAGTAGGATCATCAATATCTTCTTCATCGTGGAGAACTAACTCATCAGCCGTACCCTTTCCCTTCTTAACTGCAGTCTTCTTCTTTTTGGCTTTGGGTTCAGGTAAATCTGTTTGCTTCCGTTTACCTTTGCTCTTAACCGTGGTGGAAGAGTCTTCACCTGCTAGAATGCTTGCTCGTTGATTCTCAATTTCTGTTAGCAAGTTCTTGTAATCATCAGATGCGATAATCTCATCGGTCAGAAGATGACTGGGAATGGGACCAGGAATAACCGTATTCGAATGAGTCTCCTGCCTTAAGTCTACCAAATCATCATCATCCATCGTGTGGTGACAACTACCTGCACGCTTGTTAATGGATGCATCGTTTTCCATAAAGTAATGTATGATCAACTTAATAAACCTAGGGTACTGGTAACTTTTAACCTTACCCTTTGTGTTTGTGAAGAGTTGAAAAATAAACTCCTCCCACAGCAGTGATGCATAGTCAATACCCATACCTTTAAACATACCATAAAACATCTTGATGATTGGTGGACGAACATCATCAAACCCAGTTGTTTTGGGTGTTAAACATCGGCTTAGAATCCCAAAAATAGCTTTCCATGGTTGACCAACTTTGGCAGTAGTAAACTCAGACGCGGTTCGTATGTCAAGACATCCAATGGAAGTGAACATCTCCATGATCTGGTCCTTAGTCGGGTTGGCTGAGTATGATAGACCTTTGAGTGTCGGTCGAAATCCAAAGATCTTCCTGAAGTCTGACACAGTAAGCGTCTGCTGCTTGTTGTCCAAGGAAAAAGTGATTTTGTTCGACGTCCTCTCTTTGGTAGCCCAGAACTCGTAAAGGTAGTCATAAGGTACTGAAGCACTTCTCCTTAGCGCATGCTTGAGATGAGATTTATCAAGCATGGCTGTACCTACCTTAAATCCATTATGGGTAGAATGAGATACCTCCTTCAACCGGAAGTTGTTTGGAAGAAACTTTAGAGTCTTGGCTTCAGCAATGGCGGCGGCTTTGGTGTCTTGTATTTGTTGTACTGTAGGGTTAGTCATCGTCTCTGCTTAAGATAAAACACAAAGATTGATACATACAAATATGAATATCATTATGACTTTAGACCTAAGCATTGGACATATGACCTAATCCCTTAAGCTTGTAAACCATTCAAACATCTTCTCTACGGAATAATCATTCAATTCGGAATAATTGGTCTATGCTGAATATAAATCCTATGCTGAATGATAAGTCTATTCGGAACATTTAGCCAATGCGGAATAAAATCCCTAATCTGAATAAAAAGTCTATTCGGAACATTTAGCCTATGCGGAATAAAATCCCTATTCTGAATAAAAAGTCTATTCGGAACATTTACCTATGTGGAATAACATCCCTATACTGAATAAAAAGTCTATTCGGAACATTTGGCCTATGCGGAATAAAATTCCTATTCGGAACATTGGGCCTATGCGGAATGAAAAATCTATTCGGAACATTTGGCCTATGCGGAATAAAATCCCTATTCGGAACATTGGGCCTATGCGGAATGAAAAATCTATTCGGAACATTTGGCCTATGCGGAATAAAATCCCTATTCGGAACATTGGGCCTATGCGGAATGAAAAACCTATTCGGAACATTTGGCCTATGCGGAATAAAATCCCTATTCGGAACATTGGGCCTATGCGGAATAAATCAAGCATCTCCTATTCGGAAAGATTTTTCTATGCGGAATAAAAATCCTATTCGGAACATTGGGCCTATGCGGAAAAAATCAAGCATCTCCTATTCGGAAAGTTCTTTCTATTCTGAATAAATGCTCCTATGCGGAATGTTCTTTCTATTCTGAATAAATGCTCCTATGCGGAAAGTTCTTTCTATTCGGAAAAACTCTCCTATGCGGAAAGATCATTCTATTCGGAAAGTAACAAACAGTTACGATTTTTCTAATTAGGCACTTATGCGTTTGATTCATGTGTTCTAAAAGCCAATTTAGTGCAATTAGAACCATTCCGAATCAACCCCAGACAAAAACCCAATTATTTAAACCCTAATTAAGTAGTAACTTTATTCGAGTGATTTTCAATTAAAAAGAGTTAATTAAATTGTTTTTCATGAATGATTAATCCGAATTGATACCTTATGAAGATCTTGAACAAGAAGATGAATGATTTTGAGTTTGTTTTGAGAGTTCGTGTGTTTGTATGTTAATGGCGGCAAAGGGATAAACAAACAGTGAAAGAGAAGAAGAGACGGGGGTGGGTGAATTTGACTAGGTCAAATTTTTCACAAGTTTGACCTATTGTCAACTTTACCCCCTCAATTTTTCTACTTTCAACAAACAAAATTCTTTTGTTTTTCCAAGTTTTAATTCTTGTCATTTTGACCCTATCTTATGCTAACATCCCGAGCCTTAGTGATTAACCTATCTTAACACAAGCACAACTCTAATCATGACAAACTTACAAGCAACAACAAGACAAATGCCAAAGCAATCCAACCATTAACCATTAAGCTTTTTGAGTTTCCTTGAAAACTTTTGAAGATCTTTTTGATGTGAAAGATGATGTAACATTTTCTCCCCCTTAAACGATGACCCGTTTTCTATTTAAAGAGCTGTAGTCATTGTTTAACGAGGTACATGATGATGAAAAACATTTTCCAATTGATATCTTGAAAAGTTTGATTCGTTGTGGCAATAAGATTTCTCTTATTTTGACAAATTAATGCACTGAGACGTACATTAATTCGTGTTAGACCAAGTTGTAAAGTAAACTTGATCCCTTTGCATGATTTGGCTTGTAAATCATGCCCGAGAAAATTAATTCCCGTTGTGAGCCAACGTTTTCCAAGGAAATACGTGACTTTAATATGAAAACCGGGTTGCAGTCAGAAATAACTACAAGCCATAATGGGCATGTTTTAAAAATGTAGAACTTTTATACGGACTCTATTTATGGCACCGTGTCAATGTTGATCGACATTTCTAAGGCCGTAAATATTACCTTACTAAAAGACATGCCCGTTTTAAAAACGAAAAATATTTTTGGTTTTTCTTGATTTTATAATTTTTATGGTTTTTGTAGGTTTTATACTTTTTATGGATTTTGTTGGTTTTATATTTTTGTATTTTTCTTTTGTGGTTTATATATTTACTATAATATACATGATAACGAACAAAGGATACTCTGAATAGTTTACCACGACTATTCAGCTGATACTTCTGCCAACTCTTTGAGAGTCGCTGGAGAGAAAGATTTCATGCCTAGCTTTTCGATCAAAAACTCGATTCGTCCTCGATCTAAGGCTTTGGTGAACATATCCGCCAGCTGATACTCAGTAGTGACAAAATACAGCTCGATCACTCCGTTCTCCACCTGCTCTTTAATGAAATGGTAGCGAATGTCTATGTGCTTGGCCCGGGAGTGTTGAACATAGTTGCAGCAAAGGGCAATGGCGCTCTTGTTGTCATAATACATCGGGATTTTGTTGAATCCCAGACCGTAGTCAGTTAATTGTGATCTCATCCAAAGGACTTGAGCACAACAACCGGACATGGCGATGTATTCAGCCTCCGCGCTAGAAATAGCAGCGCTTTTCTGCTTTTTTGAAGACCAACTGATCAATCTATCTCCAAGGAGTTGCACAGACCCAGAAGTGCTACGCCTCGTGTCTTGACACCCAGCATGATCGGCATCTGCGTATGATATTAAAGCAATAGAGGAGTCTTTCGGATACCATAGACCACGATTAAGTGTTCCTTTGAGATACCGAAAGATCCTTTTTACAACATGTAGGTGCTTTCGGTAGGCCGAGCCTGATACCGGGCACACATGCATATGGCAAATTGCAAATCAGGCCTGCTAGCAGTCAGATAGAGAAGGGTGCCGATCATTCCACGGTAAAGTTTCGGATCGACAATAATCCCATCCCTATCTTCATCTAACTTGGTTTTCTCCACCATTGGAGTGTCCACGGGGTCACAATTATCAAAGTTATATTTCTTTAAAGATTCTTGAGCATATTTGGATTGATTAATAAAGATGCCTCTGGGATTTTGAGAAATCTGTAACCCTAAGAAAAATGAAATTTTTCCCATCATTGACATCTGAAAGCGTGTGGACATTATCTTCTCAAAGCGTTGTGAAAATTCTATGTTAGAGGCAGCAAATATTATATCATCAACATAAATTTGTACCAGAAGCATGTCGTTGTCCTCCTTGAGAGTGAATAACGTGGGGTCCACCTTGCCTTTGGAGAAGTCTTCCGAGATGAGGTATGTTGAAAGGAGATCGTACCACGCGCGTGGAGCTTGTTTCAACCCATAGAGAGCCTTCTTAAGCTTGTACACATGATTAGGAAACTCCGTGCTAACGAACCCATCCGGCTGACTAACATAGACTTCTTCCCTTAGTTCACCGTTCAAAAATGCCGTCTTCACATCCATTTGATAGACGATCATGTTCATATGAGCAGCATACGCAAGGAATAGTCTAATCGCCTCCAATCTTGCCACAGGAGAAAAAGATTCTTCAAAGTCTATACCCAAGGCTTGTTTATATCCTCTAGCGACCAATCTTGCCTTATTCTTCAATACCGCACCCATCTCATCAAGTTTAACCTTATAAACCCATAACAAAGTAAGGATGTTAACCTTGTCAGGGAGAGGAACCAATTCCCATACTTCAAGTCTTTGAAATTCATTTAGTTCCTCCTGCATAGCTTCAATCCAAGATGATTGGGTCATAGCCTGCTGCCAATTTTTAGGTTCAACTTCAGAGAGAAATGCATCAAAGTAGCAATAAAGTGCACTCTCTTGTAATTGATGGCGTGTAGAGACTGGTTGATCTAGATCTCCAATGACATTCCTAATTGGGTGATCTTTTGTCCATTTAGTGCTATGGTTTTCAATCCTAGGTGGTCTGGAGTGAACAATAAAGGGAGCTTCTTCTGAGGTAGACGCGGCTGAAGGGTTTTCAGGTATCGCTACACCAAAGAAAGGAAGCTCTTGCAAGTGAGCATATTCCAAGTCGTGATCGATAGGATCCTCTTCAACATCATTAGGCACAAGTAGAGGTGACGATTCAGGTGTAGTTTGAGAATTACTTGGTGAAGGTGCATCCGGTTCAATGTTAATTGAAGATGCATTAGATAAAGCTTCATTAGCTTGAGCAACAGCTTCAGGGATTGGAGCCATCACTACAAGTGCTGGAACTTCATCATTTGGGGTATCAAAGAATTCATCAAACAACGGTTGAAACAGTTTATCCCACTCAGGCCTTGAAGGTGGTAAAAATGATGTAGAAGTAGGATTATTGGGAACTAATCCGGAACTAATAGCCCCGGTTCCCATCTCATGAAGCGCGGGTTCAGAGCTGTGTTGCTCAGAAGCCATCGCTGTCAGCTCATCGAAATCAGAGTCCATAGTTTCTACAATCTTGCCAAGACGACGGTTGTAAATTCGGTATGCTTTCTTGGACGGTGAGTAACCAATGAAAATACCTATATCGGCTTTCGGTTGAAGCTTACCCAAGTTCTCACTATTAATGTTTGGATAACAAAGAGCACCAAACACATGAAAAAATGAAACATCGGGTTTGCGGTCATGTAGAAGCTCATAAGGTGTTTTTCCATGGCGTTTCCGAATGATAGAACGGTTTTGGGTGAAACATGCAGTAGATATAGCTTCTGCCCACAAGAATAATGGAGCGTTCGCATAAATAAGCATAGTCCTAGCAGCTTCCATAAGTGTACGATTTCGTCTTTCAACGACACCGTTTTATTGTGGAGTGCGTGCAGCGGATGTTTCATGTGAGATACCAACTCCTTCATAGTAATCACGAAGAGTCTGGTTGACGAACTCTGTACCATTGTCTGTACGAATACGGCGGACAGTAGTATTCAAACGTACCTGAATGAATTTCAGAAAAGTGATGATAGCCTTCGGTGCTTCATCCTTTGTACGTAGAAATCTAACCCATGTAAACCTGGAGAAATCATCCACAATAACCAGAATGAATTTCTTACCGCTCACACTTTCAGTTCTCATTGGCCCACAAAGATCCATATGCAAAAGATGAAGTTTTTCTTGATTGATGTCTTCAGCTTTGGGCTTGTAAGATTTCTTGGTACTTTTCCCCCTTGAACACGCGGAACATAAATGGTCCTTGTGAAATTTAAGCTTTGGAAGACCACGAACTAATTCGTTTTTAGCCAGATGATTAATAGCATCAAAGTTAAGATGAGATAATCTGCGATGCCATAACCATGACTTGGTCTTAGATGCTTTAGAGAGAAGACATACTGGAGAGGCGGCCATCATGTCTTGTAGAGACAACGTATAAAGATTTGCCCCACGAGATCCCTTCAACAAATCTTTTCCTTCCAAGTTGCGGATGAAACAAGTGTGTTGTCGAAAAGCAACCTCAAGGTTGGAATCACAAAACTGTCCTACTGAAAATAAGTTATGACCAAGACCTTCTACATAGTATACCCTTGAAATCGTAACGTTTCCAATCTGGTATTCACCATATCCCATTATCTTTGCTATATGGTCATTCCCGAATTTAACCGTACCGAGAAACTTGTTGACGAAATTTCGGAGCATCGAGCGATCTTCGGTCATATGTTTTGAACAACCGGAGTCCAAATACCACAGGATGATTTGGACCACCTGAAAATATCACCACACGAAGACAATGTAGAGGTATCGGAATCTGAGTGTTCCTTGTTATTAGCAGGTACAGATTTAATAATCTTAGATTTGCTAACTCTAGGTTTCTTAGATTTCCTAGCCTTCTTCTTCCTAGTTGGTGGTGTAGATTCTAATTGGCTTAAATCCTGAGGTATTTCTTCACTGATAGGCACTATAGTGGGGGCTGACCTAATTAAAGGGCGCTGTTTCCATACTTGAGTGCGAGTGTTCCTAACTAAAGGACGCTCAGACCTAACCTCAATGGATGCATTCCTAGTTAAAGGGCACATTTTTCCATCTAATGTAAAGGTCCTACCAGTGGGACGCCATTGCCAGCCAACTTGGGCACGAGTTCTACCCGTTGGCTTCCATTCAAGACCATTCTTAATTGCATTCATTTCATTCACATGATCAATAAGACACAAATCATGACGTTGGGAAAACATACATTCATTACAATTCCAACAATTCAAATTAGAATTCACGAATGGTTTAGGCTTCTACACAAGCGCAGAGCTTTTAGTCTTAACATGATTCTTTTTATTTAAAACTGAACTAACATTCCTATGGTGATCTTCTACTTTCTTCTTTTTGGAACTACTAGTGGAGGGCTTGATCTTATCTTTCTTGAGTGGCGATCCTTTAGCCTTAGTAGTCTCTTTTAATCCTGTAGAAGGCAAAGTGGGAATATTAGCAACAGATTTTAAAGGTGCCTTACTTGATTGTGCCAATGACGGTTTTGCTCCTGGAGTCTTATTAAATGGAGTTACAGCAATGGGCCTATTAGTGAGTAGTGCAGAACCTGGTGTACCTATGTATTGTAAATATGCTAAGAAATATTGAACTCGCTTAATATATTCGTGAGCCGAATAATAATAGCTACTTGAGGGATCTAAGGCATAAAGATCGTCTAAAATATCCCTAACAAGATCTACATGCTTAATGGCGTTCTTCATATAATTATCGTAGGTAACCGGGTTTCTCTTATGAAGCGGGTTCTTATAAAGCACTACTGACTTGGTTGTTGGAGCACTAGTGGACGGTGCAGAGTCGGTAGCTAAGTTATCAACAACTTCTTGTCGGGTGAGAAGAAGTGTCTCCTTTAACTCGGCCAAAACCATATTTTTGTCAATGAGCAGGATGTTCAAGTCAGAGATTTCCTCGCACTTTTGGTTCAGTTGTTCAACATAAGATTGTTGCTGTGCTGCATTAAAAGCGAAGCGTTCTTCTAGTGAACCATAAAGAGCAGATAGTCCCTGTCTTGTCCGATCCATCTCCCCTAGAACAGACGAAAGTCTAATTTCTAAGACCTGGTTTTTAGACTCTGCAGCCTCTAGTTCCAATTTGAGTGTTTCATTTGATGACACATCTCTCTTCAATCTCATAATCTCTTCCTCTAATGCCTTAACAATTGCAATCATCTTGTCACTCATCTCAACACCGTTTTCACAACTATTTGTTATCAAAAGATCCTCATTTTGAGTTTGTTGTTTTAATTCTAAAGATATACAATGTTGTTCTAGTTGATTAAAGCGTTTTGAAAGTAAATTGTAAGAATCTTGTAGCTTTAAAAACTCGGCGTTAGATTCGTGACAAGAATGATTATTTACCTCATTTACAGTATCAGCAACATTTACATAAAGATTACAAACATCATCACAAATATTCACAGCATCACATTTAATCATAGCGGATGTAAGCTCATTCGAATAATTAACATTCACAGTAGTAAGCACATCACACGAGATTACTGCAGACAAGAATCGGTCATATTCGGTTAAAATCTTTTCTTTTTCAATTAGTTTTAGTTCGTAAGCGGTGTCCATTTCATAAAACACTTTTTGAACTTCACCAATTTCAAACACAAGATTTTCCTTAAGAGATGTAAAAGTTCCTTTTAGACTTTCGACAAACGGATTGATCTCAGTTTTAAACACCTCGTTCATGTGTTCGAAAGCCCATTCTCCGGCGTTTAGGCCATTTGAAGTCGTACATTCCAAAATGACCTTGTCAAAATTAGTAAAGTATTGATTAATCTCTTGCAAGTTTAACCATACAGTGCTAACCGGTGGAAGATCCTTTGGAATTTCCTTAGGACCTTCCATGTTGACAAGTGTAGGAAATGTACTAGGGTTTTCTTCATTTAACATGTAGGTTGGTGCTGTAATGAGATCTTTGTCCATATGGAAGCGAATTCTAAAATCCGCTTTTGCAAGCTCCTTATTCATTTTAAAATAATCACACTCGGGATATTTTGCAGAATTGTATGATCGATCCTCATCAACTAGATCCTTACTTGTTCGATCATCGGGAAAAACAATCGGGTCTAAGGCCAATCCTAATTGAGTTGCATTATAAAGTCTAGGACTATGTCTTAAAGCTTGTTTTGCATACCGTGGATTAGGGGGAAGGCCTTTTTGACGTGATAAGTTAAATTCTCTAAATGAAGCATCAAATAAGTGCACTAGTTGAGAAGCAGCGTATTGTCTTAAAAGCAAATAATCTAGACTGCTAATCTTATTAGTAGCATTAATCTCCATTTCATTCTTCTTAGACTCGAGTGATTCAAAATCTGTTTGAAGTTTTTGAAAATTAGTGACCACTAACTCCTTTTCTTTAAGTTCATTAGACAAATTTGCTCTTAAGTTTTCAATTTCTTGCAAGTGACCCATTTGTTTGTTTCTAAAATGATCATATTCGGGATTAGTTAGAACACTAGACGAAGGCACTAATTCCAAGGTTTGAACTTTCTCATTGCTTAAGGCAAGCTCATCAGACAAATTCTTATTCTTAGCTAAGGTTTCTAAGAGTGCAGCATTCATTTGGCTAAGTAATGTAGCAAGAACCATGACAAAATCTTGTTGAGCAGGAGTAGGCGTATGCGAAATGGGTCCCGGTTGTGATTCACTCAAAGTCTGGGGACTCACATTGATATTGCTATCATTGTTTGTCTCCTCATTTGAAAGACTCACCACCGAAGATTCATTCGAATCAGCACTCTCTTGCACAACTTGATGTGGTTGAATACTAGCATCAGTGGTATTATCGGTGGTATTAATAAGTACCTCAGATCTCTTTTCTGGCCCTAAGCTGGAGAAAGTTGCCATGAGAGCAGCCTTTGCAGATTGAAAGTCGTCACAGTCTGAGTCATACGCATCAAGATCATCGGCTTGGTATGCTGCATTCTGTGTGGTGACAACGTCTTGTTCAGCAATCCCTGGATCAGCAAGAAATGCAAGCTCCTCTTCATCAAGTTCCCTTCCTTGTGCCTGAGCATTAACCAGATAGATCTTTTCTGCAAACCATTGTCCATCCCTTCTCCTCTTGGGTTTCTTACAATCCCTGGACATGTGACCCTCTTCCTTGCAGTTGTAGCATGTAATCATTCGCAACTTGCCTGTGGAATTAGCCCGTGGAGTAGGATTGACCATTGGAGCCTGATTGACCGTGCGAGCATTGGTAGTTGATGTGGTAGGTCTCCCCTGATATGGTTGAATAGGCTGAACCATTACCCTGCCATTCTCAATAGTGGCTTGTTGGCGAGAATTGGATGAATTCCTTAACTGATTGTTAGTTGGAGCTGATCCTCGAAATCCTCGTTTGCTTAATGTCTTAGTGAGATAAGCGGACAAAGTGGCTAACATTTCAACTGGGTCAGTTCCTTGTTGGAACTCAGGAATGGGGACTTCATCATTATCACAATACAAAGCTTGGTCTTGTTGAGGAATACTCATGTGGTCAGAATAGCTTGATGGACCTGCAGCATTTTCTGTATAAGGAGAGTATGATGACTGACCATAAGGTGCAAAGCTTGCTGGTGAGTATGGGTGCGGTTGTGATGCATAGTGTGAAGCTTGTGGTTCTCTCTGAGGCGAAGGTGCACTAAACCGATATTGTTGCTGATGTGAGGTGGGTGGTTGTGGCAGAATCGAGTATTCGGGGAAGCTTGGAGGCATGTACGGTGATGGATGAAAGGCTTGGTGTCCCATGATATAAGGAGTGTTGTTGTAGGACAGACTTGGTTGATTTGCCATCAAAGCTAAAGAATCAGGGTACATACCTCGAGGCGAACGGTGCATGATCACATGTTTCTCATGCTGCTGAAGAAAAGCATAGATTTGATCCAAATTGCACTTATGCAAATCCCTGGTTAACTTGACATCGGTAATATACTGACCCCATTCAGCTTGAGGTAAAGTATTCAGAAACTTGGTGTTAACCTGGAATGGAGCAATCACGAGATTGTATACACTCAGATCATTCATGAGAGTGGTGAATCTGAAGTAGTAGTCGTGTAGCGTTTCCCCTGGGCTGTACGTGAATGTATCAAACAGGTCATACAACTGACATTCCCTTTCCTGTTTGGTAAGAGACGTACCTTGTAGCAACACCTTTAAACGTTCCCATAAATCCTTTGCAACCGTATACTTACTTACCATGCGATAAATATCATGCGGAAGAGCTTGGAGAATTGTCTGTAGAGCATTGTCATCAGCATCAGCAATGAGTTGTTGTGCCGGTGTAAGTTCTTCAAATTCTCTTGGTCGAGTCACGTTATTCACCACAATGGTACCATAGTCGAGTGGACCATTCAAAATCGATTTGACCATAAGCCTTCCGTATGTTGGTTTGCCCTTCAGGTATTGCAACATGCGACCCTGCCATGCCTCAAACACCTCTTTAATAAGCATCGGTGGACGATTATCAGTTCCCGTTAAGATTGAGATGTCCGAAAGAGATGTCATCTGAGGCATTAATGAACTTGGATTCATTGTGATCACTTAAAAGACTCAAAGATTATCGGTTGATCGAGCAGTGAAGAAAGGTTGAGAATTTGTGTTGTGTTGGTTGAAATCAAGATTAAATCCACTAAAGATCGTCGAAAAAAAACTCAAATACCCCTTGAACTTGCTTATACGGAATAACCCTAACTCAGAATAAATCCTATTTGGAATAATTTCTATTCGGAATAACCCTATGCTAAAAAACCCTTATACTGAATAACCCTATGCGGAATAACCCTATTCTGAAAAAATTCCCTATTCGGAATAAACCTTATGCGGAAAATCCTTATGCGGAAAACTTTGCTATTCGGAATAATAGGCTATTCGGAAAGCTATTCGGAAAGAATTGGCTATTCGGAAAATATTGGCTATTCGGAAAGATTGACTATTCGGAAACTTTTTGTCTATTCGGAAAGATGGGCTATTCGGAAAAAATTTTGTTATTCGGAATATAGTTGACTATTCGGAAAGAATTGGCTATTCGGAAAGATGTTCCTATTCGGAAAAATACTGCTATTCGGAAAATTCTTCTATTCGAAAAGTCTATTCGGAATAAACTGGCTATTCTGAAAAACCTTCCTATTCGGAATCCCTATGCGGAATAAACTGGAAATATAGTTCGAGACTTGAAAAACAGCTTTAAATCCGATTTTTTGATCAAAAACCACAAAAAGTTTTATGATTTTTACCAAAATAAGCTAAACCCAATCCTTATCAATCAATCCCAATAACAAAAACACCAAAAACAACAAGATTCAAGATTGTTTTTTTCTAAAGATCACTAATTGATTCAAAAACTAAAAAAGCAACACAATCCTTACCTTAAATCACCCCATAGCTCTTGATACCAAATGTAGAATATTGATAACCTAAGAATCTATGAAGTGGGTTGATGTTTTCTAGTGAGAGAAACTAGAGAGATAAAGTGAGAGAAAGTGTGTGTTATTTTATTAATATGAAACTAGAAAAGTGACAACAACCAACCCCTTTCCATGGTGGAAAGGGGTATTTATACTTCCAAGCTTACATTGGGCTTGGGCCGGTCCATGACAAGCCCATGGACCAGTTCTTACTTAACTTAATAAGTAACATTTAACTAATTGTTAACTACGAGCTATTACAACATAAATCATATTGTGGAGTGACCGATACTTCTAATATACGTTAAAACGTATTTCTAACATACTGGTTCTTATCTTGTATTACTTGTTCTTGACTTGTTTTACATGTTCTTGACTTGTTTTACATGTTCTTGACTTGTCTTACTGTTTCATGTGTTATCATGTATTTCTTAGTGTTTTCATGTGTTCTTGATTAATGTATTTCATGTTTCATGTGTTAGTATACTTGATGTTTCATAATGAGTAACTTTCTAAAAATAGCAGGTTTCTATATATAGTAACTTTCCAAAATAGAAGGTTTCCATAAATAGTAAGTTTCCAAAAATAGAAAGTTTCTAGAATTAGTAAGTTTCCAAAAAAAAAGTTTCCATAAATAGCATATTTCCATAAATAGCATGTTGCTATAAATAGTTTGTTTCCATAAATAACATGTTTCCATAAATAGCGTGTTTCCATAAATAGCTTATTTCCATTAAAAATATTTTTTCATAAATAATAATAAGCTTGTTTAATAAGAAGGTGATATAAGCTAAAGCTACATTATAAGTCATGATTAATTAACTGTTATAATATATTAAAGTTTATTAATTAATAAATACTTTAAGTTAACATGATAATTATTAATTAATATTATAATTCATAATTTATTAATAGTTATTAATTAATAATATAGCTTGACTTATATTAATAATACTTTACTATAACTTGATTTGTTTAATTAAATTAAAGTATGATATTAGTTTAATTAAACCATGGTTAACATGTAATTAAATATTATGCTAAGTTATTTATTAAATAAACATAACATATAGTTTATCATGAATAAATATATGTATAATTATTATAAGGTATAGTTTATTTTAATTAAACCAACATGTGTCATGTAATGTATCATAAATAATTATTTAAAATAATTAATATAATCTAGTTTAATCTATTAATTAGACCATGTTAATTTTCATGAATAATTAGCCATTTAATTATATCCTAAGTTTAATTATATAAACTAACATGACATGATTAAGTTAATATAACAATAATTAAATTAACATTTAAGAATTTAGCAAAAACCACTGTTTGGGGTTGCTACTGTACAAACCAAACACCCACTGTGGGGTTGCTGCTGTTGTGGCTGACAAAAGGGAACCAGCCACTGAGACCACCAAGTTCTCGGCTGGTGGTTGATTAATCCCACCAAGGGCTGTGAGCTCTCGGTTTCTGTGACACCCAAGCCAAACTCGATCAATTATTGTCTTATTCACGTTTTTAATTAGTCCATATCATGTTCATATGATTTCAATAATTGGATACATGTTTAATTAACAATAACCAAAAGAAGAAAATAAAAATAAAAATAAATGGTGATACCGACTATGCTACGATGAATGACGGAAAACACGAGCCCGGACACAAATCAAAATCAAAACGTTTCTCTCTCCTTGTTCTTTGTTTTCTGTCGGCGGCTACAAGAGGACACCAACCCTAGTTTTGTTGTTTTTAGGTTCTTGAAAAAAATAAACTGTATCTTGTTATTTCCTGCTTTGTTAATTTTGCTAAATGTGTTGGGCTTAAAGCCCTATTCTTTTCCTTTCTATAAACCGTCCAAACAGCCCCTTTATAAATATAACTTTATTTCCGTGATTTAGTAATTCCCGTGTATTATTTATTTGTGATCTGAGTTCGTGTATTATCGTGTCATGGTATTTTATTACACGTAACTATTTGTTGTGTACATTTAATATAACTGAATAATTGTCGTGAATTATGTATTATACGTAAATTACTTAGTAAATAATTATATACGTAATACTTGTAATTAAACATTCAATATTCATGGTACGTGTCATGTATTAATTAAATTTAAAGTTCTAATTAATCTATGATTTCGTGTAATTAATGCATTCATGAATTTTAAGCGGGTTTTACAACTCTTCCCCTCTAAAAAGAATAATTCGTCTTTGAATTAGAGATACGATATGGCTGAATAGTACATGGACATGACGTGGCTGAAGAGAACATGGAACGTGACATGGCTGAAAAAAACATGGAATGTGACGTGGCTGAGAGGATATAGTTGGATCGTGAAAGAAGATGAGGATAAGAAATCCAGATGGACTTCTCCGTTTCCAAGTGGCTTCCCGCTCGGAATCGTTCCTCCAAAGGATCTTGACGAAAAGAATGATTGTGGTCCTCATGAACCTATCTTGACGATACGAAATAGAGTCTGATTGGTCAACTTAAGATAGATCCCCATAAATCTGATCGAGTGGATAAGAAATAATATGCAAATATACATGAAACGATACGACACGAAATAACATGAAAAGAAATATATTAGTAACCTCTGAGCAATGATACGAGAGACATATTATGTACGCAGTACGTGAACAAATGTGAGCCTGATATGTGAAAAATTGTGAACGTGATACGTGGTGATATGGTGAATGTGATACGTGAAACATATCGTGAATGTGATACATGAAACATATCGTGAACGTGATACGTGAAACATATCGTGAAGGCGTGATAACTGAGGAGGTAATTCCCAATTATACGAAATGAGACGTGAAATTTGACGTGAAGCATCTGTCTAAGGATGGAACATCATGCTAAACTTAGGTTTGGTCTCTCAAGCTTCCTGCAACCCTTTCTAGAACGAGACGTGAAATATGAATCTTGGGATGAAACGAGAACATGAACGCGAACAAGATTGTGGACGCGAACGTGACACGTAAATCGTGAGAAAAATACGATCATGAACGTGAACAATGTTATGAACGTGAATACTAAACGCAAATCGTGAAATGGAACAAGGACGTGATTGTGTACAAGTTCGTGATCGAACGTGAGATGTAAATACGAGCATCAATATAAACATGAACGTAAACGTTAACGGGAACGTAAATTTCTGTTTGATATGATTGTTGATGGAATACTGTGAAATCGTACGATCTCATGTTGAAATATCTCAATCAACTGGTTAATTGTTACATTCTTATGGATATGAAGGAAAAGTGCAGACTTGTTAACGATCGGCAGCAACTCTGACAGCATCATGCCTCCTTTGAGTCTGTGGTAGTATGGTAATAAAACCTATGCGAATCTTGTCCACTTCCATTCGGAAATTTCTAATGGTTGAAATAACTACTAGCATGTTGGTGTTCTACCTTAACCTGTTGGTATGTCAAGCATTTAGATATGAACATAACTGCATCTTGTTTCGCACCGCTCCACCAAAAGTGGTTTGAGATCATGATACATCTTGTAGAAGCTGGATTTATAGAAATTAGAATATTATGAGTCTTGGTAATTTAGACCTCTCTTAGCGTAAGATCCTCTGGAACACATAAGTTAGTGTAGGATTCTCTCCATTACGCGTAAGCTTAGTCATGGCAACTAACCGTGAGAAACAACATGATTCAGAGTGTCACTGAAATCAACCAAATTTCGTACTTGAAAAGTTCAGTGTGAATTCCTTCTGTCGTAGAATTTGTAACATAATGCGAAGATGGTCTTCGTGCTCTTCTCTAGACTTGGAGAAGATCAGAATGTTATCAACGAACATAATGACGAACTTGTCCAAAATTCATGAAATGATTTATCAAGTCCATAATTACAGCTGGGCATTCGTGAGACCAAAAAGGCATTGACAGAAATTCATAATGACCATAACGTGTGCGAAGATCAGTCATGGAAATGTCCTGCTGTTTCACTCGCAACCGTTTGTATTCTGATCGTAAATCGATCTTGGAAAAGTGCTTAGTACCCGGTGGTCGATTAAACATGTTATCACGACGTGGAAGGGGATAACGATGACGGATGGTGATCTTGTTCATTTTACGGTAGGCGATACATAATCTCATGCTACCATCCTTCTTCTTTAAACAGAGCTGATGCAACCCATGATGTTACACTCGGTGAATAGAATTTTGTTCCAGCAACTCTTGCAGCAAATCCTTCAACTCTTTTAACTCAATGGGTCGTGTGGTAAGGAACCTTAGAAACATGTTCTGCTCCCGAAGCAAGGTCGATGCTAAACTCCACCTCATAGGTAGGAGATATACCCGGAAATCCTTCTGGCATAAGTCCGGAAAATATAGAACAATCGGCTGATCATGGATTTACGAACTTCAAAAAAATCGCGTATGATAGCTAGAAAATCTTTGTAGCCATGGAATAATAAAGCACGTGATTGTAAAGCAAAATATTTTGTACGTATTTTCTTGGTATCAAAACATGATGACTGTATTCAGGGACCTCAATATCGTCAAACATGACTCGATGTGAATGGTAATCAATCGTAGCGTGTCGTGCTGCTAACCAGTCCATAATCTGAATCATATTAAACTCGCATCTGTCCAAGGAAAGTGCGTTAGCAGAATGGATCTTGTCGTCAGACTAATAGGAAAGCCCTTGTGCACATGAGTGATACGAACGACGTCTTTTATGGACATGGATATCCGTAATACATGTTCGAGAAATGAAGATGCCATGTCGATACATGAAGTAAACGTGGCGGATCTTACTAAATATGTTTCGCTCGTTTCACACAGGACGAACACTGCGTGTCTAACGTGAATAATACCAGTGATGGTACCTGAAATTCTAGTGGTCTGATTCACACATGACCACATAATGGATGTACTCCTTGGAGAGTATCATGAATTACTAAGGGCCTGGTACAGAAGATATACGTGAATCATATGTCTTGAATCGTGTCTTGAGGAACTATACGTATGACATGTGTCTTGACTGGTGTCTTGACATGTGTCTTCAGAAATATACATGAGGCATGTGTCTTGACGGGTGTCTTGACATGTATCTCGAGGGGTGAAAACGAATGAAGTTGAAATTTTCTTTTATAATGTCAAAGTTGGTGACTCAGTTGTGCCGCTAACCTTTGTACTTCTGGTTACGTCCGTTACTGGAGTTCTGTTGCTATTGTCGGAATAGTTGCTGTCATGGTAGTGGTCACTATCGTCTTGTCTGTCAGTTTCATGATGGTCATTATCACGATCGTGATTCATGTAACTGTTCTACTGAGTGGTAGACTGGGTACCGGTTCCCACTCTTATGCCTGAAAGAATAGCTTAGTGACGTGTGACATTTAACTGAGAAGGTAAGGACATGAAATGGGATGGTAGCGTCTGGTGGGTGAAGTATATTCTTGTTTGGTTGCCTCGATCTAACGCCTTCGTCTTCATCTTGTAGAATCTCCATATTACGAGTAGCATACGCATCTTGTAGAATCTCTAAATTATGAGCAGCATTAGCATTTTGTAAAATCTCCAAATTATGAGCACCATCAGCATCTTGTAAAATCTCCAAATTATGAGCAGCATCAGCATCTTGTAAAATCTCTAAATTATGAGCAGCATTGGCATCTTGTAGAAATATCAGCAAGTGGAATATGCTTGAGATGATTGAGAATCGACTAGCTAATACTCATGGAGTGTTGTAAGGGAAATACACATGGATTATGGTACGTGTAATACACATGGGATACAGTGCATGGAATACACATGGAGTACACATGGAATACTGTACACGGAGTACACATGGAATTCACATGAGATGATCGATATGGGTGTCAACCATCTGACATGATTAAAGTAAGGTAACTGATTGATTAAACGGTATGAAGACCAAATTGAATAGAGTAACATGATAACCTAGCTATTCCAACGTAGACATAATCTCGGTTGCGTAAGAAGCGCAAAAACATGATTAAACGAAATTCAACAATGACCATCACGAAAGCATGATTAATGAAAACCAACCATGATTATCATGAAAATAGGATTAATTGAAATCCATCAATGTATGGCATGAATGCATAATTGACGTGGTGAAAACATAATCATCACAAGGAGGCATGAAACGAAATCAACATGGGAGTATGAAAACATAGTTGTCATGAAGAACACAAAAGCATAATCAACAGAGATTTAACCTCGACTAGTGTGGACAACTATGGTTCAATCCACAAAATTCGAAGAAAAGACATGTGACTAAGTATGTATGATTATGGTTCAATCCATACTTGTCAAAATTTCAAGAAAATGTCATGTATAGAAATTAACAACATGGGACTAAATATGGATGGCTGTGGTCCAATCCATACTAGTCAAAACTTCAACGAAAACATCGTAAGTAAAGATTAAAAATACTAAAAAATATCATGAAATGTAATGAAACAAACGTCGTTTTAGGAAGAGCCTTGTGACTACCCATTAGTCACAGGTCAAGTTTTAGAGCCTACCACAAAACCTTGGGCTCTGATACCATATCGTAACACCCCACTTTGATAAGTAGACCATTACATGATAATTATGGTGTGTCATCAAAGCATGCAAGATAACATGTCCTAAAACATACATGATCAAAAGGAAAACCGGAATCAAACATCGGTTCCTAAACATAAGCCCAAAACATGCATAAAATAAATGAAGTGCAAGAGGAAAAGAAGTGATGAGACTGTATTTATACATAGTCTCATCGTCCAAAATGGGCTTAAAACGCTTAAAATGTCATCAAAATACCCATATATGTGCCTATGTTTGTTCATTGTGTATTTTAGGTATGGATATCGTGAATTCACCAAAAGATCAAAGGAATCAAGCAAAAACGAACACGGGAAACGAAGCCGCACAAAGAACCGGACCCGATTCATGATTTTCCTTTGAAGTCCTTGAAGTTTGAAGATTATACAAGTTTGGTCCCTCAACTTTGGAAGAATGACACTTTATACCCCTCAATTTTCCATTAATATGAGTGTGGGTCCCTAAAGTTTCATATTTATACAAGAAAAGCCCTTGGAAATTGAGAAAGTTACAAGTTTAAAGCTTTGGACTAAAACTGCAAATAGTATAGGACCTTGCCAAGGACTAACTATGAAACAACATGGGACTGATTTTGAAAAGCTTGTTTAAGGACCATTTAACGGGGGGGGACCTAAGCTGCCAAACTCCCAAACTATTTAACCTCACCATCCATTACAACCCTAACTGCCGACAACCTTAACTCCCACACCCACTCATAATCCGACACCTCACCCACTTCTCTCCCTCCACCAATCACGTGCACCCTCCACGCCACCTCATTCTTCCACTCACCCAAACCTGTTTTAATTAATAAACTCGTTTAAACGAGTTTATTAATACCTAATCTTCCCTCCAAAACCAATCTTCACCCCTAATTTATCCAAACCCAGGTCCATAAACCCTAATTCCTCTACCCTTAATTACCCAATAATTCAACCCCATCTCCTCCAGATTTATAATTAATCTCATTTAAAACATAACCCCACCTTTACCCCTTTACCCCGTGACCACATGAGGCCCCCCCCCATGTCCCCTGTCACACCATTTTTAGCAAGAAAGGTATCTCAGCAGTCATCCAACGTTCCAAAGCATTTTCTTTGTCCCCAAGGACCAAATGAGCGTCTATGATCAATTCAACACAGCTGGCAACACCTCAGTCATCACATGGGCTTCCCTTTTGACGATTTTCAGAGATTTGACCAAGGGCAAAGATGGAACATCATGTTTAGGGTTTAGGAATTCTAGAATCATCTTCCATGTATTATAAATAGACTAGTCCATGTAACTTTCATTTTGTTCCAGTTTTTATGTAAAAAAATGTTGGTTATTAATGAAAATGAAAGCTACAATTTTCAGCATAAATTCTGAGTTCCCTTTTATATGCTTGTAGTTTAAGTGATAATTAGTTTGAAAGATTTCAAAGTTGTAGTTTAGAGACAAGTTTTCAGAAAATCGTTTTTTATAAGTTCTTGGAAAAATTTTTAACTTGAAATCATTTAAAAGGGATTGAAGTGAAAGTGGAGGTCCTTGTTGAGTGATTTCATCAGTTGGTTACAAGGTTTTTGTAAAAGTTTTCAATAGATTGGTTTCAACAAAGTTTTCAAAGATTTTTCATAAAATCTTATTTTACCTTTTTTTATCTTTCTCACATCTTACTGTAGCAAAAGCTACAAGCCAAAAGCTTGTAGCCTTTGCTACTTGGAGTTTATTTCTTTGTTGTGTGGTGATTGTGCAGGTTCAAGAACAAGTCCTCATCATTTTCTATATTTTTTGAAGATATAGGGGTGTTTGGGACTGCAGTAGTCCCCACCCAATTCTCTCTACATCAACATTTTCTTCCTTCTTATAAGCTTGTAATTAAGCAGTGAAGATGGCATCAGCCCTTGGTAAGGCTTGAACCCTTCCTTGTTGAATTTTGCTTATTTGAATGTTCTAATTTGGATGTGATTTTGATGTGTATGAGAATTGTGTAGAGTTGTTTGTTTTATGTTATTCTAGCTGTTTTAACAAGATAATTTAGGTCTTACATGCATGCTAGGTTAGGTTGAGATGTGTTTAAATTGATTTGGCTTGCTTATTTTAAGATTCTGAAATTAAGGGTGTGTTTGGATAGGTGTTTTAGCCTAAAATTAGTGATAATCTATTGACCAAAACCTGTTATACATGCTTCTTATGTGAGTATTTTTAGTTGGTGTTAACTACTTCCTAGTTTGGTAAACTTTCAAAGCAAGTGCATGCTCTTATTCTTGGTAAACTTAGCATATAATCTGTTAGTGACATATTCTGCCTATTTTCTTAGCTTGAATCTGCCCACTGTTTGAAGGCTGTTAGATAATAGGGTATTGTAGGGTCTTAGTTCACTTGTATGTGATTTAGTTAGTTTGTGTGCAAGGATTTGAGTTCCAAAAATCGTTTTTGTGCACTAAGTAGCTATCTGCCCCCACAGACCCCTTTTCTGTTAAACAGTGACTGCAAGTTGGAATTTTTGTGGAATTTTTGCTAGTTTAGTGTGTGTTTTTTCTGCTTAGATTGACTCCCTACACTCCACTGAGTGTAGGGGTGCCTTTGTTTCCAAAATACTCCAAGTAACAAGCAAGATACAAGCTTAATTGTCCACAGACCCGTTTTTAACACAAGCAGTGGGAACTCCTTTCCCACTGCTTTTGTATTTGTTCCCCCTGCTTGCACAAAAAGACAGAAACCAAAAAAGGTCACTATCAGATTCTAAGTTTGTTGTCTTTAGTGCCCTTAAATAGGAGTTAGACTTTCATTCTTTTTTCTATATTTTTCTTTTTTAATTCTTGATTTTTCAGTTTAATCACTTTTTATTTTACTGTTCATTTTCCATTTTTTATATTATTTAGATATTTTAATTACTTTTTAATATTCTGTTTTTGTCTTTTAGTGGTAAAAATAAATATTTTTCAGATTTAATATTTTTCTTAGGTTTAGAAAATTAGTTTAAGATTTTTGGTTTAAAAATTAGTTACTGTTCATCTTTTCAATTATTTTTTATAATTAATTTAAGATAATTAGGGTTTAATTAATAAACTGTTTTGTCTTTTAGTGTAAAATTTTACATTTTTCAAACTTTTTCAATTTTCTACTGTTCATTAGAGTATTTTAGGATTTTTAAAATTGTTAGATTAATTTTGTCATTATTTTATTATTTTCTAGGATTATTTTAATTTAAAAATAGTTTTTAGTGATTTAAAAATAGAAAAAATAGTTTTAAAAATTTAGAAAAATAGTTTTTAGTCATTAAATAATATAAGTGACTTATTAGTTCAATAAATTAATATTTTGGGCATTTTGTTAATTATATTTAATTTTTGGGCTTTAATTAGCATTAAAAATTGAATATTTAATTAATAAAAGGTTTTAAAATATATTTGTTGGATTTTTATTCTTATTTATATTATTTAAGACTTAGTTTAATCATTTAATTAATTTTTAGGTTTTAATTTTAAATTCGTCACGTTTTACGTATTTACGTTCGCGTTTTACGTCATTCGTCGTAGTTTAAATCGTAGTCGTAACTCGTCTTTTATTTTTCTCTTCTAAACCAAAAACGTCACTAATCCAAACATTGTTATTTTATTAATTGGCATACACAATATACACCTCCTTCGAGAACGAACCCGCATTTATTCGTCTTCACGGTTTTTCATTAAATCGTGTCGATTAATACTTGCCGCACTTATACGTTGTTTTCCTAAACACGTATATCATTTTCTACATATATCATTTGGCGCCGCTGCCGGGGAGGTGTTTAGTGTGCCATTATTATTAGTATCGTGTTTGTGTGAGTAGTGCGTTTTAGCTTTTCATTTTTTTGGAAAGCGTGAATATCGTACATACTCATTTTTGTTATTTTTTATCTATTATAGTATAATATCCAAATAAATCGTGTTTAATTTTCCTAAGTTAAACACACAACAATCTTTACTATATTGTAGATATATTGGTTTTCGTTTTTCTTGTGAATATTATTATTACTATATTGTACTACGTAAGAACAATAAATATACAAGTACTCCAAATACGTGAGAAATCACAACCTTGATTCGGGATTTCATCACTCGATCATTGTATTCGAATCCAAAGCAAAAGTTTAAAGGCAAAATAGATAAATACTTTCGTGAGGCTTAATTTCAATTTACACAAACTATAAGGTGGGTATAAGGCGGTTGTATTTCACGACCTAAAGGAAAAAGGCTCTTAAGTGCTTCGCGCCGCCTCGTTTCCTCCGCTTGCTTGTGCGTGTTTTGAGAAAGAGGGCCAATCAAGGGTTTGCCGCCCAAGTATTATCTATGTATATTATATTTGCTTGTGTTTTCAAGATTAAACCCTCTTGAACGTTTTGGTGTTCCACCAACGTTCTAAAGTCATCGAGAACGTTCACTCCACGTGATCGTTTTCATTCTTTGAGGCTCCTTTAATCGAGAAAGTCGATTCGAGGGGAGATTTGTAGATTTGTGTCTACGTAATACATTCAAAAATCCAAAAAAATTAAAAAACCAATCAAAAACCAAAAAAATTGAAAAAATCGAAAAACCGCAAAAAGAATCTTCTTTGCTACCACCCATTCTACGCTTAGTGCATGCGCACTCGATCGAAGGATTATTCCAATTCTAGTGAAGCATCGAATCGACGCAATCGTAATCGAAGGAATCGACGACGTAGACGAGAATTAGAAACCGACGTTCCTAATATCGTTGTTGAAGAAACCGTAGAGGAGATGGCCGACAATCGTTCTATGATGGAATTGCTCCAAGCGCCCACCGAGGGTTATGGAGACGCGATCGTAATTCCCGCTATCGAGGCGGAGAATTTTGAGATCAAGAGCGGAATGCTTTCATTGATCCAAGCTACGAAGTTTCGAGGTCGTGAAGCCGATAATCCTCACGACCATATTCGGAATTTTGATCGTCTTTTGGCCACGAGCAAGTTTAAGAACGTCGACACCGATGTCGTCAAGCTTATGCTTTTTCCGTACTCGCTCGATGGTGCCGCCAAGGATTGGTACGAGAAAGAGCCACCTAATTCCATTACTACGTGGAAGGATCTCGTTTCCAAGTTCGTTAATTATTTTTTCCCACCGTCTAAGACAACGTTTTTCAAGAATGAGATTACGAAATTTGAGCAAAAATCGAATGAATCTTTTAGAGACGCGTGGGATCGTTTTAAGGAATTGCTTAGGCAATGTCCTCACCATGGTTTTTCCGAGTTGCACCAAATCGATACGTTTTACAACGGTCTTAATTTTCACGAACAAGACTCGTTGAATTCCGCCGCCGGTGGCAACTTTTTGTGTAAGACTCCGAGAGAAGCTTTGATAATTATCGAGAACCGATCCAAGGTTTACCAACTCCGCAATGCACCGAGTGTTGCCAATGTCGCCAATGTTAGTAGTTCTAATCGCGACATTGAGAGAGTTGATGCAAAAGTCGACAAGTTGACGAATGTGTTTACGTCTTATCTCATTGAGATGCAAAAGAAAGACGCTCCCGCTACGGTGAAAGCGGTTGAGGTTTCGTGTACGTTTTGTGGTGGACCTCATAATTATTACGAGTGTGCGGCTACGGATGGCCAAACGTCGAATGTGAGTGCGTTAAACAACAATTTTTCTAATCAAAATCAAAATAACGCCGGTCCATCACAACAAGGAAATTATAACCAAGGCAACAATTTTAATCAAAATCGAAACAATTTTCAAGGAAATAATCAACAAGGAAATTTTTCGAATCAAAATCAAGGTTATAATCAAGGTCGTAATATAACTTGGCAAAATAGAGATAACAATCAAGGAAATAATTTTTCAAGTGGGAATCAAAACAATTTTCAAAGAAGTAATCAAAACCAAGGGAACTTTAATTCTAATCAAAATAGTTCGTCAAACGATTTTCAAAATTACATGAAAACGAATGAGGCTAATATGAGACGATTAGAGGGAGAAATTGGTACTTTGAAAAACGACTTTACAAATACTTTGAAATTGCAAAACACGAAGATTGAGCAAGGGCAAATTGACATAAAAAAGATGTTTTCGGCTATAATGAACAAAGCCTCGGGTTCGTCATCAAGTTCGTTACCTAGTGACACCGTGGCTAATCCGAAAGAACAATGTAAAGCCGCCTCGTCTCGTGAGAAAGGTCGTGTGATTACCCCTAACCTTGAAGGATTCCGTGTTGTTTATCCCTCTCAACCCTCGACTTCTAAGACGTCTTCTTGTTCTAAAGTCGATGGGGTGAACGTGGCGACCAAGGAAAGGAGTGCACACCCTCGTGTACCTCAAATTCCATCCACGGTTCAAAAAGAGAGTTTTGTCGACCTTACCAAAGTAACCCTTGAAGAAACTTGTGCTTCGATCCTTCTTAAAAAACCCAAAAGGCTTATGCCGAGAAAGGAAAAGGATCCGGGCCAATTTCTACTACCTTGTGATTTTTCCGAGATTGAGGGATGTTTAGCCCTTGCCGATTTAGGTGCTAGCATCAATCTTATGCCTCATTCTCTTTGGAAATTGATGAGATTGCCTTCGCTTACCCCCACGAACATGACAATCGAGCTTGCAAATTGTACACCATTAATACCAATTGGAATAGCCGAGGATGTTTATGTTAGGATTGGAAAGTTTGTTTTTCCCGCGGATTTCGTTATATCCGATTACGAGTGTGACCCTAAATGTCCCATTATTTTAGGCCGACCATTCTTATCGACGGCTCGAACCGTAATCGACGTTCACGAGGGGAGACTTACTATGAGATATGGGGATGAGAAAATAGACTTTTTCGCTAGAAAATCCCAAGGATTTAATGAGAATGAAAAAACCGAGGTTTCCAAACCTAATGATTCAAATTCTAATGATTTCAAAATGTTTACTTTAGCGGAAAGAATGAAGCTTGATGCATGTTTTGAAAGAATTAAGAAAAACGGTTTTAAAGATGATGATTTTAATGATAAAGAATACGTGTACCTAATTCAAAAGGGTATGTGTAAATTTATGGATGAAAACTCACTTTGGGATGTTTTTAGCGAAACAAGTGAAACACCAATTCCGAAGGGTGACGTTAATGCCATCACGACAATGACCAAAATGGCTTCGTCTTCACCACCTTCGAAGGACCATGACTTTGAGGCTTCAACTTCTAACTCCATCGAAGTGCCTCCTTTGCCTAGCCCAACACCCGTTGAGGCTAAGGGGTTTATCGACATCGATCCTCTCGTCTTAGAAAAGTTACCTAAGCATAGCCATAGTGCTTGTAAGTCCATGGTTGTGAGTGCTCACATCGACTCTTTCTTTGACGATGACGATGGCGATTTTGCCGAGCTTGATCACGTACTTCGAAATCCACATGCCATTTTTGATTCTCCTAAGAAGAAACATGTGAAGTACGATGATTATGAGTTTGATCCCGAGATTGAGGAAATCATTGAACGAGAGCTAGCTCTTATGCCTTCACTTCCACCTACGAGTGAGGTCGACCTTTCCAAAATCGAGGATGAACTCAATGAGTTGGAGCGTCTTATTTTCGATGACGAACCAACTCATGTGACCACTAAAAATCCCATTCTCGAGGAGTTACCTAATCAACACTCCTCATTTGAGAATGATGTTTACCACATTCGTGAGGATCTAACTTATCAACGATCCCCACAAAAGAATGATGGTTTCGTGCTTGATCGTGATCTCTTCGAGAGAGTTTCTAAGATACTCAAGGAGGGGAATGACAAACCTTGGTTTGACAAGCCTATCTTTGATGAAGAAATCGATGAGATCGACGTTCATGAGGATGACGAGTATGTAGACCCCGAGGGGGCGGTGTTCTTTATTGACAAACGTTTTGAGAACTTATATAATCCGCCACCCCCTCCCGCCAATAACTTAAATGTGAGGATTTTTAGCGCGACTAATTTTGAATTTGACACGCCAAATATTTTCGACATTATTCAATCGGGTTTTCATAAAGAGTTTTTAAACGATGAAAAAGGAAAAGATTTTAAAAATGTTTTAAAAGATTTTTCTGCATATTTAACTCCGTCATCACTGCGTTATATGAGTGCTACCACCTCGTCTACTCCTTTTGACGATGGTGTGTGTGGTTTTAGTGTGGGGGAAGCCCCAAATGTTCCCTCCCATTTCTCCACCGAGGACGAGATTTACGATCCCGGAATTGCTTGTAAAGGGAAATCTCGGTCTTCCACCGATGCAATAAATGGAAAATCTTTTCGTTTGCTTGGTGTGAGTCTACCTCGAGTAGCTCATAAGTTTGCCTTACCCATTGCCCCACCTTTCTACTTCTTATCTCTTTTCTTCTACCCCTTTGGGGTTTCGGCTTCGGTTGAAGTAGCATTGTTTCGTCTTTCATCCGAAAACGAAGACGCTATCTTCGACCCCGGTATACGTTTATCAGGTTTTTAAAGTACTCCATGTACTTTTGGGCCTTGTTTATCATGTAAGCCCCACCAAAAATGACCAAACCAAGATTATCCCTAAATGATCACATTTATGGGGATCCGAGTCGAGCTTTTGACTCGGTTAACAAAAACAAGGTGCCTCGTGGGGGATTCTCATGCTTATCCTTGTACATATTATCGCTTTCTTAGTTAATGTAACGAGGGGACTTGTGCTCTTCCAACCTTTGTTTCGTGGTTGTTTGTGATTGTGATCTATTAGGTTCATCGTCATCATTGAAGCCTCTCGTGTTCGTTTTATGGATCACTCGAGCTTCGATCGTTGCCTTTGGAGATTCCGATATCCGATGATATCCTTTTATGTTCTAACGTTTATCTTATTAGCATAATTCATAAACGGCTTTTAGGTTATTCGTTTAACCCTTTCCATGCTCGAGATTAAGCATTCGACTTCGTCTCTAGTATGGGGGTGTTTACACCCCTAGACTCGAAACATTGAGGACAATGTTTAGTTTTAGTATGGGGGGGTGAGTAGATACTTCACCTTGCTTACGTCAACACGCAATCCAATATTCATCTTTTTGTTATCGTTTTGTTGCAAATAAGGCCAAAAATGGCCAAATTTTAAAATTTTTCTAGTTTTTCATAAGTGTTTAAGACACGAATGTAGGTTTTCCGATGGTGAGAACGAGAGTAATTTTTGACTCGACCGTGCGTGTTGAGCACTTAGCTCGATTCCTTAACTTTTTAGGCTAAGTCTCTTAAATGAGGACGAGAAATGATAGAGTTATTTATAAGTCTCGTAATCGTCACGATCTTATGTGTAGTAATTATTAGCTTATTCTCCCAACGCTTTTGCATAAATAATTGTTAATAAATATTGATTTAGCGGTTTAGTCACTATTGTTGGGTTTCTAATTTGTTTTGGTAGCTTCCATGTAATTAAATTGGGAAAACATTAAGGTATCGCCAGCGTCACGGTTTTGAAGTATTGGCACCCGAATAATCGAAAGCTTCACCTAATAATAAGATTTCAAGTGCTCACCTAAATTAAGCAAAAATTTGAAGCTCACAAGGCCGAAAAATCTATGCCCAAATTGAAAGTGAATCAAGCCTTAATCTTCGAAGCTTTAAAGATCCAAAATTCGCCTTAGCGTGAGGATATACGTCTTTGGCTAATAAAACCACCGATGAGGCGGATAATAAAAGGCAAGGCAAGACCGAAGTCATAATAAAAGCTTCATGGCGAAGTTGAATAAAAGATGGAGGTAAACCAAAGATAATAAGGCCCTTCCGTTAGGGGGCGTATAAAAGTCTTGGTAATAAGTCTCATGTTCAAAACCGTTATAAAACCGTGTTTATCGATCCTTCTTGTTGACTTAATTTTTTGACATCGTTGTCTATTGGGATGAATTATTGATTTGATGATTTTGGTTACACCGTTAAGTTTCTATTTTTAGACTTAATCTCTATTCACGCATAAGTCAATGATGTATCCTCGTGATCATTAAGACAAAATAAAATATAAGAGATACCAAGTAGGAATAAGGGAGTTTAGGTTCGTAATTAACACTCATAAGATGTGTTCGTATTGCTAACTTATAATAACAATGATCTCGTTACACGCTTAGCATGGAATTGGGTGAAAATCGAGGACGACGAAATTATTTCTAACGAAGCATTCACGTGTTCTTGTTCTATGATCCTAAAAGTCACGTTCTCGTGATGAAAATCATACCTTATGTCTAAAACGCATGTAGTAGTTTATTTAATTTTAAGTCTTGAATAAATGTCATGATAAAATGAATTTTGGAAGTGCTATGATACTTAATTCTAGCATTGCGTGGGGACACGGCAATGGTTTAGTATGGGGGAGTGATGAGACTGTATTTATACATAGTCTCATCGTCCAAAATGGGCTTAAAACGCTTAAAATGTCATCAAAATACCCATATATGTGCCTATGTTTGTTCATTGTGTATTTTAGGTATGGATATCGTGAATTCACCAAAAGATCAAAGGAATCAAGCAAAAACGAACACGGGAAACGAAGCCGCACAAAGAACCGGACCCGATTCATGATTTTCCTTTGAAGTCCTTGAAGTTTGAAGATTATACAAGTTTGGTCCCTCAACTTTGGAAGAATGACACTTTATACCCCTCAATTTTCCATTAATATGAGTGTGGGTCCCTAAAGTTTCATATTTATACAAGAAAAGCCCTTGGAAATTGAGAAAGTTACAAGTTTAAAGCTTTGGACTAAAACTGCAAATAGTATAGGACCTTGCCAAGGACTAACTATGAAACAACATGGGACTGATTTTGAAAAGCTTGTTTAAGGACCATTTAACGGGGGGGACCTAAGCTGCCAAACTCCCAAACTATTTAACCTCACCATCCATTACAACCCTAACTGCCGACAACCTTAACTCCCACACCCACTCATAATCCGACACCTCACCCACTTCTCTCCCTCCACCAATCACGTGCACCCTCCACGCCACCTCATTCTTCCACTCACCCAAACCTGTTTTAATTAATAAACTCGTTTAAACGAGTTTATTAATACCTAATCTTCCCTCCAAAACCAATCTTCACCCCTAATTTATCCAAACCCATGTCCATAAACCCTAATTCCTCTACCCTTAATTACCCAATAATTCAACCCCATCTCCTCCAGATTTATAATTAATCTCATTTAAAACATAACCCCACCTTTACCCCTTTACCCCGTGACCACATGAGCCCCCCCCCCCCCCCCCCATGTCCCCTGTCACACCATTTTTAGCAAGAAAGGTATCTCAGCAGTCATCCAACGTTCCAAAGCATTTTCTTTGTCCCCAAGGACCAAATGAGCGTCTATGATCAATTCAACACAGCTGGCAACACCTCAGTCATCACATGGGCTTCCCTTTTGACGATTTTCAGAGATTTGACCAAGGGCAAAGATGGAACATCATGTTTAGGGTTTAGGAATTCTATAATCATCTTCCATGTATTATAAATAGACTAGTCCATGTAACTTTCATTTTGTTCCAGTTTTTATGTAAAAAAATGTTGGTTATTAATGAAAATGAAAGCTACAATTTTCAGCATAAATTCTGAGTTCCCTTTTATATGCTTGTAGTTTAAGTGATAATTAGTTTGAAAGATTTCAAAGTTGTAGTTTAGAGACAAGTTTTCAGAAAATCGTTTTTTATAAGTTCTTGGAAAATTTTTTAACTTGAAATCATTTAAAAGGGATTGAAGTGAAAGTGGAGGTCCTTGTTGAGTGATTTCATCAGTTGGTTACAAGGTTTTTGTAAAAGTTTTCAATAGATTGGTTTCAACAAAGTTTTCAAAGATTTTTCATAAAATCTTATTTTACCTTTTTTTATCTTTCTCACATCTTACTGTAGCAAAAGCTACAAGCCAAAAGCTTGTAGCCTTTGCTACTTGGAGTTTATTTCTTTGTTGTGTGGTGATTGTGCAGGTTCAAGAACAAGTCCTCATCATTTTCTATATTTTTTGAAGATATAGGGGTGTTTGGGACTGCAGTAGTCCCCACCCAATTCTCTCTACATCAACATTTTCTTCCTTCTTATAAGCTTGTAATTAAGCAGTGAAGATGGCATCAGCCCTTGGTAAGGCTTGAACCCTTCCTTGTTGAATTTTGCTTATTTGAATGTTCTAATTTGGATGTGATTTTGATGTGTATGAGAATTGTGTAGAGTTGTTTGTTTTATGTTATTCTAGCTGTTTTAACAAGATAATTTAGGTCTTACATGCATGCTAGGTTAGGTTGAGATGTGTTTAAATTGATTTGGCTTGCTTATTTTAAGATTCTGAAATTAAGGGTGTGTTTGGATAGGTGTTTTAGCCTAAAATTAGTGATAATCTATTGACCAAAACCTGTTATACATGCTTCTTATGTGAGTATTTTTAGTTGGTGTTAACTACTTCCTAGTTTGGTAAACTTTCAAAGCAAGTGCATGCTCTTATTCTTGGTAAACTTAGCATATAATCTGTTAGTGACATATTCTGCCTATTTTCTTAGCTTGAATCTGCCCACTGTTTGAAGGCTGTTAGATAATAGGGTATTGTAGGGTCTTAGTTCACTTGTATGTGATTTAGTTAGTTTGTGTGCAAGGATTTGAGTTCCAAAAATCGTTTTTGTGCACTAAGTAGCTATCTGCCCCCACAGACCCCTTTTCTGTTAAACAGTGACTGCAAGTTGGAATTTTTGTGGAATTTTTGCTAGTTTAGTGTGTGTTTTTTCTGCTTAGATTGACTCCCTACACTCCACTGAGTGTAGGGGTGCCTTTGTTTCCAAAATACTCCAAGTAACAAGCAAGATACAAGCTTAATTGTCCACAGACCCGTTTTTAACACAAGCAGTGGGAACTCCTTTCCCACTGCTTTTGTATTTGTTCCCCCTGCTTGCACAAAAAGACAGAAACCAAAAAAGGTCACTATCAGATTCTAAGTTTGTTGTCTTTAGTGCCCTTAAATAGGAGTTAGACTTTCATTCTTTTTTCTATATTTTTCTTTTTTAATTCTTGATTTTTCAGTTTAATCACTTTTTATTTTACTGTTCATTTTCCATTTTTTATATTATTTAGATATTTTAATTACTTTTTAATATTCTGTTTTTGTCTTTTAGTGGTAAAAATAAATATTTTTCAGATTTAATATTTTTCTTAGGTTTAGAAAATTAGTTTAAGATTTTTGGTTTAAAAATTAGTTACTGTTCATCTTTTCAATTATTTTTTATAATTAATTTAAGATAATTAGGGTTTAATTAATAAACTGTTTTGTCTTTTAGTGTAAAATTTTACATTTTTCAAACTTTTTCAATTTTCTACTGTTCATTAGAGTATTTTAGGATTTTTAAAATTGTTAGATTAATTTTGTCAATATTTTATTATTTTCTAGGATTATTTTAATTTAAAAATAGTTTTTAGTGATTTAAAAATAGAAAAAATAGTTTTAAAAATTTAGAAAAATAGTTTTTAGTCATTAAATAATATAAGTGACTTATTAGTTCAATAAATTAATATTTTGGGCATTTTGTTAATTATATTTAATTTTTGGGCTTTAATTAGCATTAAAAATTGAATATTTAATTAATAAAAGGTTTTAAAATATATTTGTTGGATTTTTATTCTTATTTATATTATTTAAGACTTAGTTTAATCATTTAATTAATTTTTAGGTTTTAATTTTAAATTTGTCACGTTTTACGTATTTACGTTCGCGTTTTACGTCATTCGTCGTAGTTTAAATCGTAGTCGTAACTCGTCTTTTATTTTTCTCTTCTAAACCAAAAACGTCACTAATCCAAACATTGTTATTTTATTAATTGGCATACACAATATACACCTCCTTCGAGAACGAACCCGCATTTATTCGTCTTCACGGTTTTTCATTAAATCGTGTCGATTAATACTTGCCGCACTTATACGTTGTTTTCCTAAACACGTATTTCTACATATATCAAGAAGTATAAGGTAGCTCTCGTCCTATGGACGTTCTTTAAATACTCAATTCTGGCCTTGGGTACCTGCCGTATGGGACATGGAAAGAAACTACGGCTGAGCTATACGCTCAGTAAGCGGATATATGACATGAAATGAATAGCTGGAACATAAACAAAGTATGAAAGTGCAGCGAATAATGTAAGTCATGGAAAACCTGGAATCATGTTTTATAACTGGTTTATATCTGAAAAGCCTTATGTTTTATCATGTAAACGTGTTTTAAATGCCAAAAGACCATATAGGTCATGTAAGGTATCAACGTGCATGAATACATAGAGAGGTGCCTCGTCATGCAATTAGATGGGTTGCCTCTAATTATAATAGTTTGAGTGGAGGGATCAGCTCCATGTGACGGATGTAGAGCACAAACCACAGTCACCGTGTAAATCTGATAAACGTGTACTAGGATGCACCCATTCGCCCTACATGATAATAATAATAATACTGGCCAAACCGTGAAGTACCTTCGCGAGCAATCACTCTCACCACGGAATAGTCATAACACCGGTGCCTCAAGTGTTATGGTTATTGTACCTCCATAACTAGGTGACACATAGCATGCGTGTATATATCTTAGACAACTTAAAATCATGGCATGGTAATTACTGAAAATTTTATAACATGTAAACTACTTGGGAGAACAGATGGCAGCAGACAGGAAATCCTAATCATGCATAGTAAAGGAATGTCCATACTGAATGACGAAATATCTGTACCTTATGTCCAGTAACGAAGAAGATGAAAGGTGGAAGGAATCTACTCCCACTTCACGAGTGCTACATAATAAAGGGCGTGAATAAGTCGTGTGTTCATGTTTAACTAGCTGAGTATTAGTTACTTTACAGGTTCTTGTCTTGTATTACTTGTTCTTGACTTGTTTTCCATGTTCTTGACTTGTTTTACATGTTCTTGACTTGTCTTACTGTTTCATGTGTTATCATGTATTTCTTAGTGTTTTCATGTGTTCTTGATTAATGTATTTCATGTTTCATGTGTTAGTATACTTGATGTTTTATAATGAGTAACTTTCTAAAAATAGCAGGTTTCTAAATAGTAACTTTCCAAAAATAGCAGGTTTCCATAAATAGTAAGTTTTCAAAAATAGAAAGTTTCCATAATTTGTAAGTTTCCAAAAATAGAAAGTTTCCATATATAGCATATTTCCATAAATATCATGTTTCCATAAATAGTTTGTTTCTATAAATAACATGTTTCTATAAATAGCGTGTTTCTATAAATAATATATTTCTATAAATGATAATAAGCTTGTTTTATAAGATGGTGATGTAAGCTAAAGCTTAATTATAAGTCATGATTAATTAAATGTTATAATATAGTAAAGTTTATTAATTAATGACTACTTTAGGTTAACATGATAATTATTAATTAATATTATAATACCTGCTTTATTAATAATTATTAATAAATATTATAATACATGGTTTATTAATAATTATTAATTAATAATATAGCTTGACTTATATTAATAATACTTTACTATAACTTGATATAGTATAATTAAATTAAAGTATGATATTAATTTAATTAAACCATGGTTAACATGTAATTAAATACTTATGCTAAGTTATTTATTAAATAAACATAACATATAGTTTGTCATGAATAATTATATGTATAATTATTGTAAGGTATAGTTTATTTTAATTGAATCAACATGTGTCATGTAATATATCATGAATAATTATTTAAAATAATTAATATAGTCTAAGTTAATCTTTTAATTAGACCATGTTGATTTTAGCCATTTAATTATCTCCTAAGTTCAATTAATTAAACTAACATGACATGATTAATTTAATATAACAATAATTAAAATAATATTTACAAATTTAGAAAAAACCAAATCCAAACGTATCCTTGTCATTTCTAGTGTATCCGAGCCCTTGAACCGAGCCACACCGAGACACCAAGTCTCGGCATTCCCGAGACACCAAACCACCACAGCCGCAAGGGTTGTGGTCCTTGCTGCCGCCCGTGTCCAGTAGCCACCGGCTTGCACCGGTTGCCACTGCTGCCCAATAAGGTCCCACCGAGAGCCCCATGGCTCTCGGTTCCCACCGTTATTGCCAAACGGACCACTGCTGGTGGTTTCCATTGTACAAACCAAACACCCACTGTTGGGCTGCTGCTGTTGCGGCTAACAAAAGGGAACCAGCCACCGAGACCATCAAGTTCTCGGCTGGTGGTTGATTAATCCCACCAAGAGCTGTGAGCTCTCGGTTTCTGTGACACCCAAGCCAAACCCGATCAATTCTTGTCTTATTCACGTTTTTAATTAGTCCATATCATGTTCATATGATTTTAATAATTGGATTCGTGTTTAATTAACAATAACGAAAAGAATAAAATAAAAATAAAAATAAATGCTGATACCGATTATGCTACGATGAATGACGAACAACACAAACCCAAACCCAAATCAAAATCAAAACGTTTCTCTCCCCTTGTTCTTTGTTTTCTGCCGGCAGCTACAAGAGGACACCAACCCTAGTTTTGTTGTTTTTATTTTCTTGAAAAAAATAAACTGTATCTTGTTATTCTCTGGTTTGTTAATTTTGCTAAATAGTATGGGCTTAAAGCTGTATTATTTTCCTTTCTATAAACCGGCCAAACAACCCCTTTATAAATATAACTTCGTTTCCGTGATTTAGTAATTCCCGTGTATTATTTATTTGTGATCTGAGTTCGTGTATTATCGTGTCATGGTATTTTATTACACGTAAGTATTTATTGTGTACATTTAATACAACTGAATACTTGTCGTGAATTATGTATTATACGTAAATTACTTGTAGATAATAAAAATTATATACGTAATACTTGTAATTAAACATTCAATATTCATGGTACGTGTCATGTATTAATTAAATATAAAATTTTAATTAATCTGTGATTTCGTGTAATTAATGCATTCATGAATATTAAGCGGGTTTTACAATTAAGTGGGCAATCATGCATGCAATTTAAAAACTCTTTAAACAACCAAGTAAATCTTATCTCGGTCTCATTTTCCAATAGGGCAGCTCCTAGCAAAATAGACTTTTCATGATGGTTCACTCCTACAAACAGAGCAAATGGTAAGCGAAACTTGTTCGTCTGGTCAGTCGTATCGAAAACAACAACATCGCCAAATTTACAATAGGATGACCTTGATCTCCCATCTGCCCAAAACACACTTCTGAATGTTCCTTCTTCTTACAAGTGCATCGCGAAGTAAAAATCATGATTTGTCTCAGCCTTTTTTTTAAAATGCATGAGAATCATATTGCATTCTTTTCCTATATTATACTTCTTTTCATTATTGACAATGTTGGAACCCTGAACTCGAGTAAGTTTTTCCTCTTCATTGCCTCTAAATGCGTTCACAATTTTTGTAATATCAGAAGACTTGAGACCTACTTTTGACAATAAAGTTACAATGTCTTTACATTCACTAGAACGGTGAAAGATACTATGTGAATGTTGCTTGATTACGTGTGATGAAATATCAAGAGGGTGGTTTTGTTCATCATTGAACTTCTTTACTAACCATTCTCCTTGCTTTGAATATGTGACTTATATCATGGCCTTGCATCCTGTTCGCGTAATACTACGACGTTTGACATCATCTCCTATCTGCCTCTTATCGTTCATATCCTTAAAGCCTTGTTTAATATCCTACTATAGATATCATTTGTAACCTTGCACCTACTAACCTTATATTTTCGGGTACCAAAACCCTTAGATAAACCATATTGATTATAGAAATTATAAGCAATATCCCAATTATCAAAGGTTTTTCCAATTATAGAGTAGCTCATGGTTTCGTCAAAAACAGGTGGCGCCGTCTATTCCACAACTTGCATGGTTGTATCGATCTCTTCCTCATCTTGCTTGGTTGCGTAAAAAATATGCGGCTCCACCTCCTCTTCATATTTCTCGAGAATATAATTATTATCAACGTCATCGATCCATATGTGTTCATCCTCGTCTTGGTTTACATCTGTTAAAATGAAATTAATCAAAAATATAGTTATTATTAGGTTAAGAACATTAATTTAAAACCAATTCTGAAATAAGGATGATTAAAATTGTAATTAAAACTGATGCAATCTGTTCATTGTGGTTCGAATTAGACATTGGAAACTCTTAAACAATATACAGAATTATTTTAATTGCATTAGAAATGAGAATTCAAGATAATATTTACTAAGAAAATATTATTTTAATTATAGATTTCATCATTTCGAATTTTTTTATCTTGGAGGTTATTTTACTGTTTTAGCGGTAAGCCAGAAATTTTAAAAAATAGGTTTAATTATTTTAGCAAGAATCTAAGCCAGAATCAATCAATTTGCGAAAATATGGTTCAAGATTACGTAAATAAAGTAATTGGTGTAGCGACTAACTCATTGGTGTAGATAATATATTCCCTTATTCAAATACAAACAATACTTCAAAATGCATTCAACTTGAAACTACATAATTCAAGTAACTATTAGGTTTTTGTAATCCATTAACTCGTTGATCACTTCGTCAATTTTCACAAATGATACACAATTTGTAGCAACATCAATTGTGCAAAAATCACCAACGTCAAAATTGCAACAATAAGAGGGAACGGTATGGCGGCGAGCTTGGCTCGCCGTGCCTAGGTGGCAGGCTCGCCGCCGCTCGCCGCCCTTCGCCGCTACACCGACCCCTCCTCTCGCCGGTATTCAAATGTCACTTTGTGACATTGCTTGTTGGAAAAGAAGGTGGGGCCCATTTTTTTTATTACCGTTTTCAAACGGCTAATTTCATTAAAAAAAAAAAAAAAATTTAAACTTTTTATTCTTATAAATACCACCCAAACTTCTTTAAAAACCACACACAACAAAAACATTCAATTAAACTTTCACAAAAAACTTCAATATGAGCACCTCGTCGGATTCGTACCAGTCAGATATCGAAGAAATGGAAGAAGTAGAAATGGTGTGGAAGATTAACGAAGAGGAAGAAGATGAAGTTCATTCACATCGCAGATACATTTGGCGTGAACGTGACGTCGCCGAACAACGTTTAATGGAAGATTATTTTGGTCCACATCCAAAATACCCGGCAGAAAAATTCAGATTACGATATCGAATGAGACGGGAGCTGTTTCTGGAAATTGTTGAAGGTATTGAAACTTATTGTGCAACAAATAAGCCTTTACCCAAGCATTTTTATTTTTTTACTATTCGATATGATGCTACGGGTATGAAAAGTATGAGTGTCATCATGAAATGCACATCCGCTCTTCGCCAATTGGCAAACGCCACGGTCGCAGGAGACAAAGAGAACTCCGAGATAGAGACGTACATACAAGGCTTCAACGGAACCTCATTGAGCATGTTTGGGCACAAGATCAACCATGAATAATCGACCGTATTGTATTTTTTTTAAGTAGTTGTATTTTTATTTGAAGTATTTTGTAATTTTTTATTTTATGAAATGAATTTTTATTTTGTGTGAAAATTGAAAAAGTAAATAAAATGGTGAGTGGTGGGACCCAAGTGAAGAGGAGAGAGACTAGTTGTGATAAAGGGGGTGTTTTTGGAGAAGATGAGAGAGATTAGTTGGTATGACGTGGCGCTGATGTGGCGCAGTGAAGAGGTAAACACCTCTTTGTGATACCTGATGCTCTAAGCGAGCAAAACTAGAAAGTTGACTACAAATGACATTGGTCGAAAGTTTATTAAAAGATCAGAAAAGTAACAACTAACCTCATAAATTTGATAATCTACTTCAAAACTTGTAAAGGTTAATTGTGATTGAGCTTTTAAGTTGAACGAATGTGTTGGTATTGCTGCTTGAGATTCTGAAAGGTCCTTACTTTTATGTCTTGGAGAAAGAGGCCCCCTACTTCTAAGATTGTGAAACTTGAAAGATATAATATATTGATTGAATGAGTGTGCAATTACTACATAAGATAGCATGTCTATTTATAATAAAACATAGGTTAGATAATAAGCTAACATAAACTAAACCCTAATGGACTCAAAGCCCATAAGTAAATTACTTGTCTAACACTCCCCCGCAGTTTGAACGGAGTCTTCTCGACAAACTGGATAGATCGTTGAAACCGTCTTATTTGTTTTTTCTTTCTTTCTTCTCTTCTTCATTGATCGTTTGCACGAAGATGGACTTGTATTGTAAACATAATTGTATACTGCTTCGCGATTTCCTCATTTTTTATGACCTTTTTTTCGTCATGACTTATTTTGCCTTCCGGATGGAGCAGCAATTTGGTAGGCAACTTTGTTTTCAATGACAATGATCTTCTACAACGAAAACAATTAGATGAGAGAGAAAAGAAACTGATCGAAGGCAACTCAACATATTTTGTGTGTTTTGACGGCTGGGGTTTAGGGTTTATGATTGAAATACGAAAATAAAATCAGTAAATAAAAACAATAAAGTAGAAAAGAAAAACAAGATCCCTCTGGATCATCGGCAAGTAGCTGATGACCGGAGGATAGCAATTTTTTTGATTGGATCTAACATGCTCTTGATACCATGAAAGATATAATATGTTAATTGAATGAGTGTGCAATTACATAAAATAGCATGTCTATTTATAATAAAACATTGTTTAGAGAATTAGCTAAAATAAACCTAAAAACTAATACACTCAAAGCTAGAGGTGTCAAAACGGGCGGGCGGGCGGCACGGGCGGCGGGCTAAACGGGCAACGGGCTAAATGGGCGGCGGGCTAAATGGGCACGGGCGAAACGGGCGGGCTAAACGGGCGAAAGCTAAAAAAGGGAAAAAACATATAAAAACTTACAATTAAAAAATAAAAATATTTGTTTAAAAGCCGGAGATAAAAAATTTAATAAAAAATATTCGTCGAGTATACTAATTTGTATTTTACAAGTGCGTCCGTTAAGCCCATTTAGTTTCTTACATATGCGCCCGTTTAGCCCATTCATTATAAAGAATGGGCAAAAAGTGGCCATCCTTTTTTGAAAATGGGCTAAAAGTGTACATATGTATCAAAAAGGGCAAGATTTGCTACCTCTACTCAAAGCCCATAGGTAAATGACTCGTCTAACAAAACTTAATTGCGATGGAGTTTTTAAGTTGAATGAATGTGGGTACTGCGGCTCGAGATTATGGAGTATCGTTGCTTTTATGTCTTGGAGAAGATGGCATGCTTCTGCCCTGGTCGCCGAGTTTATAGCATTACGCACCGTGTGTAGTCTTGCAATGACAATGACGAAAATTGAATCTGGTTTACAATTTGATATCTCTCTTGTTTCATCTGACTCTGATGACCCTCCATAGTTACCTATTGCTATTGTTGGTGATATTAAAATTAAGCTTTCTTGAGATTTTGGCAATATTTGCATAACGGCGCCCTATCATTATGCCACACTCTTACCAGGTGTGAACTCTCTCTCGTACACTAGTTTGAATCTACCAATAGGTCTTTCATGAATCCAAACATCGACACAATACAAATGCAATAGTGCAAATTGATGTTTTTTAATCATTAAAAAGTTTATTGGAGAAACTAAGACATACATGGATGATCATATTTTGAATTAACTAAACTAACATGACGTTGTACCTAAACTACATGGATAATTATCATTCCAAATAAGCCATGACGTTGTACCAAATGAGCCATGACGTTGTACCTAAGGCAAAATAAGTCATGACGTAAAAAAATAACGTCACACAAAGGAGGAAGTCGCAAGCAGTCAGCAACTATGCCGTCAAATACAACGTCATGGCTTAAAAAGTTTGCGTGATTGCCAAAATATTTGGAATGATAATTATCCAGTTAATACTCCCCCGCAGTTTGAACGTCAAGCCTCTCGACGAAAAACTGGAACATATGTTGAAAGCTTTTTTTTTCAATCATCTTCTTTGTTTATAGAGACAAGAATAATCGTATTTGACGGCATAGTTGCTGACTGGTTGCGGCTTACTCCTTTGCGTGACGTAATTTTTTTACGTCATGGCTTATTTTGCCTTACGTCATGGCTTATTTTTTTACATGGTATCGGAGCTTTATGTACAACGCATCACAAAAAAAGTTATCCTCCGGTCATCGGTCACTCGCCGATGATTCGGATGGATCCCGCTTACTTTTTTCCGCTTTCTTGATTTCAATAATTTCGTTTTTTTATCAACTAAACCCTAGCAGCTAAAACCCTAGCCGTCATAACACATCTCTTGTTTTTTTCTCATCACCATTGTTTTTTGTTTTGCCGTCGGAGATCATTGCCATTTTTCGAAAATAGTTAGTAAAAGAAATGCCGCTCCTACCTAAAGGCAAAGCAAGCCACGCAAAGGAGGAAGCCGCAAGCAGCAACCAACTATGCAGTAAAATACAATTATATTTTCGCTCAAACAGACAAAGAAGATGAAGAAAAAAAGAAGCGTTTTTATTCCAGCTTGAACGTTCGGAAGCCTCCGTTCAAACTGCGGGGGAGTGTTAGACGATAGGTTTAATGATTGTGGGCTTGTGGCCCATTAGGTTTAGGGTTTTGTGTAAATTGCTTAATCTTAAAACTGTGTATTATGTATAAATACATATACCCCATCTTATGTAATGCACTCAATCAATACAATCTATTTGCTATTTTTACAGTTTTTCTAGAAATCATGAAGCTAGCAACCCAGTGCCAAACTCTTCGGAATATAGCCAGCCATCTTTAAGCATTTCGTGTAACAAAAGACCATGAAGTATTTTGTACCCGTCATCCATTATTGTTATCCGAAATGAGTGTCTAAAATCATCTATTGCAAAAGCGATATCGTTCTAATGATAGCTTACAACGAAAAAGTTAATTTTTCAAAAATCATATGTATTTCAAAACTTTGTTGTCAATACACGATGATGAGTCGTGTTGTAATTGGTCACCGACGAGAAGAAAAAGACATCTTCGTAAAGCCACCAAAAATATGGGAGCCTACCGACCAACAAATGGGAAAGACACGACAAGGCCTAGTCATCATCATTTGTCAACTTTGTATATATCTCGTAAATTTAATGTAAATATTAGCTTGTAAATTTAAAATTTAAGATAAATAAGCAAATGTGAAGGCAAAATATGAAAACTATATATACTGTATTCTTAAAGAAAATGTAAGTTACCTAGTTGATAGTTTTATTTTAACGTTGTTATACATGATCATTTATCACATGATGAAGTTTGCATATATATGTCCCTCACATAATGTCTTTCGTAGTATGTGAGGAGTAGGATTTTTTTTGGTAACGCACATTTGCAAGATCCTCGCTAGCTTTTTCACACCTTTCCAGCACACGTACTGTCGTTTCACGGGCTTTATCTTGACCACTTCATTTCATTTGTGGCAAAGCTTAATCCAGCTAGTCATTTCCTCAATGCGAGTCACATGCATGCTAACCACATAAAATTGAAATTCATTTATACATGAACATGGCTCAAAAAAGCCCTTAAATTCGCCATCAACAAATATATATAGTTCTCATATTATTCAACTTTTCTGTATCCACAATTATATTTTCTTAACACTTTAATCATTTCTTGTATCGGAAAGTTCTAGAACAATGTTGGAAGGGAAAGCTGTGATCGGGGAGACTGATATGCTTCAAACCATGCAAGATGATGCACTTCAACTTGCGGCTAAAGCACTTGATTTCTTTGATGTAACTGAAGCTACTGAAATAGCACGCGTCATTAAACAAGTTACGATCATTTTATATGTCCTTTACATTTTTACATTTGAACTAGTTTTGAGGCATATAATTTGATTAGAGATTATTGAATTTGGTTGTAGGAATTCGACAGGGTTCATGGAGGTGGATGGCAATGTATTGTAGGGACTGATTTTGGGTCATTTGTGACTCACTGTTTCGGGTCTTTCATCCATTTCTCGATTGGAAGTCTTGCGATATTGTTGTTTAGAGGATCAGCTAGTCAAGAGATCGATGAGTTTTCGAGTTTGGAGGGTATAAAAGCATAATCTTATTAACACATGTGTACTGCATTTTAGTGTGCCTTTCTTGTAACAAATTCATTTTGATATTTAAATAAGAATGAAACATTTGCTCAAAAGCATTTAAAATATCTAAGTTCGAAATATATCTCATAGATCTGGTAAATTATTCGATCGAAAAGGTTGCTAAATGATGATCCTTGAATTGTGAAATTCTGTGTTACTTTCAGAAGGCAAACAACCATGCAATTTACTTCCGGAAGTTTGGAGGTTGTATGGACTTCATGAACATGTATTAACTTATCCACTAGTGCTGTAAACGAACTGAACGTTCAGCGAACCGTTCGCCGATCGTTCGTTAAAAAATTCGGTTATGTTCGTTTATTTAACAAATGAACGAACACGAACAACATTTTTGTCCGTTTAATTAAATAAACGAACGTGAACAAAGGCTTCGTTCATTCATTTATGTTCGTGAACGTTCGATTATGTCCGTCCGATTGCGTTCGTTTATATTGTTCGTTTACGTTCGATTAATATCCCAAATGTTAAAAAAAGTGATAAACTATATAACAAACATTTATAAATGTCTAACAATAATATATAACTAATATAATACTTGGTTACAAAGTATTTATAATTTATCTTAATTATACATTAGAGCTATAAATTGAAAGACATGGCTACTAAGATGAAAAAAAATATATATTTTGGGATATGATTATTATATAAGTATATAAGATGATGATTCGGATCATCTAAAGTAACAAGTTTAGTTATACGGTCGTTTAGCCCGTTTGTATATCACTGTTTACGTTCATTTATATTCGTTCGATTACGTTCATTTAAGTTATATGAACGAACATAAACGAACATGAACAAGTTCAAATCTAAATAAACGAACATGAACAACAATTTTTGTCCGATTAAGCGTCCACGTTCATTTATTTGTTCGACTAAAATTAAATAAACAAACATAAATATACATTCGTTCGCGTGTATTCGGTTCGTTTACAGCGCTATTATCCACACATGACCTACCATATATGTCCTCTAAGGGCATCCACAACCCAAAAGATGACATACGCATAATAACAGTTCTTTACAAAGTCAATCCATTGTAATAGTGACATGTCATTCGTACGTATAAAATGAATACGTCTCTGAGCGAACGTTCATTGTATCATGAAATGGTACTTAAATAGTATATTAAATTGATAGTGGGCACTGAAGAATCTCTCTCCTATTATTTCTTATTTATTATAATACATTTTATTCTAATATTAGAAAGTGCTGGGCAAACTCTTGTTTTTAAGAAATATTAGTTTTATGGTGATGTGGAAATGAAAGTTCAATGCATTGTGACAGGTTGTGTAGAATAATAGGATGTTGATTTGGCGGTGATGTGGCACTGTATTAAACTCTCTATTGCACCATGCATTGGAGATATCCTAAGAGCATTTCCTGGTGACATGGATCCTATGTGGAGCCCGTGTATAATTGTACATAAACTTTCATGTGAGCATCAAAGATTTTATAGAGTATATCCATATACTAATTTATGTGTATGAATTAGAGAGAGAAACTAACGTGGGTTCAACCAACTTTTTAACCATTGATATAATAAAATTAAGTTGAAGTTTATGGAGTTTATGAAGTTGATACCATACATTTTTTGAAACCCATTGATATAAAGTTAATAAGTTGATATTTATGGAGTTTATGATGTTGATATATATTTTTTTTTTTGAAAAGTAGTACAGTATTATATATATATAAAAGAAACTAGCAAAGCAGTAGTTTCATCCTATGTGTGCAAAGAAGCTACCATAAGTATCGATAACCGAATAAAAAACCATTCTGCAAGTTTGAAGTTTGCATAAAATGGGCCAATAAACCCCAAGTTATTTATACTGATCTGTAGTCACACCATTGATGAATTTTATGCGGCAGAAAAGAGCTGCCGAGCCAAAGAATTATTCTTTTTGAACATCCAGTTTATATTAGATAATGTGATAAAACTATAAGAAATTGTTCGTTATGTGCATTTGAAAGCATGTAGGTGCTTTAAACTGAAATTTGCAAATGGTTTTATTCCACAAGTTGCAAAGTTATGAAAAGATTTGAAATAAGCTACCAGTTGACCCAAGGGTTAAAAAATCTATTAAGGTTAAAGGAATTGATGTCTTTGTAATATTCAAGGAATGACTTTGTAAGAGGGGAGCCTTGTTATTGGAGTTTATCTGGTCCAAATAGATAATTGCTGATCCCTGGATATTTTGACTGTTGAGTTTTTCAAATGACGTGTAGCTAGGTTCTTAATCTTGTTTATCATATATGCTATAGCAAAGAGTGTAATGATGTTCCAACGCAGATGATACTTTTTTTGTTTACGGAGCATAAACATTTGGAATTAATAAGACTCTTTGTAAGGAGTCAAGGGAGACACCGTGAGTTTGTTCTGCTTTACCATGTGCGTGCCAAACACCAATTTTGTTTTGCTGTTTCAATCTACCATTGCATGCACTCTCGACATTGCACACTTTAAATGTACTGTAAATGTAATCTAGTACTCGTAGTAATAACCAGTTAATCAATCAAATAGTAACTTTGTCATTATGAAGGCACCAACTGTACCTTAATAATGTGTTATCATCAGGCATAAGTCATAACTATTCAGGGCTTATATTCCTTGTGATTTGCCCTTTTGAGTGCGTCTTGGAAAAAGTTTTTCAATACTCCTACATGATAAACAGAGTCTGACAAGAACTTTATCAATACATATCGATGACATTATCTCAAAAAAAATTCAAGAACACCTTTTTGTTAAAAAGATGGTCAATGAGATGTTTTCATCAGTTACAAAGTGACTTGGGAAACTAGCATGCAGCTTCAAAGATCTGCTACTGTTTCCGAGATACCTAAATACGGTGATCGAAATTGGAGGTATAAAATAAACTAAGTTTTGATTAAAAAAATTCAAATTCTGATTTAATCTATGTAGTTAAGTTCCAGAATTGCTGTTATATTTCTGATCCATAGAGATGCACCATTGAAGAAAAGAGGTTGAAAAGAGGTTTCCCGTAGTTGTTTATTTGGTCGATCACTTGACTCGTAAATCTCGTTTACGTGTGGAGTTTGGGCACATTATTGGAGTATAATATCGATAACCCGTTATTAATATATATCGATAACCCGTTATTAATATATATGGTTGTGATTGTTGTCCTATATTGAAGGTTCACATATGGAAGCCGCCGATTCTTATGACATGCAGCTATTGAATTCATAGGAACAAATGCCTTAGCAAACTTTGACATTAGTAGATACGACCTTTCAAGAATATGATTTTGTTCAACCTTTTGCAGGGGGCTAGCTGAGCGGTCCCCTAATGACACCGATCACACAACAGTCGAGGAGTGCACTGAGCCTCTACTTGCTATACAACAACTGGGCCGTGATGGTTTCTGAATTTTTTCCAAAATGACGACGTGTCAATGTTATCCGTTGGTCGAAAAACAAACTAGAAGCAGAGATCGCTTAAAATAGAGAGTATCTGAGGCTCATTATTGTTAGTGCTTTAGCTTCAGTTATCTTTTTATCCTTCAAAAATTTTTAAGAGGAAGGACTATGTGCCTTTTAAAGTTAAAACAAATTAATGTTTTGCATTCTTTCTTGACAGGGTGGTAAGTGATTTTGTTATTAGCAAGTCTACACCTATATTCTAGCATCTTAAATTTTGGCTCGTGACTAGAACGTACTGCAGGATTTATATCTAGTGAAACCAAACTCTGGCGTGGGCAGGCGATCTCACTGGAGATATTTCCTAGCTTCTCAAATGCTAGATTAGTATCGTAACGCGTCGCTTTGGCATTGTGTACCATGTTTATAATATGATATTATGTGCGAGATGTGTAAAATTAGTTTCGTGCATGGCCCGGTGCAAGTCTATTAATTTAGGATCTGGTGTAGGTTAGTTAATCCCACGTAAACTCGAAAAATGGGTCCTCCACATCCTTAATTGACCAATACAAACAACTCGATCGGGACCTTTTCAAATACTATGAAATAATTGGATTTGATAAAGAACTCAAAAGCACCACTAATAATTACTACTGTTTTTGTTTGTGAAAAAAAAGGTTTTGATTTTTTCCTTTATGTTCGATGCAATTTGTTGTATTTATTTTACCTCGGTCTGTGAGGAGTTTCTAGACAAAAACACCACATGAATACATTTTTAAACATGTGAGCAAACTTCCTTGTATAGAGAATATGCGATTAGGATATTTTATGTTCGAGTTCATAAAAAAGAACATTGGATATAAAGACAAAGTTTTTAGTAAATCATATACTAGAGACTAGATAACAAATTTAAATTTTGTTGCAAGTTCAGCTAAAGAGCATAATGACACATAACTCACTAAAGAGCCTATTTATTTATTGGGCTAGTTACCCAAATAGATTTTTCATGAATTCCTTTTGTCAAACTAACCTAACTTTGTTTCATTTTCTTAAAATAGATCTATGCGACTTATGCTACCCTATACAACCGATGCTACCTTATTCAACCTAAGCGACTTGTATTTTTTCAAAAAAAAATACAATTTGTGTAAGAAACAAGTACAATTGTGTAAGGTACCTTTTTATGCAACTTTGAATTTATTATTATGCAACTTTTTATTTATATTATTTTTGTAACATATTGTTATTATATTTTATTTATTAAAGATATTATGGTACTTTAATAAAACTTATGCGACTTCTGCTAATGGTGTAAGAATGTGTAAGAATGTGTCATTGTACTTTTTAAGCGACTTCTGTTAATGGTGTAAGAATGTGTAAGAATGTGTAAGTGTATATTTTAAACGACTTGTACTTTTATAATTAATTATTAAAAAGTTTTTTTGTTTTTATAAAGTATTAAATTTTTATAAAAAAAAACCAATGCATTATTTAGTTGTACACTTAGCTTGAGATACTTGTACAATTGACTAATACTTTGTCTTTCCTCATCCCCAATTATATCCTTTACAATTTCATCACCCACACACACACACCCCCCATGTAGATCTGTAACCCCCCTTCCCTAACCTCCATTAACAATTCAAACCCAGAAAAAACCTACAAACCATCGCCACGTTCTTTTTAATCCGCCTTTTTTAAGGATGGAATATATTGTGAATGAGCATCCGGTTTTAACAGTGCAACACTTTTTGACCTTTGATGGGGAGTTGCCTTATCAATCCAAGTTGTTCGAATCTCGTGGTAGTTTGCTTCTTCTTGTATTGATGAGTTTAATTTCTGACATTTGACTATTTTTGAGATGCGGAATGGTTATTCTGAATGGTCTGTAACGTACACTGTAAGTTTGGATGACTTATTCAGAGTTCTTTGTGAGAGTTCTTTGGATTCTAAGTATTTAAGTAAGTAATCTTAATTTGTAAAGCTTAGGTAGTTTGACAAATGCACTTCATTAATGGTCTATTTGGGTAATTAGCCCACTAATAAATTGAGATACAAAAGAACAACTAAAATACTCCAAATCTACATATGTTTGTAGTGTCTCATAATTATGTTTCACATGTGCAGTGCGGAGGTGATCGAGAATTATGATTTAAAGGTTGGTATGAACATGACAGAAGTTGATGGTCGTGTGTTGGCCCCACCTAAACTGAAGCTCGGTGGTCGAAACGGTAACATGAACATCACAACAGTCGACAGGCAAAAGTGTCACTGGAATCTTATGCAAGGGAAAACTTTTGTTACTGGCAAAGCATTAGAAAGGTGGGCCGTGATAGATTTCAGTGGAAGGCTAAATGCTCAGTTCATTCCGAAATTAATTAACCGATGCAAAAGTATTGGGATTCAAATGGAAAAACCTGTTCTGGAATATAGATTTCAGTGGAAGGCTAAGTGCGCGAATCTAAATGCAGTTCGTGTGTTTTTGGTATTTTTCTTAAGTACTAGCAAGTCTGTGTCAAATAATGGTTTGGTCTTTTGTGTGTGTGTTTTACCTTCACATTCCCGCATAGGTTGTTGAAGGGTATTTTTCATAAGTACTAGTAAGTCCGTGTATCAAATAAATGTTCGGTGTTTTGTCTGTGTTTTACCTTCACATTCCCGTATAGGTTGCTGAAAGGTAGTTTTTGAATTTATCATAGTGAAACGATTGAAGTTGCTGCTATGTTTCTATTATAATACAAGTATTGTGTTTATGTTACATGTTTGGTGTTTAATTGTTGCATCTTTTATTTTATGTAAATTTCATTTATATTTTAAAGCTCTTTGTGAAAATTATACTCATCATAAGCTGGTCAGTCCCGACTGCCTTAACATTGGTTTAATCCAAAATTATACAAGTACCCGAGACTAACACCTCATGTTGATTAGTGTTTAAAACTATAATCATTACACTGATGAGCTTGAACGATGTAACATATGGTTTGACCCATCTGGTTCCAGGTGTTATCACTATAAAGCCAAACTTTATTTTTACATTCGACAGGCTGTAAAGACAATATTACGGTTGAAAGTCGATATGCATATTTCCTCTTGGATACGCAATGCCAACCAGTTTGCATATAATGATGAAAGCCTTGTCTTTTCATAACTCAAACCCTATTATCTTGCAAAATTTAGATAGGCTTTCGAACAAATAGAGTAACGTCACAAATTAGAAGTCGATTTGACTATTTTTCTTATTACAAGTTCTGAAAACTTGGAAAGACTCTTGAAATATGATTAGAAAGACGCTGAAAGAAGAAAAATACCAAAAAGCTCAGTCAATAAGCTTATATGAAGAACGAAGCACACAAAATAAAATGACAAAAGTTGAAACGCTAGTCAAACTCAAACTACCGGTTGTAAAACTCCTAAGCTAGAAAAAAGATATATAAAAAAACGATTTTGGAACACCAACTGAAAGTTGTGCCCATCTGAAAAATAAGCAGAAACGAGATAAGCAAATCCAACAACTTATTATAAAAAGCGAGATAAAAGCCGTATAAAATAAAATGCACCGAAGGGCTTTACGAAAAAGATCCAAGGGCTCAGTTGTGAGATGTTGTATTGTGAGTGTAGAGAGTATGGGTTCGATTCCTTACTTTTTGCACTATTTATATTTGGATTTTTTTGGACAAAGCAAATAAGCACTTCATATAAGCTGTTGGCTTATAGAAATGTTAACAAGCAAATAAGAGCACAAAAACAACACAGAAGTTCAAAACATAAGCAGAAATCAATGGAAGTAATAAAAATACAAGCTATGAACAGTGGGCTAAACTTAGGTGCAAAAATATGAGATTTGGCTCAAGATTAAACTGACCTGGAAAGCTCTAAACACCAAACTTATTAAAAACAGAAAAGTTCCTATCTTAGTACTATGTGTCTACCAAATTTCATGAGCTAAAACCCCCAAACAAGCATACAGCAGCTGCTGGTGTTTAATGCTTAGAACTTGGCCACTTTTGGCCGCGTTGAGTACTCAATTCCAATCCTAGTAACCAGTGACCTCAAACAAATACATAAACATTCAGATAACCATAAACAAACTCAAAACAAACTAAAACAACAAACAATAACAACAAGTGTAGAGAATTCGACACCTACTGTGCTATATCATCAGAAACCTTAAATACACTAGGATTTTGAATTTTTTTTTCAGATTTATGTGAAACAAAAACTGAAATGCACTACATTCAATAACTATGCCAAACACTAGTTAAAGACATAAATTGAAATTTAAAACTATGAATAGTAAAATTAAAACAAGACAATAACATAAATGAACTCATTAAGCATATATAACATAGTTATAAGCAAGTAGAGAAACAATTAGGCACAATAAGCTAGTAAATAAAGCTAAAGCAGTTTAATGGAAAGTAAAGCTCAAGCCCTAACCCACTAAGTCACAAGCATCTCAACTAAGCTGTTTTATCACCTTATCAAACCAATAGCTGTAAGAGCTTTTCTCCACAAGCTTTTTCACCAAAGGACGAGATATAAAAAAAAACATCTACAATCTTCAAACATCTACAACCATCTCCAAACACCTTTCCACTTGTCACGTATGCACAAGCTTACAATTGAGATTATTGTCGGAAAGTACAAAAGTAGCTTATGCTACGGTAGAATTAAGATATTTGTTGATTTCTGAAAAGTAATTTGAATAAACTTGGTAAAAGTAAAGTGCAAAGGTATTTGAAGCTTGAAAACAATTAAAATAAAGCTCATAAGCTATAACACAAGCCTATTGTCAGTAAGCTTATGCTAATAGCTTAATAAACAGTGAACTAAGGAAAACTTTGATTTGAGAAAATTTAAAGACAAAGCAAAAATTTAAAAGACAATTGAAGTAAATTGCAAAAAAGTAAATTGACAAGTAATTAGAAGTGCACAAAATTAATCTTTCATTAATAAAAAACAATGGAACACATATTTGATTTTTTACATAATACTAAAAATACTACTGTAAGTAATAAACAGAACCCATTCCTTTCCATTCTTTAGTCTATCATCCTTCAGCAGACACCTCTCTGATCGTAAACATACTGCTCGTCCAAGTCGAATCTTCCTCTCTACCGATCCTAACAAACCTACTATGCATCTCATTACACTCTTCTCTACGTGTATTTTCAACTTCCTTCCATTTTTTCCACCGTTTCGCGAGTCCTTATCCTTCCAGCATTCGCACCACCTCTGACATGTCAGGTCGGTCCTCAGGTGACCCTTGGGTACATATCAATGCTACCTTTATAATCATCTCCACTTCTTGCATGTTGTGATCCTCATTCAGCTTGGGATCCACTATAGATACTAACATTTTCTCTCTTTCTGCTGTCGTGACCTTCAATAGTTGTAAACAATAACCAATTAGATCATAATGCAAGAGGTGTGGCAAAATTTTATAGTGCTAGTATGAGATCTTACACGTTCAAGCAAGGCGGGAGCATCTTCCACTAAAAGATCTACGGCTCGTTGTCCTGTTACAATTTCCAGAAGCATAACCCCATAGCCATATATATCACTCCTTTCTGATGTCTTGCCAGTTAAACAATACTCAGGAGCCATGTGACCCATTGTTCCATAAGCTTTAGTAGTCACATGAGTCCTTCCCTCATCAACGAACTTAGCAAACCTAAAGTCACCTAGAACAGCTTCAAAATCTTCAGTAAGCAAGACATTTTCGGGTTTAACATCCCTATGGATGATTTTAGGACTGCAATGCTCATGAAGGTATTCAATTCCACAAGCAGTACCTAAAGCTATCCTTTTCCTTGTAGCCCATTCTAAAACCGCCTCTCCAGGTTTAACTTCTGCAGAATAGTAAGACACAAATTAAGACCATACCAAGAGACCAGATTTATCCAAACATTCAGAATGATAAAAAATTTACCTCGTAATCGATATGCAACACTCAGGTTTTGCATGTAGGGATACACCTGTTGATCCCAAACTTAGATCGATTAGCTTTGTGTATACGAGATTAGATCAAGTACTACACGTAGAGAAACCTTTGCTTATGAATAAAGTAACAAAGTGTTATGCGGAATTAACACTTGATCTAAAACACAATGATGTTAAACAAACTTTCACTTGTATTAGAATAATCGTGTTGATTACAATGAAAGGTTTAACTTGCGAATACTATGAAAACTGATATATGACTTTAACCTAAAAGACCTTCTTTTATAGAACAAGAAGTCTTGTACAATAAGCTATGAATCAACTATTCTAGGTAAAGATAATAATAGAAAATACAATGTCGTGCTTATCTTCACCATACATAAATAAAGAAACAAATAAACAAAAGATATTCTATCAGTGTCAATCTTCAAGGCTGTCAGCGTTGACTTCTATCAGCGTCCAAAATCAATTTATCAGCGTTGACTTTCTTCTTATCAGCGTTTGGTGATCTGACCTATATTTTATTCCCAACAATCCTCCCCTAAACTTGATATCCATACCAATGATCAAGTTTCTGAATAAAAACTAAAGGCTTAGGAGGAATCTTTCAATAACTTCTTATGTTGGTGATAAACATATCTGATCAAGTCCTTGGCCACATCACTCGTATAATCAATCTCCAAGGGTGTCTCTAACATCTTCTCCAATACTTCTTTGGACAAGAAATAGTCAGCATCCACAAGCAAATATTCTGAAAACTTTGTAGAGCTCATATGAAATACACCACAAGTAGAATATAGCCTCCAATGAAGATTACTGAGATCATCTTCAAGATCCTTCCAAATGGCAGGATCTGCTTCTTTTGGACCACACAAAGTCATAAATGTGTTCCAAAGTCTTATTCCATTAGCTGAAGTAGGTGCTTCAGCTGTATACTTGGCCTCTATTAATCTCCATAGATGCACCAAGTCTTCCCTGTCTATGCTTGCAAATATAGAAATAACTGAAGTGAAAGTATGTACCTCCTTTCCAAATCGTCCAACCTTCCAAAATCCACACTCATCTTCATCAAAACTGATAATTGGATTTCTGTCATCTAGAGGTATCACATTTACCAAATCTGAAGCTTCCAAGGGAGAAAGCTTGAGATGTTTCCTTATAACACCTTCAGTTGGAAAATACACATCCATGTCTTTAGGAAATTGAAAAGGATCTCCTTTCTTCACTGGTCTTTGAGCAATCCTTATTTCCTTTTGAATTTGCATCTCCTCTGCAAGCTCTTGTTTTCTTTCTTCTGAAAGAAACTGGTAGACATTCTGTTCTTGCACCTTCCTCCAAATAGGATGTGCCCTATACTCTAACTCCTCAAAAGACAAGGCCAGCAACTTCTTTGATGTCCAATTAGGCTGATGACATCTAAGCAACTTATAGTACAACTACCTTCTATCTCTTTTGAGCCAGGTCTTGACCTCTTGTGCATTAAATCTCATAATCACCTTTATGTCTTCTTGTACCCTAAGAAGAACTTCCAACCCCCAAATTTGACCTGATAAACTCATACCTGGGTTGTCCATCACCTGATTTTCCCAAGCATGGTACATTCTGGTGATTTCTGGTAGGTCCCAATCAACCTGATTCTTCAACTCACTCAACCTTTCCTTTGCTAGCTCATCCCCATATTCAAGCCTTTCTGGATCTTCAATAATTTGAATGCTTGAATCTGAGCTATCATCATCTTTTCCATCACCACTTTCTTCCTCACTTTCAGAAACAACAAATGGTGATCTTCTACTCCTCCTCAAATCTCTTTCCACAAGTTGTGCAGCCAACTGTTCATCAAATGCTATTTGTGCTGCATCTTTCTTTGGAACATCTTCTTCAATTAAAATACCTTTACCTTTGTCTTTTGGATCAATAATTGGTAAAGTAGAAGAAGAAACCTGTGTGGACACATCTCTGATAATTGTTGATGGCTGGAATACATCAACACTACCTGCAACTTTGTCAGCGTCCAAGTTGCTCCTATCAGTGCCACGATTACCTTTATCAGCGTTGGATGTGTCAGCGTCCAAACCTGTATCAGCGCCCAATGTTTCTTTGAAAGACCCTTCCAAGTTCTTTGGTGTCATCTTGGATATATCAACAACTGGATGCTTCTTCAAGTTGGTGAGAGCTTCAGCAATCTGCAAAGATTCACTAAATTGTGAACTCTTTTCTGAACTCTTTTCACTAGCTGTGTGAATCAACTCATCCTCCTCATCCTCTTTTTCCTCCCCTTTGGAAGATTCCTCCATTAGACTCCTGCTACTTGAATTCTCCAAAACAGTTACTCTCTCCCTCAAAGCTTGGAGTTCTCTTCCCTGGCTGTTGACAGTTTGTACAAGACTGACATTTTGCTTTTGCAAGCTAATGACAGCCGCCGTCAATTCAATTATGGTCATAGGTTCCAATCTGCCCTCAGCTAGAATGGGGATTTGACCTCCCAAAATAGAATCATGGGGCATGGATGAGGTCTTAATGATGGTAGGACTGTCTTGACCAGCTGCTAAGCCTGTGTCAATAGCCCCAGCCTCACCCATTTCACCAGCCACACTTGTGGAGGTGGTTCTCTCTGCTACAAGGCTAGGATCACTAGAGGAGAACACTCCAGTAACCCTTTGGCGTTTAGTCAACCTAGATTGTAATGGGGTAGAAGATGAAGTAGATTGTGTGGGTGTGGGTTGATTAAGGGGTGTTTGGGATTGTTCAGGAAGTGTATCAGTGTTGGGATTGGCTGTGTCAGCGCCCACATTGTGAGTGTCAGCGCTGGGTTGGTCAATGGCCATATGTTCTGGTGAAGGTGATGGTTCATGAATAGGCTCAAGTTGGGGTTCAGGGCCTGGTTGTGGGTCTGGTTGTGGTAGAGCAGCCTGAATTACTTCAAGCATGGGTTGGGTAAGAGGTATGGGATCGTTTGTGGAGCTCATTTTAGCAAAAATGGTTTTCTGTTGTTTAGGGATCTCATAAAAAGTGTCATGATCCCTAGAACAATATCCTTGTAAATCAAAGACCATTTGCAAAAATCTAGGGTAAGCCAAAGTCATTTTACTTCCCTTGTTTTTACACATCCCTTCAAAAATCATTTTTGAAAAATTATACTTAAGCCCACGTGTTATACAAACCAAAGCACTTGCAATTGACCTGTTTATTTCATTAAAAGAAGTACATTTTGGACTTAAGCATTGTAAAAGGACATGTATCAAATATTTCCAGTCAGAGGGAAATTCCTGCTTATGATATTTATTTAAAGTGACATCAGCAGGAATAGGATAACCCAATTCCCTAAGACCCTGTTCTATTGTTGCTATGGCAAGAGTAGTCACACCATCAGCGTCATCAAAACGCAAAGCTTGGCGAACCAAAGCTTCAGTGACCACCCATGTTCTTCCATGAACAGTAGATGTTAATGTGGTCACTCCATTAGTTGTTGTGGAACTAACATTGTTCCAAAACTGTCTAATGTGTGCGACAGGAACTAATGGTGTATGAGAAAGTGCATACCTCAATGAAGATGCATTTAAAAATGCCACCATCTGTGAATACTGAGGAAATAAAGCATCATCAGCAGTCAAGTAAGCGATCATATTGTGTTGGCTCTTGAACTCCAATGTTAAATTCTTTGAGTTGAATTTGGGTGCCATGATTTAAAGCTGTTTAGGTTATATGATATGGGAACAATCTAGGAGGAAAAGAGTTAGACAAGAAAATATGAATACCCAGAATAAAAAGATTAGCCAAATTTATAGGAGAGATGCATGATTTTGATTGGTCAAAAATGAGGCGGTTATATTCAAAGAGCAATCATGAAAATCTTGAATCAAATATAACTTATCTCATGCATTAATTAAAAGTAACTTCTCCCCAAAATTACGGCCAAAGATTAGTCAAAAAATAACAACTGGGTAGGGCCCACTAGGTGTCAACGGTCAAAAATAGCCCATCAGCGCCCAACGGCTATATTTCCTTGTCAGCGTTTGCCTAAAGCCTTGTCAGCGTCACAATTGAACGTAACAGCGTTTGGAGAAAAACTTGTCAGCGTCTAAAAAGTAAAAATAAAAATATTTAAAAAGAAAAAGACCTTAACAAAGTAATTTATCCTAAGGGAAATATCTTACAAGTTGATAATAATTACTGGGCGGCAAGCACTGTCCATTTATACACACTTGCATAAGCAAGATAGACACAAATGTCCTCTAGAGTCCCTTGCTAACCAAAATACTTACCAACAAAGTTATTTCATAAAATTCTTTGTAACTCCCAGGTAAACCCATATCCAAAGTATTCCCAAGTCTCCCATCAGACCATAACCAATTCTAAGTCAAAAATGTCTTGGCAGCATGCAAAGTTGATATACTATGCATGCTACAGTGCCTCATGGTTTAGTAAAACTAACCCATACTCACCTGTGGACACAATCTAGAATTGTGATGAGAGTATTCTAAGAATACCCAAGAGTCCTAAAGGTTCCTTAAACCTCCCCTCAAACTATGATACATGAGTTCTCAACAATATATATGAACATTAAAAAATTTATGTCAAGATAGGAATATAAAATCAAATAAACATCTAAATCTTCTATTTAGATAAACTATATATTGTGTATATCATAAATAATATACTCAATATATTCCCTAAATAGAATTCTCCATCAAATCTTCAATATTCATCAGCATTTGACTTTTTGACCGCGTTTGACTTTTGTTGACTTTCTGTCAGTGCCTGAATTGCTCTTGTCAGTGCCTGAATATATTACTTGATACTTTCTTCGATTTTGAGTTTCTGCCACATCAATTTTTTGACCCAACAATCTTCCCCTAGTTGATAGTGGCAAAACTCTATATGTATCTCTTGTAAGTTGTACATGATCTTCAAATTGCTTCCCCTCAAGTGTAGCACGTATTTTCTTCCCCTTTTTGTCACATCAACAAGGAAGTAAACAATGTATGCAATCTTTGAAGATTCTCCAAAAGTAGGCTCTGTGTAATGATCTTGAAGAACAATTAATAAAGTATGCTTGATGTAGAAGTAAAATAACCCAGTCCTATGTTCCATGTCTTGTTGTATCCATGCGACTTCAAAACTCACGGCTATAATGAGCAGACTTAAAAACTCACGGCTATAATGAGTAGTCTCTTGACAAAAAGAGTTCTCTAGCAAATATGAGCATAGAGCATCTTAAGAAAAATCCCATACCTTTGCTATCTTTTTATCAAGTCCGTTGTCACCAATTATATAAGCATGAACAAGTTATCTTCAAACCCACTGAAAGTTTGAAGATATGATAGAACACAAACTCGCGAAAATCTTCTTCAATCATCAAACTTACCATAAGAATTCTTCCCCTTAAGCCAACATCTCTTCATGATGAACCAATATCTTTGTATGTAAAAGTCAAAAACGAATAACTCTTTCACAAGGCTATCCCGATTACATACTCCAATAAATTACTTCATGAATCGTTGCTAACTTACTTTAAAATCATTAATCCATTTAAAAATATCCGAGCCATAAATATCATCATGATATTCTGAATTAAACGGAGATTCCATGTACCTTTTGTGTGTCTTTCCCTTCTTTTTGTGTGCTTAAAACGTATCCATTTTCTCAAACAGCAGCTATCCATGTGTCGTCCAACATCTCTTCTGTCCAACATCTTGGTCAGATGTATTGTCCGATATCTGACAATACGTATCAGCGTTGAAGCTCATATATCGGATGACACTGTCAACCTATCAGTGTTGACTTATTCTGTCAGCGTCAAATTCCTTCCTGTCAGCGTCAATACAACCCTTGTCAGCGTCAACATTCTGCTGACGTCATCTAGGGAAACAAATCACATCTCATCAGCTAGTCTTTGTTTATATCAGCATAAGATTTTGTTCCCATAAATCAAGTAGCCATATAATCCCTTGAATTTAGCAAATATCCACGCCCAAATTACGTGAAGACCATCAACTTGTTGGTCGTATGAACATGCTTTTCTCCACCAATGAGAATCTGTTAAACATGTGAACACAAATACAACAAATGATAACCGTGTGAACCGTGAATGCTTTGTAAATCGTATGAACACTCTTCTTTAGCCATGTGAACACACAGGTTTCCACCAATTAGAAAGCAAGAACCGTGTGAACATAGAACTTCAACCAATAAGAATCGAGAGCTCATGGGAATACCGTGCACTAGCATGCATGGGATTAAAGCTTTAGATGATGAATACTAGGGTTTACTGTTTGTCGTGAGAATGCAATTGTTTCCTCCAATCAAACATGTCAAACCGTGTGAACATGTCAAACCGTGTGAATGCTATCTTGGCCTCCAATCAAAATCAAGCAACCGTGTGAACAGAACTTGATGATCCAATCAGAACTGAATATAACTTTGTTATCACATGATCGTGTGAACACAAGATTTAGACCAATCAAAAACTATCCATCGTGTGAACAGAAGACAAGCAATTGTGAATACTTGTAAAATGAATGTTAGGGTTTGATTCTGAGCCGTGTGAATGTAATGTTATCCACCAATCAAGATCGAGCAACCCATGTAAACATTCCATCCCAAACAGATTCGCTTGAATCAATCATGTGAACAGAATCTTCACGTCTTCTAGTTAAACGATCTAGGGTTTTGAAAGTTTAGACATCGAAACCCTATTTAGGGTTTATGAATAACCTAAGATCGTACATCTTCACACGAATTAACAGCCACCAATTTCAATTCTTCCTGCTTTTTAAGTAGATCTAGGGTTTGAAGAACCCTAGTTCATGATTTCATGTGAAAGCAGAAAAACTGAAAATCTTGATCAGCCAACTTCGACGCTTAATAACTTTTGCCTGGGGATAAAACTCGACAATCCCTCCGGTGGATGTTTAGATCTATGTATGTAGAACACACATCTAAAATTTCGTGACGATCCAACGGTTAGATCAAAAGTTATGACCTTCTGAATACTGCTGCGCACACAAAAACGTCCAGAAAAATTCAATACGAATTTTTCTTCTTTTCACCATACACGAACACCTCGTCGGACCTAGATATCATGAGCCTTAGGCTCTGATACCAATTGTGGAACCTATAGATCGTTGGGCTCAATGGTTATGAACCATATATCTAGGGTTGATCATCGTTCATATGATAACATAGCGGAAAAGAACAATGATCATGACAAGGTGTTTAGGCACAAAGACACGAATTAAAACAATTAGGGATGTTCATTATATTAATAACAAACATCCACTAGACGTGTATACATTGAATCCCACGTCTAGTGCGACACACACTTTAGGTTTACATTGTGAATGAATGATATGATATAAACCTAAGACTCTTGTTTCTTTTATAGTGGAAGAAACAGAATCTACAAGAGATAAAATCAAATAAACATCTAAATCTTCTATTTAGATAAACTATATATTGTGTATATCATAAATAATATACTCAATATATTCCCTAAATAGAATTCTCCATCAAATCTTCAATATTCATCAGCATTTGACTTTTTGACCGCGTTTGACTTTTGTTGACTTTCTGTCAGTGCCTGAATTGCTCTTGTCAGTGCCTGAATATATTACTTGATACTTTCTTCGATTTTGAGTTTCTGCCACATCAATTTTTTGACCCAACAACACCAACAAACACTCAGTAGGTGTGTTGCAGAAGCCAATGAGCCGTAAGAGATTCCTATGCGCAGCCACACTTATCATCTCTACTTCTCGTTGAAAGGTCACATCTCCAAGTAAACTGAGGAACCTACAAAAAAAGTCTTCAAGGTTACACTGAGGAACGATGCTATACGGAAATTGAAACCAAAATAAAATATGGGAGGTATTTAGTAAGTCGCACCATGTTTGGAAGTGACTGCAGAGTGCATTCTAAGGCCACATGAGACGCCTTCCGACCCATGAGTCGGATAAAATAGTAGTACTGGAATTAAAGATAGGAAAAACATGGAGACATCGTATCATTAAACAATCAAACATGATAGAACACCAAAAATATGTTGATCCGTTAAAATAAAGGGTGGATCACCTTCTCTGCAGAAAGGGCATCTGTGCAGACGTTGCTAATGAGCTGAGAGTTAACCTGGAAAAAAAATACAAATTGCTTCATCATACTTAATATCAGATGAACAACATAAACGCTCATATGAAATTACCGAGATCATAAAATCCAAACCTTGCAAATTGTATCAAAACCAACATTTGCTTCAACAAACTGATTCTTGAGATCTCCATTCAAAGTAACAGGAACTCCAACAACCTATAACGTTAAACACAATATAGATCAGCATGAATGTATACATTAGCTAAAAATGTACTTTGTACATGAGCATTGTGAATAACAACCTTTGTACCGCATTTTGTTTCAGCGAAAGTCTCGGCAAGCTGAGCAGCATCGGAATTCGATGTTACACCTTTAAGTACAAGAAATATCACGATCATTAATAATCGATCAGGAAGCTTGATGTCAAATATTATAAGAATATGTTTATGTACGAGTATCACGACTATTTGTACTAAACAATTGCTTCCCACAACCGTCTGGCCAATAAATTGTTACATGAATCACACTGATTGCCTGGAGTACCCATCAATTACTTGACATCGTCGTTTTCCAACATCCACAACACCTGAGACATCCGAGGTCTCAACTGTGGGTCTCGGCGAATGCACAACGAGGCACAATGAGACATGCACCAAACTTCGGCCTCTGAGTAACTATCTTTTAACCGTGGATCAATCAACTCAGCAATGGCAGTCTCTTCGATCAATGGCCGTGCCTGCCCATTAATCATACTCAGGAATTAACATTATAGGCTAATACAAAATTTAAGAAATTATAAAACCGAGATAGTTAAAACTAGTACCCATTCTGTCAGATATTGTTGGCCCTTTGGCCTGATTATATCAACAACAGCCTGTCGTCTAGTAACGAGCTCAACCAACACTACACCAAACAGATACACATCGGCCTTTTCGGTAATTTCACCAGTTTGAGCATATTCTGGAGCCAAGTATCTACACAAACCGAAACATGTTAGTTTTGCTTCGGTTTCAGGCAACTATTATCGTGTGTATATATCCTCGTGTAAATTTACCCAAATGCGTCATTTATTCTCGTCTCGCAGGTTGCCATCTCGCTAGCCTAAAATCTCAAACCTGTAACCAGAACGAGATCTCTTTCAGAGTTGACTTCAAAGGTCAAAATGGACATCGATGAACAATCTCATGTTCTCATCTCGCCCAAAATCTGAAACCTATACAACCTACTATACATTCTTCATGAAGGTATCTCGAGGAACAATCTCATGTTCTCATAACATATAAACATGATAGATCATGTTGACCAAATTTGGCGTCATTCAAAGTTGCATAAAGAAATTTTTTCATAACAAAAATTTTAACTATCTCACAATATTTACAAACCACACCTAAGCAGGAATTGAACCGGACAAAAACCCATGTTGGTCGTGCCACTTGCATATTCAACTAATTAACCATACAAGTGAAAATATCAAATGAGATCTATGCATACAAATATCACATAATCTATACAGCCTAATTAACCTTCTTTGACCAAGTTTTTCCATGACAAATATTGCTCCGACATCTGATACACACACAAACACATACAAACATAATGATCACCTTCGCATTGAATCCTAAAGTCGAACCTACTACCTATCAATCCAAAATTTATATCAATCTACATATTTTTAAAAGTCAAACAACTTACTTGATTAAAGGTAACAACATCAGACTGAAACCTAGTCCTTTCGCCTTTATCGCAGGCGAAACATTAGGAACAACAACACCACCAGGTACCACAAGATCTTTAGTTACTGTTTCATTAAGCTCAATCAGAGTTGAACCGGATGAACCCGGTTTACAACCGGTTAACCGGATATCACATGTGAGATCATATCCATACCCAATTACTGACACAGCTTTTTCAGCAGCTGATTGTGGATCAAAAAAATTAGTCTTGTATATTGACATCCCTAATTTTAATCAAATTCACTTCTGGGTATTGAAATTGATCAAAACTGAAAATTGATCAAAAATTTATGAAAATTAACATCTTAATAATTTTCAAATTCACTTCTAGGTATTAAAATTAAGCATAAATAAATAATGGGTTTTAAAAAAAATGAAAAATAACAAGTCTAGAGGCCAAAACAAAAAATCTTGAAAACTGAAAAATGAAAATTGAAAAATAACAAGTCTAGTTATCAAGTACTCCCTCCGTCTCGTATTCTTCGGATCACAGCCAGTAATTATTTTCCAATCATGACCTTCAATAGCCGGATAAAAAACCTTCAGAGGCATTTCTCCAACCAACTCTTCCCATCTTGATTCAATAAGATCCATTATTACTGTTAGAGATGGAGTACAAATGGGTAGCAAGGTGATTGTGATTTGAAAATAAAATAAATTCACCCAGTGACTATGATTTGAAGATAAAATAAATTCACAGGGGTGGGGTGGGTTAAGTGTTGAAGATGATGTATGTTTAATATGTGTGGATAGAGGTGGGTTAAGCTTAATTTAACAGTTAAATGAAAAAAAAATTAGTCATTTCAAACAGTACTAAGCTCAGTAAATACAATGTACAAGTCGCATAACTTTATTTAAAGTTGCATATATTTAATTAAAAGTCGAATAATATAAAATGGCTTTTTAATGACTGAAATAATAATAAAATTGAATTTTAATTAATTAAAAAAATAAAGTCGCATAAGAAAGTATCCTTACACAATTCTTAAAAAAAAGAGTACTTTTTTAGATGAATAGTATTTTTATTAATTTAATATTAAAGTCGCTTAGGTAGCTTAAAGTTGTTTAGGGTAGCTTAACGTAGCATAAAGTGGCATAAGGTGGCTTGAGGTCGCTTGGTCTATTTATGGAACTTTAAAGTAGCTTAGGATATTTTGACAAATGCACTTCAAAAGTGGTTTAGTTGGGTAATTAGCCCTTATTTATTTACCAAGTTCAGCTACTGCTAACTAAATTATAATATAGACCAATGGTGATCTAGAACCAACATGTTGCATATCTACAAACTATCATTAAGATTCAATAGTCAAGATCATCTTGATTAGGCTTTGGTGAGGTTAGTAGAGCGGTGTACAGTCTTAGCCTATCTTCTCCAAGGGAGGAACATCTCGACAAAGGTCTCCTTGGCCTAATGAACGACAACGAAGTGAGTGTTAGCCGATGCTTGAACCTCCTCCAAGCTAATTGAATCGCAACCGCTGCCCAAGTTCTCCAACCTGGTGAATAATATCTCGCGCTCATCTTCACTTTTTCGTTAACAAATGTGTACCTAAAATGTTGTGTAACGTACTTCACATCATCGGCATCTAGTCCGAAAGCTTCTGTTGTTTCAAGTGTGACTAGTGTTGAGGACGATGGTGGTAATCTTTCAATAAACGGTCTCTTAAGACACCATGACAAGAGCTCGTCCCCAACGAAGTTTCCCGGGCCTAGCATGCAATAGCTTTTTACACCATCTCGTAAGATTTGACTGCTTTGAAGATGTCCTCGTACTATAAATAACATTCGTTGCACTGGATCTCCCTCTTTCTTAATCTAGCATGATTTGAAGTACTATAAAAAACTTAACGATTCAAATTAATATAAATATAAGCACGGTTTTGATAGGTTATAATGAACTCACTGTTTCTCGTTTGGTGAATATGAGTGGCTTAACACGGTCACATATATTCTCAAGAACCAAACTGTCCATATGTTGAAATAATGGCACCTGAGTTAAATGATCAACATTATCTCATGGTGTCTAAAATTTTCTAATATACATTGGAGTTGGTTATGTACCTGGCGAACCAAGTCCAAGCAAAGATGGTACTTGATGTCCCTTCGAAGGCCTTCAGGCAGGTTGTGGATCATCTCACACTCATCTACACCACGCATTGCCGCCCAACTTTGTCGCTCAAAATGTCTTACTCTTTGTCTAAGTCCACGAGGAAGGTGTCTCTTACTCATCCACCATTCTATGTTTCTCATTCTCAACTGCATCGCTTGTTTCTTCGACGTTGTTGCATGCAAAAAAACCTGTACATATACATGACTTAAGATCAAATGAAACACATAATGGACAACTTAATTAGCCAATTCAAAGCAACATCATACCTTAATATTTCCAATCAACATGGTGACTAGAATTAGCCCGGTAGTAAGAACGATGATAATGAAAACCACTTCCAACCAATCGGTTGTGCTCTCCAAGTTCCCAAATGTACTGTAACATTTACGATACTTACATCAAGCAATGAAGCACAAAACCACACAGACGGATTAATCTTAAAATGACAAAAACAGATAACATCTTATGTACCTCAGTGTCATAAGGCCCCAAAATATAGGGAATAGTATCTTCTCCATCCGGTTTTCATTGGTAACAAGTTGAACGGTCCATTTATAAACTCCATAGCTAAAACTGTCGTTATCTTGTAAGCAAGTAGACCTTGCACTTCTATCCTCGCCCCATAACAGTCTTGTGTGGTCTTTCACTAATGTCTTTGTTCCATAATACATGAACTCTTCACATGTCAGCATTCTCGATCTGCATCGATTTGTTTCCATGCATTTCTCCGTCAAGCATTCTGCAGCCCTTTGTGTACCTAGCAAGTACCAACATGCTCCCACTGCCTGCACCAGTTCATATTAAGAAAATATTTCATATCATAACATCGTTTGAAACACAAAAAGCACATCAAGACAGTATTGATAAATAACTAAAAATAGAAAAGAGTGTTACATGAGACGCGACAAAATAGGCAATCATGTTGAGAGCGATTCCCCACCATACGGTACCAAAAACATAGCCGGACTTACTTTGCATTCGCCGTAAGAGGCAAACAAAGTGATAGATCTTGGGTAGATATTGGAAAAGAAACATAATCAAGAAAACCGTCATTACGGATGTTGGTGAGCCTTTCTTTAAGAATGCTGGAATCACGAGCCATAACACTACCTGCAACAACCAGGTGAATTTTGTTAACAGGATTTAGAAATATATATATGTTGCATAAGAATGATTTAGAAATATAAACGGGCTAAAGCCTTACAACTAATCACACTAGGCCGAAACATGGAATTTTAGTGATGTCTCCAAAAGCATGCAATTTTTGTCGAAATAAAAATTACTACCTTCTAATCGTACAAGGCATTATAGTGCCCCAACACTGACAATTTGAAATTTTGTTGCATATATGTTTAATAGTTTAGGCTGGTGGCAACGCTGTTTCGGTCGAGCACGGGCGACCGAGTTGCACTCGGTTATCCCCGTTGCTACGACCGAATCACCCATTTCGATCTAGTGTATTCGATCACATCTACCATCTAGTTGAAACAAGAAATCTTTTTAATTTTTTGAATTTACAAAAAAAGCTTTTTTTTTTCAAAATTTAAAATTTAAGCCTTATGCCGTTACTTGTTGTCAGAAAGTCACCGCCGAATCATACACGATTTTATTTGCTTCTTAACTATTTAAATTCGTAAATAAAAACGTAAACGCAAACAATATTTATTCGAAAATTAAAATATCTTTTTCAGACGTAAATCATTAAAATACTGAAATTTAAATACAATACGAAAGAAATACACTAGTAGATAGATAAAGTAAAAATACATAATACGATTAGTCAGTTTTCGGATCTGAATCCGATAACTGACCAGAAAACTCCCAACGGAATTGCTCTTGGTAAGCTTCTTCGGCTCTAATTTTCTCCTCCAGCTCCCTTTGTGTCCTAGCTTCTTCATCCATTGTTTTTTTAAATACTTGTTCATCTTGGTATAGTTTAACATCTCATTGTCAGTAAGTAAGACACTTGAATCGTTTACAATTGGATAGGGTGGATCGTGAGAAACATGTCGGCGTCGGTGTTGTTGTGATAAAGAACCGATATGAATATGAAGAGTAAGGTTATTCATCCATTCAATTTTACTTTGAATTTGATTCTTTATTTTTGCCTTCATTCAAGGTTTTTGCATAGCTTTATCATTGTCAACTTCTTCTTTTAGCAACGTATCGATTGAAACACGTTTCGATAGGGAAATATCACGACACTTATCATATGTTGTGCGTACGTTCGTCTTATCATGACTTGCATTACTGAAATCGAAGGCTAACTTCGTCAGCTTAAGCTGTCGACGTTGTTCTTCCTTGATTTGTTTCTGAACCATAGTTGTGATCTCGTCAACAATGTGTGGAAGGGAGTACGTCATTTGACTTTTGAAGTTGTGTGTGAAAATACTGAAAATAAGTATTGGTAGAGTTGTGTGTGAAAATTGTGTTTGAAAATATGGTATTTATAATGAAAGAAAAGAGGATTTTTTTTTATAAAATATTTTTTTGAACTAAGTCGTACTAGGTTGCTTTGTTATAGCAAATAGGTCGTTTAGGTCGTCGGAAAAAAAATTAATGTGAAAAAAAATAAAAATCGAACTAAATAGTTGTTGCTAAATCGTTGTTGCGAGTAGCTTTAGACAAAAAAAAATATATGTATGATCTGATATTAATTGCAATATATATAAATATAAACACACATATTTGACTGAAGATTCACGTGGCAATGTGTACTTGAAAAAACAAATACGTTGAGGTGCCCCATCTTTTAGAAATGAAATAAATGTTGACGTAATAGATCAACAATGAGTGGTATGTATTACACACACAACAACTCGATCATTTTGGTGAAACTGATGGTCCCATTTACTCAGATTTTATATGTACATATATATATATGACATCCTATGCTTCAAACTTTTTCACTCATGTCTCCTTGTTAAACTTTGCATTTGGTCTTGAAATATTGTGTTTCTTGTTATTGTTTAGTTAGTGCATCAATAAGTGGAAGTTAGATTGTAGTTTACACTGTATTTAATCCTTCTAAGCAAAACACTTACTTTTATGTGGTATGGTAGTTTCTTTGAGTTGTTCACTCGGTTGGTGGCCTTGGGCACATAGGTTTTTTTTTTTTTTTTTTTAATTGTTTTTGGGTTGAATTTGTGTTTTTTTAGTGGGTCGTGTATAAGTCATGAAATATAAAGAAATGTGTTTTGTGTGGTACGATAGGCTTCCGTAATTATTCGACAGAAATGATGAAGTGCTATCACTTATCTCATGTCATTATCACATGGAACAAGTAAGATATCTAGAGCTCTTATAAATTTATAAAAATTTAAATGTACAAAAAAAAAAATCTGACTCTACTTAACTAAAATACCTTATAAAATACTCAGTGTAAAATCAAACGGAAGCTATGTATTTATATTATCTTAAATATAAATTCTCGACTTTCTACCAAAAAAAAGTAGATGGTGTTTTGATGAAATGTTTCAGAAAATTGAAATGTATATAGGAAAACACGTTATGGAGTCTCATGTTGAAAATCTATACTTCGATTAGGACGTTATATTCTTCTTTTTGTTTTTCGCTTTTTTTTCAAAGAGAAATGAATTGAATGAAGAAAAGAAACGAGGTGGAAAAGAAACATATAGAAATATATATACATCACAATAATTATTCATAGAATAGGAAAATCATTTTTTTTATTTTCAAAAACAATTCGGGAAGAAAATGTAAACTAAACATGTTTCTCATTTTTTTCAGTTTTTCAATCAGGTTTTATATTATCATTTTAAAGTCACTAAAAACTTAGCTTTATTTATAAGAACAATTTTTTTTTCTTAAAGTCATTTAAACTAAACTTAATTAATGTTTTAACATTGTGAAAATTTTGAACACTTAGGGACAAAAACTATTTTATATAATTATTATATTGTGGTGTAGTATATAAAGTTAGTTCAAAGAAATTAAATTCAGCAGGGTGTGGTTATTGTTTAGACGATATTAGAATTTGAGTGGTTTTACAATCTACGACAGCTTTTGAACTTTAGTACTGAGTTTTTATAATTCACATAAATTATGAGTGAATTTATTGAAAGAAAATAATAAGACTTATGCATCAAGAGTGTTTCTAACATATAGGCATATAGCAATCAATATATAAAGTTCATTATCAGAAAGAACGGGACACATAATTAAAACTAAAAGAATACGAATTTGATGATGCTGTGACGATAAACGAACCTGAGGTATTGGCAGGATGACAAATAGATCAAACACGAATCGGTTCATAACAACCTTCACGAGCAGCGACACGATATTCTGACCCCTCATTTCATCGGTCCAAGCAGCGCGGTGTTCCTTGCGTGGTAACGATGATTTCCAACAACTCATCTTATACTGGAACCACATGTTCCACAAATGCAACATATCCATAATGCTCCTTAGCACCGTTACCAGAACAGCTAACCATCCATCAATAAACACACACATGCATGCCTCACTTATTGACAATGTGTAGAAAAACAAAGGATCCAAAAATAAACCCATTGCATACACTAACAAAAACCCACGGTTCCATTCTTGTACCCATGAAGATCTTGGGTCCAGTATTGTCGTTCCATGTTTGTTATATGTTTCTTCTTCCTCTTCTTCTTCATCACTGGTTTCAGTGAAGGTGTCTGAAAGTTCATGAGCCATGTGTGTGTGTATTCACTATGTGTATGTTAGATAGATAAGAATATATGTACAGATTTTGTAAGGGAAGAAGACATATAAATTTTGTTGTAGTGATGTAGAGTGTATAGTAAACGTGAGTATATAAGGAATGTACTAGTTTACTTTTTCGGTTATTTAGTGTTGTTTGCGAGTTTATGTTTGGTACTTTTTACAATGAAGTAAAAAAAGTTAATGTCCTACTACTATACATTTACAAATAAGGAAATAACGTTTAACCCGTGACATCTAAAAATATATGGGTAGACTTTTACCCTTTAAAGCACTAGGGAGGACTTTTACTCTTTAAAGCACTAGGGAGGTAACAGTGAGCTATGAAAAAAATGATCATATAAGTGTAAAAAATGGTGTAAAGGGTTCATATATACCCACTTAATGAATTAAAAAAAAAAAAAAAACGCCACAAAAGTTAGGTTGAGGAGTACGACGTCAGCTTCATAACGCGACATGCTAGTGCAGTGTGCCATCACTTTTCTCGCGCCACCCACCAGCCAACTGTACCCTTGGCTCTTAAGAGCACTAGGTACAATGGTATGGTGTCATAGCTGACACGTAGGTTATGACACCAGAATGCTATGACACCACATTTTATGGGGTAGCAGTGAGCTGTGGCAAAAGTGGTGTCATAGTGGTAAAAATTGGTATAGTGAGTCCACATATACCCTCTTTATTATATAAAAACAAAAATAAAAATCCAAAACGCGACTTTTTGTTGGCTGGGAAGTACGGCACGAGCCCCTTTGGCGCCAAAGCTGGTGCAGTGCGCCGTACTTTTTGGGCCGGTGAGGTATGGCGTAGTTTAATAGCTTATTGTACCATTGGCTCTAAGGGTAGATGAAATGGTGGGTGAATAACTTATCGTCACGTTAGCGTCACATCAGTTTTTTCTCTTCACTCACCCAACCTATCTTTCAACCTTACTGGTGGTGAAAAACTCACCGCTACGTCATGCCCTGTTTTTTTTTCTTCTTAATTATTTTAATTTATAAACTAAAAACGTAAATAAAAACGTAAACGTAAACACTTTTATTCAATAAGAAAATATTACAAAGCATAATAATAATAATAATAATAATAATAATAAGAATAATAGTAAAACTTAGAAACTTAAACTTTCTGCTGAAGAAATTGTGGCATTTCAATCTAGTTTCATATGGGACTTTGTTTCAAAACATTCCAACATTCATAGAATGAAAAATCTGAATGATAAAGAGTGTGATGTTCGATTGCGGCTTCTTGATAGATAGTATCTTCAGATGTCTCACTTGGATGCCTAAGTAAGACACAATTATAAATCGCAGAAAATTGACCAACTTTAAGAGGAATCGTACTTTTCTATTTGCGGTTAACGGATTCATAACTTCGTCTTTGATCACCCATTTTGCTATAAAAGTAATCACTTACCTCTAACCAAAACGATTTCATCGGTTCACTTGACCTGGGTATGTACGTCTCCGAAACATGTACCCAAGCTACACATAAAGCTACCTCCTCATCGGAAGTCCATGGTTGTTTTGAAACGATTTGTGTTATGGTATAAAAAAAGTTTGATGTAAAAAATAAAAGTTTGAAAGTGTGAGATAAATGATATAGATGGTTGGGTATTTATAGGGATAAATATTTTTAAATTTTAAAAGTAAAAAGAAAGATTTTTTTAATAAGTTAAGAACTAGCCGTTTGCGATTTTTTTGTATCAATATATAACTCATTGTGGTGAGGACTTCACCATAAAACATCCAACTCACGTTTGAGTTTTTTGGGCAGAGAGGTAACTCGCGCGTGGGTTTGCCACTCACCGAGCAAACCCACCTCCACCCCCATCTAGCCTAAAAGTTGAAAACCCCGATACATGCTTATTTCAAGACATGTTTTGGATCGTCAGTTTATTGCTATCATTCGATCTATCTTGTTGATGAAAACTTAGGGTACGGTTAGTGCATGAGCTTATCAGAGCTTACTTTAGTATGAGCTTATTATTTAAAAAAAAAAGCTATCATTATAAATTAGTCTCTTTTGGCCAACACAGCTTAAAGGAACATGTTTTAAAAATAAACTTCTAAATAAAATGATAGTTAAACTAGCATGTAGAAATAAGCTCAAGCTACATGCTCCAGCATCTAGCTTCAGCGACCCCTCCAACGATCTGTTCCAGCTCCTAAGAATACCAAACATATCCTTATTTTGGTTGTTGATTGAAAATATGTGTACGCTAATTCGGTAAGAAGTATATAACAAACATGGATCGATTGATGTGAAACCCAACGTCGTCAAGCAAAAGAACTAAGAGACAGAGACACGCATACTAGTCTCTAACAAAATCTTATGGATTGTTAGGTTTTCGGTTTCGAGCACACTTATAGATCTAGAGAGAGGGACGTGAGGTAGTGTAAAATGTTGATAATATATCCAAGAGCTTACAGAGAGAAAGAGGAAGTAGTGGTTATTTGTAGAGAGAAAGTGTGTGTTTTATTAAATGTGAAATATGACCAAAACTTACCTCTCCATGAAATGGGGAGGTTTATATACCCAAGCCCATTAGATGGGCTTGGGTCGCTGACCTAGTCCCTTAGTGGACTAGGTTTGCTTATTATTGTTTACACTTTTACATATTACGAGCCCGTAAGTATCTTGTTGGAGTGACCGAGTCTTCAAACGGAAAACCATATTTCCAACAATCTCTCCCTAAGGGAGTTTACTCCAAATTACAAAGTCCTAAACCTAGCATACTATACTAGATCTTCGTTCTTGTGCTCGTAGTCTTCTCTTTTTCTTTTTTTTTTCTTTTCGCTGTGAATATGTTGTGATAGTCTCTAGGCTTTAGGCTTGAAGCATGTTCTTTTAACCTTGACTTGTATGTGATTATGAGAACATCTTGAGATCATCTTCATGTGCGACCTTTGCCTCCTTGTGATAATTGCCTCCTCATGAATTCTTATCCCACATACTTATTCTTTTTTAAATTCTTGAAAGCTTCGGAATTTGATATAGCGGAAGACTTACTAATGAACTTTCTTGAATTTTGCTGAAGTATTGGTGCATAAAGCATAAGCATGTGGGGACGACTTCTTCTGGTACACCCAAGGTTGCAAAACTAGCTAAGCGCTAGTCGGGCGGTCGACCACCTTCGAGGCGGAATTAGTCTAGGCGCCGCCTAAGCAGATTAGAATTTAATGTATATAAATATTATAAATGATATGTATACCATAACAAAATACTTCTAATTTCAAATAATTCTTTTTTTGGGGTAAAGGATTACCCCGGTAAATATACTAATCACATGAAAAAAAAATTAAGCACAATGAAATATGGCAAAATGCCATATTAACCTCAAGCAAGCTTGAACTACCCTATCAATTGTGACACACCACAAGAGATAAAAAAACTAATCAGCCTAAGAATAAACATCAAGAACCTATTCTATCTCGGCTAATTTCCATAGATTCTAAAACCACTCGGCATCTTCCAACGGGCAAGAACACTTCTAACATTAGCAGAGTCTTTAAACCGAAATGTAATAAGTTTCAGACGAACCGTCAAAATTATCAAGTCTCTAAGATCAGTCGGCTTACGTCGTACATTCTTGAAAAGACGGTTGTTACGCTCATTCCATATGAAATACATTGCTGCAGCAAATAGAAAACAACCCATAATACTTATTACCTTTCGTTTCATGGCTCTAGGTGTAAGACATGTAACAATCTCTTCTAAGATAGGAGGAACAGTATCCATATCAGCCAGACCTCGAATCAATGCCCAGACCTGCATAGAGAAACTACATTCAAAATATAGATGATCATGGGAGTCCGGCTGGGATCCACAAAGCGGGCACATAAGAGTGCTCAAATCCACGTTTGGACCAACATCCCACTACTTGATTTCATCTTGAGTCTTTAGGCAGCGTCTCATCGCCAACCAAGCATGAAATGCATGACGAGGGATACCATGTGAGAACCATGCAACCTGACTCCATGTAACTTCCTGCTTCCTAGGTAGAATAGCATCCCACACAACACCAACAGAAAAGTCCATCATATTACCATTAGAAGTTGCAAAATAGATAAATAAACATAACAATTTAAGTTCTTAAAACTTCAAACGTGAACATATAATTCAATTTGTTTGATTATCATACAAAAAATCCCATTACTTTGTGTTTACAGTCATTGGTTTTCATTTTCTTTTAAAATGTTAAGTTAAAATAAATATGGCACTGTATATTAGAAAATATTCTTATTTTTTTTGGAAAAATATTGACTTTTTGTTGACTTTGTTGACCGTCTAGCTCAGCCTAGGCGGATGTTTGACCATCTTTTGACTTTTCCACCTAGCTTGGCCGCCAAGCCATTAATCCAGGCGGAGTATGACCGCCTAGCGCCTAAGCGCCGCCTAGCCCGCTTTTTACAACAATGGGTACACCGCAATGCCACCGTCTTCAAATGCAGCAACATAAGTAGACACGAATGAAATGGCCTTGAACATTTCATTCTATTTCGGTAGCATTTTACCTCTGATTGGTGAACACCATTGGACAATATTAAATATTGTACCTGTGACAGGTAGTTTCAGTTAAGAACCTCCTTTCTAGGATTTCGTAGGTAAACCTATTCTCTTTACTCGACTATCTCAAAGCAGACTGCGAACATAAAGAGTGAATCATTTGTATAATATTATCCTTATGATTGAAGCCGTCAATTCAGATTCTTGGAACAACTGAAATTCAATTAAGAACCGCACCATCGTTGCTTTCCAGTTGTCACGAGCTTGATTCATATAGAATCTTTCTTGTCACCTACCGCAGTGCTGTTTGATGTTAACACTGGAAGGATTTCCGCTCATTACTATGAACACTAAAGAGTGTCACTTTGAGTGTTCTGGAAAGATCACTTAGATATTGTGTAGAGGCCTATAACAAGTTTGAGTTTAATTATGAGTCAAACCATTGTTTCTTTCCACTTATCACAAGCTTAGTTCATAAGAATCGTACATGTCACCTAATTTGAGCTTGTTTGATGTTAGATCAAGAAGGATTTCCATCTTCATTGTAATACTTTCGTATCACTCAGATGTTCTGACAATATTATAAGAATATTGCGTAGGACTCTCAGTATCTTTCTTACTTTTCACACTGCGTGAAAAAGCAAGGAATTAATGAAAAGTGTCCTATTGAGATATTTGATGATCTCTTGGCTCTATACTCTAGTGCGTTTTGTTTAGTGATCGGAGGTAGGAGAGGATTGCCACCTTTTCAATACCAATTTATTATGAATGAATAAACCGATGAATAACGTGTTGAACTCCGTGTCATTAAAACAAATACCTTTTGAGAAATATTTGAGTTAGCTATGAAGGGTTTGTGAATTGCATCACTGGGTCTATGATATCTATCTACAATACCGAACATTATTAAAAATGATCCCGATAGCATATGTGTTGACCCGGTTTCTGCCTAAGTTGTAAGGAAGGCTTCTTTGTTTTCACCCTTTATCTTTACAATTCTTTTTCATTCTTCAACCCCTTCAATGCTTACCAATACGTCATTACTAGCACCTTGTTGTGATTGTTCCAGTGCTAGCTTAAGTACTTGGTCGGCATTTTACTTCGTTCACAATCTTTCTCCATCTTTCCTAAGGACTACTATTTCTAGCTATGGATTATCCTTGGGAAGATTCCTCCGGTTTTGGAAGAATCATTGGACTTATACATATCCTACCATCCTTTTGTCACCACAACTGTCGTGTAGTAAGTATGTTTTAGGTAAGTATTTGTCACCATGAAAACTTCTTAGAAACTCACTTAGGTACATGTGATAATAATATCAAAGTATTGTACCATAAGTGTTTTTAATCACCAAAACGCTCCCCCTTAACATATGCATGACATATGTAAAGTTAGGGTTTCCATTAAGTCCTTTTCTCTTTAATCACATATTTACAAGTCACCTTAATCCCATTTTCTCCCTTTATCCAAATTGTCAATCCTTGATATTTTGGATACCAATGGATTAACTAGTTGAGGTCAAACGAAATTAAAGTTGGCATTGGAACATAATTTTGATCCCCCTCAAATTAATGAGGGTGTAGTTGTAGTGTTCAGGTATGGAATATGAAAAAAATTTGAACTTCGTGGGAAATTCTTGAAAAGTTCACACTCTAGCACTACTTTATGCCAAACAAACCTATAATATACACATATTAACATATTCACAAAAGATTGAGGAATGACCTTTTTGGATGTCGAACAACACTCACTTAGTTCGAGTTTGCATTTTTTAGCCATTTCCGGATGGTCGTCCTCCAACATAGCGTTTGAGTTTTCTAAGTAGCCTCCTCCTAACAACCGTTTATCAATCTTTTCATCAATATTATAGTTCTTCACATCTCCAATTCTCGCTTGTTGGGAGTTTGAAAACCTCCTATGCTGTTTCCAGTAATGAGATGATGCAGCATTGATCGAACATGATTTAGAGTACCGTCACTATATTTATGTAGTTCATCAGCCCTCATAAATTGTTTTTCACCAACTCCGAGGGTTCCTTGGGTTGATTCTTTGACTCCCATGTAGGCGCATTTGGAATTAAACTTAGGACGAACATTGTCTGGTTGAGTCAGGTTGGTTTTCTTTTGGTAGCTTTCCACTCCCAATTGAAGGTCTCCGACTCTTTCCTGAATAACCATCCTTCACGTGTACATCCTTAACGCCACATTTAAGGCATATGTTTCTGGAATAGAGAGGTGTTTGATCCCATTTTGAGTTGTAAGAAGAATCAAATCTTCGATATCTTCATGGGGAAGTCTTGGAAAATCACCTTTACGGAACATGTATACTTGGTCGTGTTCTCGTCTAACATGGATTTCCTCCAAGTAGTCGTAGTCGTAGAAGGTCATGATTTGTAATCGGCGCGTGATTCGATATCTTGACAATACATCATATTTCGACTCACGAAAGTAGACGTAATTGTAGAAGGGTTGTCTCTTCTCTCCCCAGTGATAGATCCCCCAATGCGTATTCTTGTCGTACTTGATGACCTTGCGACTCCATAACGTTGGAACTGTATCTTCAATCCTAAGAGCATAATCCAACAATGCGGCTTTTGTCTTGGTCATGGAAGTAGTATATTTCTTTGCATTGGCACCATTTTTCAGATATTCGTAGTCATTTTTGATGAAATATCTTAGAGGGATATTTTCACCTCTATGATTACTTATGTATAGTTGCAATGGTTTGATAGGATCATAGGGAAACTCTTCCACTTTCGGGTCACTATATTGCAAAGGTTCATTAGTGGCTTTCAGCAACTCTTGCGAGTGATATTCAAATTCAACTTTGCTCTTGAATGCATTGATAAATAACTTGTCAAGGTAGCAGCATTACTTGGTGTGGTTTGCTTCTTCTTCTATAAAATTCCGTTGTGCACTTTAAATGTTAAAGATAGAAGATTGCTTAAGCTACAGATTCTGCTCAAGATAGGGATATTGGTTTGGGGGAAGCTGATTTAGAAGCTTCGTCAAAAATAAGTCTATGAAGAAAGTTTTTCAAGACATGCAGTATGAATTGTGGGGAAGTTAATCCAGTTCATACATGATACAACGGTTCTTCAACAAGCAAAGACAAAGATGATTCAAATTGTGGTACAAGCTTTTGAAGACTTGAAGACAATGACGTCATCCTCAGCATTGTAAGCACCTTGAAACTTTCATATTATTGTTGTATTTGTACTTGTTAGGAACACTGTAAGTAATTCCGTATGTCTCCACATTGGAGGACGATTGTTAGCCCTAAAATGTGAGGCACTATTGGAATTACAATATATTATATAGCCGGAACTTGTAGGGACTAATATTCTCACATTCTATAAGTTAGTTTAAGTCTCGAGCTATATATACCCCTTCATACTTCCATAGAGGAATAAGGATTGTCATTTCTTGCTTTTCCTTTCTCTTTTTAATAAAAACATAGTTTGTTGTCTCTCTTGTTTCTCTATCTAACAATGGCTAAACCCCTCTTCAATCCTCCTCGATCTGTAGATTGAATCCAATGTTATTTGTGAATCTTATGACTTAACAAAGGTTTTTATAAGTTTTAAGGAGTTAAATTTTGAAAATGAGAGGTTTTGAAAATTTAAAACGGTTACATTTTAAATGCAACGGTCAAATTTTGAAATAAAAATAAAAATAAAGTGAAAATGCCACTTTACCTGGGCTGGCAACGATGACGCGAGTCTCTTTGAAGCCATGGCTGGAGCGGGGCATTATGGCCAAGTTGTCACCAAAGGCCACCAGTCAAACGACAACACCATCACTCTGTTGGCTCTTATGGTGTTATGATTCATTCGGTCTATTTTGTTGGTGAAACTTATTTTGTGGATGTATAAAACTTCAAAATTATCTTAATGTCGAATCTAACTTTGTGGATAGTTGGCATAAACTTGTATGAATTATCCGTGTTTCACTCGTTATGCAAAGTGGAAATAGTGCTAATCCAGAATGAAGCATATCTTACTAATCTTTTTTGGGGTTATTTGGATTTACACGGTTAATTTGTTCTTTTTCATATTTGATCGAAAACTGGGTAAGTTAATAGTCATCCGGTGCATAACAAAAGCTAGCTAGTGTTTTATATCATGATTACTTAGGTTACACACAACAGTAGTCATGTGCGATCACCAGTCTTTCTACCACCTCGTTTTTCTTTCTCCGACGATTTATATGAAATTTCTTTTCACAACAAGGCGATCAAGTTCAGTTTTTTTCTAAAAAATTAAAATTCATTCATAATATTAGAAAACATTACAAAGATAATAAAAACATTACATTAATAATAAAATTCCTAATCGGTTTCCGAATCTAAATCTGATATATCCACAAAAATTTCCGACCTTCATAACTTATACTCAGCTTGTTCTTGCTTCATTCTCTTATCTTACTCTTTATCAGCTTTTGCTTCTTATTCAAAGGTTTCTCGTGACGCCTCTTCATCAAGAAGTAGTTGACGTTCTTGTTCCTTAGTAAGATGAAATTCTTTAGTTATGACATGTTCATCTTCTTGAGTTGGTTGAGTTGATGAACCACCCACATAGAGTTCTGAGCCCCATTTGGGATTTGTATAAAATTCTGGAGGGGTCGATTTATGTGGTTTCTCGGTTGTCACCGGATTACTTCGAGTAGATTTGTGTTTGTCTCGTATGGTATTCTCGGGATTGTTTTGCTGATTGTTTTTTCGGACATTATTAGATGAAAGGATGGTAATATATATGTTGTGTGTGTCTGTGTGTAGAAAAGATGCTAATGAGTAATGGGTATTTATAGGAGATAATTTGAAAATCAGCCATTGGAACAAATTTGAAATCTAGCCGTTGGAATAACTTTTAATAATTATAACACGGAATTTAGAATTACATTACGGATATACAGAAATACAATATGAAATTTACAAAATACAACAAAATCGTTTTGATAGCATTTTTCATGAATCCAAACAAATACATTTTTTATTTTTCTTTTAGTTTTAGCTGTCTTTCGAAATCTTTGTTTGATTCTTCTTTCAAAAAAGTGTCTATTAGAGAATGACTCTCATTAGGAATATTATTGCATTCTGGTATGATTTCTGCAGATGATATTTAGCTACAAAAGCTTTTTTAAATGTCGTGACTAAATTCATCATCGCTTTTTGACGAACGACATCTTCGTGAATTAGATTTTTAACTAAACTTCTTATTTTATCCATTAGTATGTGGAAGTGAACAAGCCGTATGTTTTTTTACAATAAATTTTTTTTGATATAAAATAGTTAAGTGGATTGAGTATTTGTAGGGCAAACTGTTAAAATTTTAAAATTAATTTTTTTTAATAAAAATAGAAAATGTTAGATTTTTTTGAGTTAATATGGTTCGTGGGTGCCTTTGAGTCGACGATCAATTTAAATTGGTCGCCCGCAAGGCGAGAGACCGATTGTGAATTCGATCGACCGAATAAAAATTACCGTTGCGGGTAGCCTTAACCTTACGAGCTATGAATAATAAGTTTGTTAGCTAATAAGAATGAAGTTTGTGTAAAGGTTCTCCTTTAATAAATATCGAATCATTTACGGCTAATGTTAAAATACACTTTGTAATCTAATATTTAATGTTTAGTTCCTATTTTGTCATTTGAATATATTGCATGGACTATTTGTGCCATTGCTGAAAAGTGGTGTTAGGCTATGGGCTATTGGGCTTAATGGTTGAAGGCCCAACATGTTGGGTTTTGTGATCGTTGTGTATTTTTGTTATATTACCCTAACTCATTCTGAGTTAGGGTTAGGGATTCATAGTGTGTGTTGTTCCGTCTTTGGCGATGATACTCTCTCCCTCATTTCTGGGCATCTTTATCTTGTTCTTGTTTTAATCTTGTAAGACTATTATCATTTGTAGATAATAGCTCCACACCAGTTTTAATATGTGGTGAAGATTTATTGTTCTTTGGTTCTTAGATTCCCGTTATTATCTCATAAATATAAAACGTTTAGATCATTATATCCTGTTTTCTACATGGTATCAGAGCCAGGTTATCTAATCTGTCTCTTTTATCGATTAAAGATTTTTTGTTCGAAAACTATAAAGTTTTTTGATATCTTTTGATCCTTCTTATAAAACATATTGTTTTTGAAGATCTACTATTGAAATAGCTTGATCTTGCTTATATTTATAAAACCCCCAATTTTTTGAAAAAAAATTAGGGTTTGACTTTATTGGGAATCCTTGATTCAAGGACTCCGGTGGTTGATGGGTGCTATTGGTGTTTGTATATGGTGTTCTCTATTTCCCTTGTGGTGAACCCATAATTTGTCTAAAAAAATAGGGTTTACTATTTGGGGTTTTCATATCAAGTTGTTACTGTGACAAATTTGGTTGTCTCTGTGGTGGGTCTATTCGTTTTGGTGACTTTCCCTAATTTTTTCTGAGAAGAAAAATTAGGGTTTGTTTCCTTAGAGGTTTTGTCACAACCGTGAATTTAGGATCTATTTAAATTATGTGAAACGCGTTATTTCGGGCTAGACTTGTGTGTCTTTGATGCCCCGAGTGATTTCGCGTAATTTTGTACGGATTTAAAATTTTATGAATGACAACCATGAATTATTATGTAGGTGACTATTGTTCATTTAAACTACTTGTTATGGATTTTATTTTTAAGAAACGACATTGAGTTTCGTCAACAAAATTTAACTTAAGTTTTGTTAGCACCAAATTAGTATTTCACCAAACTAATTTATGATCTCACATAGAAACTCCCCATTTGGCCACACAAAATAAATGTTTTTACACAAAATGTCTAAATTACACATTTAAGTAAACTTCACATCTACTAAACTACCACAAATACCCAAAACTACACTACATACAAACTTAATCAATTTAAAAGAAATCTATTCTTTACACCTCACTCAAAACAAAACCGCCCCCCCCCCCCTTCATAGCAAACAAACCCACGTTTTTGTTTCATCCCTCATATTTGAATTCAACATGTACTTGAGCTCCATTTAATGTGATGTACCACTGCCCTCTCTTTTCCCTCCCAAACCCACCGGATATGTAAAACCCCCCATGGTCTCTTGAGTTCAAACGGTACAAACACCCACCCTCTTAATGATAGTCAAGGAAGGTACCAAACTCTTGCTACTTTTTACTGCCATCACCAAGGCCCCAAGCACTTTGATTTTCCCAAGCTATTTCGACTTCCCATGTTAGTCCTTTTTGTAAACTTGGTTACAAAGATTAGTCACAAACTAATGAGAAGCCTAACCAAACCCTAACTAAGATTTACTTAACCCTAACTACCCACTCCTTGCCTATAAATACAAGCCGTTTCTCCTCATAAACTCACACACAAACATAACAAATCTTTCTCTCAAAGAAAACTATAAGGCCACTGCTGATGAAACATTGAGCAAGAATCTTGGGTTATTCTAGTAACAAGACTGGGAGTAATAAAGTCTTGGTTGATCTTATAATTTGATTCGGGTTAAGGGTTCGTGTTCACCATCTTCACCAAATAACTTAGGACCTCTTGTAAGTCCTTCTTTACCATATTTAAAATCCATATTGGTTGATGATTATACTTGCTAAAATACTTTGTAAACTAATACAAACTAGTCACGGGTTGGGATTGGATGAGGTTTTCATAATGAATCAAGCTAAGTTTTCAGCATGAAATAATAACAAGGGGCCACGGCTAGGATTCGATAACATAGTTGATGACCTAAAACCAAACCAACCAAGTCGTGAACAACTCACGTATGTGTATACGTATAAGGAGGACGAATATGGAATAAACATAAATGATCTTATACTATAAACAAGCATGATCTTGTAATGAACTAAACATGAACTTAGGTATGATTTTATGTGCAACCTAGTTTAACTGTGAATCATAGGAGTGCATAATGCATGTATAACTTTTACAACTAGAAAATGAAAGTGGTAGCTTGGTGCGTGGTTGTAAGCCTACGCACACAGTCAAAACAGTAAAATACAAAGTAAATGTGGCCATTTGTGTATGATTGCATGCTTATATGATGCCATGATTAAAGTAGTAATATATGTGTGAACCCCTGCACGAAAAACAACCCAAGTTTGTGTGAAGTATGAACTTTGGATGAAGTACTTGTATACAGTTCTGCGTATATGTGTAGATATCAGGAAAACCCAAATGAAATGTGTATATGCTAAGACACCTTGTATGCGATTGTAGTATATGTACTGTGTGCGTATATGTCTCAAATCTAGGACTAAAGTATGAAGAAACCAAGTAGTTTTGTGTGCATGATTTTATGTGAAATTGCATGAATTATTGGGGCGTGATATGGCTGCGAATAAGAAAGAGGACAGAAACAAATAAATTAGTTAAGTACTTCATATATATTAGCTAGAGTGTGGGTAAAGATTTCATTGCGTATGGACAGTGGGCAAAGAAAACAATGAAAACACCTCCCTTTTAGGTTCCTATTATATTAATGTGTAAGTAGATGGGAATAGTATACAAGCAAGACTATATTAATTCACCTCTTTTTTTCCTTTTCCTGCGTAAACAGTAAGTCTAGCAAACCATGTTGTCATTTTATACTATGAGAATAAAGATGTTAAGAAGCATGTATGAATAAAGAGGAGAAATCGTTATGTGCTTATATGATGTATGCGTATATGTTTGATAGCAATAAGCAAAACAAAGACTTGTGGTATGCCAGCTAACTGTGTGTGAGGGTAATATATAAACAAACGAATCAATAGCAGCCTAAAACTACAGAAACTGGAAGGAGTGATACTTGTTGTTGTGTATGTGTGTCTCGTGTGTGTACTCAGACAAAGAGGGAAAACCCAAAAACAAACAGTAGCAATAGTAGAGGCATGGTCACCTTTTGCTTACCATATTTGAGGATATAGTATGTCATTTATGTTATGTGTGTTGCCATGTTTAAAATAGTAAACTATAATTTCCTTTATATAAAGTGTGCACACAGAACTAGCGTAGTATAAAAATGCGTATACATGATAAGCATTTAGGATCACTATTTCTTTTGAGTTGTGAAATAGTAAATACTCAAACAAAATGACTTTTAAAATTACTAGTTATATATATATATGTATATATGTATTGTATGTATGAATGATAACTGAGGGGACCATCCCCTTTCTTTTCACTTGATGGTTTGCGTAGTAGCAGAAAGCCAAATATGGCAACAGACACTTTCTTCCCTTTTTGACTTGTTATGTATTGAACATGTATTTATAAATGGCAAGTGGGAATATTAGAATATTATAAGGGTGTGTGTGGTGGGCGTATGATAGATTACAGGAACCCCAAAAGTTGTCTTTTGTTTTCCAAATTGTAAAACAAGAGTAAGTTATATAAGTATATGTAAAGTATGACCGAATCCACTACTTTACGCCCATTTTTAACCAGCCTAATGACTTTCGCCCAACGATATAAAAATACTTTATAAAACTTAACCCGGCCTAGTTTTTATAACAACTTTCAGTTTGTCTTTAAGTCAAGTAACGAACCCGCAATAAATTTCCAAAGATGGTTGTTTCACACCTATAAATAAATGAAACTATACTTGTTTATTTTGTTATGAGCTTACTACTTTGGCTAATTATTTTATATACTTAGAGGCTTCATAAAAATGTGATATTTATCAAATATCGACGACCTCGCGGCCTAGTTTTTATAATGAGAGTCCGTTTATTTTTTGGACCATTATTTAATAAGTTATCGAGACCCGAACTTGACCCCGTGACTAAAATTGTTGAATGAGAAAAATGTATGAAAACATTTTTATTAATTAAGAGCAAGTATAAATCATCAACCAAGTGCTTTTTACGTAATTATTATTTGTATTTAGCCTAAGTACGGATATATTGCTTAGGTTACGAGTACATTGTTTGCGCATTGGTTTGCGTGCCTTGATTTACCGAGCTATCTTTCTTGATCATATTTACTACTTCATCAAGGTGAGTTTCATAGCCCCACTTTTAAATTGCTTAACTAATTTGGGGTGAGAACATTGCTTGTTTTAACGGATGAACATAAGTGCCTTAAAGACTCATACGTTTGCCTACATGATGTCTAAGTCCCGCCATCCCATGTTGCCTTTTAGCCCACTATCATGAACCGTTAATTACTTTGTGTAAGCGCGAATGTTATGGATAGATCTATCGAGATTAACCTCCCTATATAATTTGGTTGTGTGACCAAAGTTAGGTACACTTACATTTGAGGTGTTACAAATGCTTAGGGATGGGCATTTGCTCGGGCTCTTGTTATATCTTGTCGGTTTAGGTTAACGCTTCGGTGTCATGAGCTTAGGCGTAGGTTATGAAAACGTATACTTTTGATTCTAATCTTGTATTTGTTATAAGATTATATGCCGGTTGCCTTGAAAATCTTATGGTTCATCACACTATTTAATCATAAACCTATGAACTCACCGACCCTTGTGTTGACGTTTTAGCAATGTTTTTCTCAGGTATCAAGACGAAGGAGTGACGTGGTTATGTTTGGGAGATTTAAATAAAATGGTCGTGACTTGTATTTTGGATGTCCAAAACAATGTTGAAGTCTTTGAAAACTATGCTTTATTTTATCTTGTGTAATACGCTTCCGAACAAGTTTATGTTTTTTTAATTAAATGAAAACGACTTTTAAATAGTCGTTCTTTGTATCTACATCTTGTGATAGTCATGACCGTCGCACCCTATTGTGTTACTTTACTCTGATAAATTGGGGGTGTGACAGATTGGTATCAGAGCAGTAGTTATAGAGAACTAGGTTATTTTTTTTTACAAAAATGGTTTTTATAAACTTGAGTCAAAAAAATTTAATTTTGGAAAAATAATTCTAGACTATAACTAACTCAAAAATCTCCAAGAACCACTTCACTCCGTGTCTTCGATACAAGTAAGTTGCAAGTTAGTTTAATCTATTTGCCCTGCTATTTGATACGAATTATTCGTGATTTACTTGATTTTGCACGACGATATACTAAAAATTTGATATCCTTTAGGGATATGCGCTAGAACGACAATTAATACGATGTATGTACGTAACATCCAAAATTGGAGTGCTAATAACTTATTGCAATGAAAAACTTAATATTGAAACACGACATGATTATTTAAAATTTTTATACGAGAGAGTTTTGGGATGTATTTATTTTTACAAGTATTTGCGAATTTAAAAACTATTATTTTCGATCTAATACTAATACATGCCTTGTTTTGGCAGTGCTATGGCGACAACTAGTGACGAGACGATTTACATGGTGGAATCGCCCAACGGACTAAGACCAATGAGGATTGGAGAATCGCCGGAAAATTCACCCGTAAGAGAGCCACTCCCACTCCCACTCCCAAAGCCGATCATTTGCTACCAAAGGCGTGGAAAGGCTAAGAAGACTGCTTCCCCTTGCTCATCATCTCTTGCATCCAAGGGGCCTCCTATGCGTCGCACAGCTCGCATGTCAGTGAGGCACACATATGCGGGGAAAAAGCTTGCTTCTAGAGACAAGGATTCGGCACCAGTTTGCTCCACCTATCTCTCCTTAGGACCTACCCCCCAATGGAGGATGCTTCGGTTTGGCCGAGGATGACACCCATTCCTCCACCCCCTGGAGCGGATATACCCGAGAGTTCTACGGCCGCAGGAGTCCGTAGACACCCTCGTCATACCTTTGCTAGACTTGAGTCACTACGAGAGGAGATGGCCTACATCCTCCGTAACATGAGCATGCTCCCTAATGACTTGATGTGTAGGTTTGAGGAGTGTAGTAGTGATATTCTCACCTATTTGGGGGTTGTCAATCCCCCTGAGCCGAATCGTGTTACCGTCCTATCAAGGAGGATTGATGACCTACGCCTCCAAGTCAATGGATTGCGCGACCTCCTCAATAGAGGACTGACTATGGTGACCGCTAGGATTGAGCGCATCGAGGGCAATTCCGACTAGTTGTTTACTAGTCTTGTTGTGTTGTATTTCTATTTCCTTTCTTTTATGTAATCTTCTGTAAACAATTCCCAAAACACTATGCTCTCTCTTTTGTAAAACTTAATTCACGATGATGAATGGAATGTTTGGGTTATGTTTATATCACTTGTGAAACTTATGATATTTGTTGTGATATCATGAACTATATATGCCATGCGAAAGCGTGATCTTATGAATTGTTATTTCTAACGCTCAATGTAATCTTTATTAATATAGATCAATGGCACCCGGTAGACGTAGAACAAGAGAAAATGCAAACGCAAACGTAAACCCCGCCGCTCCAATTGCTATCGACCCGACCGTTCTTAACCAAATGATAGCGGACGGTGTGGCCGCCGCTCTCGGCGCCGCCAAAAGTACTCAAGAAGGGAACAATACCACTAACACCATGGCAACAACTACTCGTACATGCACGTACAAGGAGTTTAAGTCTTGCTTCACCGGTTCTTTCAATGGAACCGAAGGGGCCGTAGGTCTTGCTAGGTGGATCGAACGATTGGAAGCTCAATTTAGTGTGAGCAATGTAGCGGAAGGCGACAAAGTGAAGTACGGATCTAGTACTTTGATTGATGGCGCGCTAACATGGTGGAATATCCATGTTCGTGCCGTTAGCTTGGAAGCCGCTAATGCAACACCTTGGGCTCATTTTAAGAACATGCTCTACAAAAAGTATTGTCCAAGGAATGAGATGCAAAGGTTGGAAACGGAATTGTGGAACCTTCGTGTGAATGGTACTAACTTGATGCCATATACTCAAAGGTTCCAAGAGCTTAGGTTGATGTGTCCTGAGATGCTTCCCACGGAGACTCGTGCCGTGGAAAGATATATGGTGGGATTGCCTTCGTCAATCCGTGGTGATGTCATCTCTTCAAAGCCAACTGATCTCAATGAAGCCATTGAAATGGCGAATGGCTTAATTGAAGCTATTATCTTGGACTCGAGTGATCACAAGAGAAAGTGGGAAGGAAACCATGGCCCTAATCATGGCAACTACCCCAACAAGTGCCAAGATAATGTGGCCAAGGCTTTCAATCTCAATGGTGGCTCAAATTACCAAGGGAAGCAACCTTATTGTGCAAAGTGTGGTAAACACCATCCAAGAGCTTGTGGTAAAACTTGCCACAATTGTGGTAAAGCCGGCCATTTTGCCAAAGATTGCCGTAGTGCCCCAAGACCGTTGAACCAAAGAGCCCCAACTGCTCCGAATGAGCGATATGCGGATGTTACTTGTTATGGTGGTGGGGAAAAGGGCCACTTTAAAAATAAGTGTCCTAAGGCAATCACCGTGGGTCGCGGAAATCAAATCCGTGGCAACAACAACAACAACCAAGCTCGTAAGAATCCGAAACAAAACCAAGGAGCTTTGGGTAGTGGAACAAGGGGAAATGGGAATCAAGCGGGAGCGATTGGTCGCGTATATGCTTTGGGAGCCGAGGCGGCTATCCAAGACAACAACGTCGTCACCGGTACGTTTCTCCTCAATAATCTTTATGCTTCCGTATTATTTGATTCCGGTGCGGATAGAAGCTTTGTATCTACTACCTTTAGCGAACTACTTAATGTGAATCCCGTAGCCTTAGAAGTAAGATATGATGTGGAGTTAGCCGATGGCAAGTCCATCTCCACTAATACCGTCCTTAAGGATTGCATTTTGAATTTTCAAAATATCCCGTTTCTTATCGACCTCTTACCAATTGAACTTGGAAGCTTCGACGTTATTGTTGGTATGGATTGGTTGTCTAAATACCATGCGGAGTTTCTTTGTCACGAAAAACAAGTTCGCGTTCCATATGGAAGGCAAATTCTAACTATCTTTGGAGAAAGAAATGGCGCGAAAAGCCAAACTCAATTAGATGTCATCTCATGTACTAAAAACAAAAAGTACATCGAGGAAGGTCGTCCGATTTTTCTCATTCAAGTTACTAACAAGAAAGAAGCCGAGCCGAAAGAGGAGAAGATTGAAGATGTTCCGATTGTTAAAGACTTTCTCGATGTTTTCCCCGAAGATTTACCCGGATTGCCACCACTCCGTCAAGTATAATTCCATATCGAGTTAACACCCGGATTATCGCGAATTGAACAAGCTTAACATCAAAAATCGTTATCCTCTCCCAAGGATCGACGATTTATTTGATCAACTTCAAGGTTCGAGCATTTATTCAAAAATTGACTTAAGATCGGGTTATCATCAACTTAGAGTTTGAGAAGAAGATATTTCCAAGACGGCGTTCCGAACCCGATATGGTCATTTTGAATTCCAAGTCATGCCTTTCGGTTTGACTAATGCACCCGCGGTTTTCATGGATCTTATGAACCGTGTATGTAAACCCTACTTGGACAAGTTTGTTATCGTGTTCATCGAAGATATCCTTATTTACTCTCGTAATAAGGAATAACACGAGGAACACTTGAAAAAGATTTTGGAATTATTGAGACAAGAGCATTTGTATGCTAAGTTCTCAAAGTGTGAATTTTGGATTCACATGGTTCAATTTCTTGGTCACGTGATTGATAGTAGTGGAATTCACGTTGATCCCGCCAAAATTGAAGCGGTCAAGGATTGGGCGACTCCTACTACTCCCACGGAGATTCGACAATTCCTTGGACTCGTCGGTTATTATAGAAGATTTATCGAAGGATTTTCGAAGATCGCAAAATCTATGACAACTTTGACTCAAAAGAACAAAAAGTTTGAATGGGGAGACGATCAAGAATTGTCTTTCCAAACCCTCAAACAAAAGCTTTGTGATGCACCTATTCTCGCATTACCCGAGGGGAGTGAAGACTTTGAAGTCTATTGTAACGCGTCAATTAAAGGCTTAGGCGCGGTTCTTATGCAAAGAAAGAAAGTTATCGCTTATGCCTCTCGACAATTGAAGCCAAACGAAGAAAACTATACCACTCACGATTTGGAATTAGGCGCGGCCGTTTTTGCTCTCAAGATTTGGAGACATTACCTTTACGGTACCAAATGTGTTGTGTTCACCGACCACAAAAGTTTACAACACATCTTGAATCAAAAAGAACTTAACATGAGACAAAGACGATGGTTGGAATTGCTTGGTGATTACGATTGTGAAATTCGTTATACACCGGGAAAAGGCAATGTTTTAGCCGATGCTTTAAGTAGGAAACCTCGTGATAAACCTCTTAGAGTTCGAGCTTTAGTGATGACTATTGGTTTGAACATACCCAAAAAGATCTTAGAAGCTCAACGTGAAGCTATTAAGGCGGATAACATTCATAAGGAAGATGCAGGAGGTATGATCACGAAGAAACTCGTTGCACGTACCGATGGAATGTTATGTCTTGAAGGTAGAAGTTGGGTACCACGATATGGAAACATGAGAAACATAATTATGCATGAGTCACATAAATCTAAATATTCGGTTCACCCCGGATCGGATAAAATGTACCATGACATGAAGATGTTTTATTGGTGGCCGAACATGAAAGCCGATATAGCTATTTATGTTGGAAAATGCTTAACTTGCGCGAAAGTTAAGGTCGGGCATCAAAAGCCATCCGGATTGCTAGTCCAACCTAGGATCCCGGAGTGGAAATGGGAAAGAATTACTGTGGACTTTATCACTAAATTACCCAAGACATCCGCGGGATATGACACGATTTGGGTCATTGTGGATCGTCTTACAAAGTCCGCACATTTTCTTCCTATGAAAGAAAAAGACCAAATGGACCATTTAGCACGATTATATGTGAAAGAAATCGTTGCTAAGCATGGAGTGCCGATATCCATAATTTTGGATCGAGACGGTCGATATTGCTCAAGATTTTGGAAATCACTTCAAGAAGCTCTAGGAACACAACTAGATATGAGCACGGCTTACCATCCTCAAACGGATGGCCAAAGCGAAAGAACCATCCAAACTTTAGAAGACATGCTCATAGCATGTGTGATAGATTTTGGAAACGGATGGGATCGTCATTTACCGCTCGTGGAATTTTCATATAACAATAGTTACCATACGAGCATTAAAGCGGCACCGTTTGAAGCACTTTATGGTCGAAAGTGTCGTTCACCCGTTTTTTGGGCGAAAGTTGGCGATGCACAACTTACCGGCCCGGAAATAATTCATGAAACGACGGAGAAAATCGTTCAAATCAAGATCCGTATGCAAGCGGCCCGTGATCGTCAAAAGTGTTACGCCGACAAAAGACGTAAGCCATTGGAATTTCAAGTTGGAGACCTCGTCATGCTAAAAGTCGCACCGTGGAAAGGTTTCATTCGTTTTGGAAAACGAGGAAAGTTAAACCCGCGATATATTGGACCATTCAAGATTACTCAACGAATTGGTAAAGTCGCTTAGCGCTTGGATTTACCTCAAGAACTTAGTCGCGTGCATAATGTGTTCCACATTTGCAATTTAAAGAAATGTCTATCCAATGAGACGCTTGTCATACCATTAGAAGAAATTCAACTTGACGACAAGCTCGTGTTTGTTGAAGAACCTGTTGAGATTGTAGACCGTGAAATTAAACAACTTAGACAAAGCCTTATACCGATTGTGAAAGTGCGTTGGAATGCACAACGAGGACCCGAGTTTACTTGGGAACGTGAAGATCAATTTAAGCTTAAGTATCCTCATCTATTTAATTAGATATGTTTCATCAAAATATGAGCTTCGGGTCGAAGCTCAAACTTAAGGGTTGTCGGATGTCACAACCGTGAATTTAGGATCTATTTAAATTATGTGAAACGCGTTATTTCGGGCTAGACTTGTGTGTCTTTGATGCCCCGAGTGATTTCGCGTAATTTTGTACGGATTTAAAATTTTATGAATGACAACCATGAATTATTACGTAGGTGACTATTGTTCATTTAAACTACTTGTTATGGATTTTATTTTTAAGAAACGACATTGAGTTTCGTCAACAAAATTTAACTTGAGTTTTGTTAGCACCAAATTAGTATTTCACCAAACTAATTTATGATCTCACATAGAAACTCCCTATTTGGCCACACAAAATAAATGTTTTTACTCAAAATGTCTAAATTACACATTTAAGTAAATTTCACATCTACTAAACTACCACAAATACCCAAACCTACACTACATACAAACTTAATCAATTTAAAAGAAATCTATTCTTTACACCTCACTCAAAACAAAACCGCCCCCCCCCCCCCCCTTCATAGCAAAAAAACCCACTTTTTTGTTTCATCCCTTATATTTGAATTCAACATGTACTTGAGCTCCATTTAATGTGATGTACCACTGCCCTCTCTTTTCCCTCCCAAACCCACCGGATATGTAAAACCCTCCATGGTCTCTTGAGTTCAAACGGTACAAACACCCACCCTCTTAATGATAGTCAAGGAAGGTACCAAACTCTTGCTACTTTTTACTGCCATCACCAAGGCCCCAATCACTTTGATTTTCCCAAGATATTTCGACTTCCCATGCTAGTCCTTTTTGTAAACTTGGTTACAAAGATTAGTCACAAACTAATGAGAAGCCTAACCAAACCCTAATAAGATTTACTTAACCCTAACTACCCACTCCTTGCCTATAAATACAAGCCCTTTCTCCTCATAAACTCACACACAAACTTAACAAATCTTTCACTCAAAGAAAACTATAAGGCCACTACTGATGAAACATTAAGTAAGAATCTTGGGTTGTTCTAGTAACAAGACTGGGAGTAACAAAGTCTTGGTTGATCTTATAATTTGATTCGGGTTAAGGGTTCGTGTTCACCATCTTCATCAAATAACTTAAGACCTCTTGTAAGTCCTTCTTTACCATATTTAAAATCCATATTGGTTGATGATTATACTTGCTAAAATACTTTGTAAACTAATACAAACTAGTCACGGGTTGGGATTGGATGAGGTTTTCATAATGAATCAAGCTAAGTTTTCAGCATGAAATAATAACAAGGGGCCACGGCTAGGATTCGATAACATAGTTGATGACCTAAAACCAAACCAACCAAATCGTGAACAACTCACGTATGTGTATACGTATAAGGAGGACGAATATGGAATAAACATAAATGATCTTATACTATAAACAAGCATGATCTTGTAATGAACTAAACGTGAACTTAGGTATGATTTTATGTGCAACCTAGTTTAACTGTGAATCATAGGAGTGCATAATGCATGTATAACTTTTACAAACAGAAAATGAAAGTTGTAGCTTGGTGCGTGGTTGTAAGCCTACGCACACAGTCAAAACAGTAAAATACAAAGCAAATGTGGCCATTTGTGTATGATTGCATGCTTATATGATGCCATGATTAAAGTAGTACTATATGTGTGAACCCCTGCACGAAAAACAACCCAAGTTTGTGTGAAGTATGAACTTTGGATGAAGTACTTGTATACAGTTCTGCGTATATGTGTAGATATCAGGAAAACCCAAATGAAATGTGTATATGCTAAGACACCTTGTATGCGATTGTAGTATATGTATTGTGTGCGTATATGTCTCAAATCTAGGACTAAAGTATGAAGAAACCAAGTAGTGTTGTGTGCATGATTTTATGTGAAATTGCATGAATTATTGGGGCGTGATATGGCTGCGAATAAGAAAGAGGACAGAAACAAATAAATTAGTTAAGTACTTCATATATATTAGCTAGAGTATGGGTAAAGATTTCATTGCGTATGGACAGTGGGCAAAGAAAACAAAGAAAACACCTCCCTTTTGGGTTCCTATTATATTAATGTGTAAGTAGATGGGAATAGTATACAAGCAAGACTATAGTAATTCACCTCTTTTTTTCCTTTTCTTGCGTAAACAGTAAGTCTAGCAAACCATGTTGTCATTTTATACTATAAGAATAAAGATGTTAAGAAGCATGTATGAATAAAGAGGAGAAATCGTTATGTGCTTATATGATGTATACGTATATGTTTGATAGCAATAAGCAAAACAAAGACTTGTGGTATGCCAGCTAACTGTGTGTGAGGGTAATATATAAACAAACGAATCAATAGCAGCCTAAAACTACAGAAATTGGAAGGAGTGATACTTGTTGTTGTGTATGTGTGTCTCGTGTGTGTACTCAAACAAAGAGGGAAAACTCAAAAACAAACAGTAGCAATAGTAGAGGCATGGTCACCTTTTGCTTACCATATTTGAGGATATAGTATGTCATGTATGTTATGTGTGTTGCCATGTTTAAAATAGTAAACTATAATTTCATTTATATAAAGTGTGCACACAAAACTAGCGTAGTATAAAAATGCATATACATGATAAGCATTTAGGATCACTATTTTTTTTTAGTTGTGAAATAGTAAATACTCAAACAAAATGACTTCTAAAATTACTAGTTATATATATATATATATATATATATATATATATATATATATATATATATATATATATATATATATATATATATATATATATATATTGTATGTATGAATGATAACTGAGGGGACCATCCCCTTTCTTTTCACTTGATGGTCTGCGTAGAGCAAAAAGCCAAATATGGCAACAGACACTTTCTTCCCTTTTTGACTTGTTATGTAGTGAACATGTATTCATAAATGGCAAGTGGGAATAATAGAATATTATAAGGGTGTGTGTGGTGGGCGTATGATAGATTACAGGAACCCCAAAAGTTGTCTTTTGTTTTCCAAATTATAAAAACAAGAGTAAGTTATATAAGTATATGTAAAGTATGACCGAATCCACTACTTTACGCCCATTTTTAACCAGCCTAATGACTTTCGCCCAACGATATAAAAATACTTTATGAAACTTAACCCGGCCTAGTTTTTATAACAACTTTCGGTTTGTCTTTAAGTCAAGTAACGAACCCGCAATAAATTTCCAAAGATGGTTGTTTCACACCTATAAATAAATGAAACTATACTTGTTTATTTTGTTATGAGCTTACTACTTTGGCTAATTATTTTATATACTTAGAGGCTTCATAAAAATGTGATATTTATCAAATATCGACGACCTCGCGGCCTAGTTTTTATAATGAGAGTCCGTTTATTTTTTGGACCATTATTTAATAAGTTATCGAGACCCGAACTTGACCCCGTGACTAAAATTGTTGAACGAGAAAAATGTATGAAAACATTTTTATTAATTAAGAGCAAGTATAAATCATCAACCAAGTGCTTTGTACGTTATTATTATTTGTATTTAGCCTAAGTACGGATATTTTGCTTAGGTTACGAGTAGATTGTTTGCGCATTGGTTTGCGTGCCTTAATTTACCGAGCTATATTTCTTGATCATATTTACTACTCCATCAAGGTGAGTTTCATAGCCCCACTTTTAAATTGCTTAACTATTTTGGGGTGAGAACATTGCTTGTTTTAACGGATGAACATAAGTGCCTTAAAGACTTATACGTTTGCCTACATGATGTCTAAGTCCCGCCATCCCATGTTGCCTTTTAGCCCACTATCATGAACCGTTAATTACTTTGTGTAAGCGCGAATGTTATGGATAGATCTATCGGGATTAACCTCCCTATCTAATTTGGTTGTGTGACCAAAGTTAGGTACACTTACATTTGAGGTGTTACAAATGCTTAGGGATGGGCATTTTCTCGGGCTCTTGTTATATCTTGTCGGTTTAGGTTAACGCTTCGGTGTCATGAGCTTAGGCGTAGGTTATGAAAACGTATACTTTTGATTATAATCTTGTATTTGTTATAAGATTATATGTCGGGTGCCTTGAAAATCTTATGGTTCATCACACTATTTAATCTTAAACCTATGAACTCACCGACTTTTGTGTTGACGTTTTAGCAATGTTTTTCTCAGGTTCAAGACGGAGGAGTGACGTGGTTATGCTTGGGAGATTTAAATAAAATGGTCGTGACTTGTATTTTGGATCTCCAAAACAATGTTGAAGTCTTTGAAAACTATGCTTTATTTGATCTTGTGTAATACGCTTCCGAACAAGTTTATGTTTTTTTAATTAAATGAAAACGACTTTTAAATAGTCGTTCTTTGTATCTACATCTTGTGATAGTCATGACCGTCGCACCCTATTGCGTTACTTTACTCTGATAAATTGGGGGTGTGACAGGTTTTGTTACTCCCTGGACTAAGTGAATCTAGGAATAACAGTTCGATTGTGCTTGTTTGCGTTCGTTGTAACACCTCTCATACTCTCTTTATTTATTCGCTAAGTGGTTATTTGGTTTTTATCTGCTTATTATCTGCTTATTATTCATTTATTAGGGTTCTTGGTTGTTTATTTTGTTTTATCCTATTATATGTACCCTTCTCCTTTGCCTTGCCCTTGACCTACCACCTTGAGTGGTTTAGAAGCCTGGGAACTTATTTGGCTTGGGATTGAGTTCATTTTCTTGACCATTGTTGACCATTCACCATGTTTGAACATGGTGAATCTATTCATGGTGATTCTGATACTGAGAGTGTAACTGATCCAGTCACACTCATCAGTAAGCTTGACTTAAGAAACCCTTTACATTTACACTTAAATGTTTCTTTGTGAATCAGGATTTGAATCTCAAAAATGTTTTAGGGACTCATAGACAGTGTGGTGGTTTGTACTATTTAGATATAGAAGGTACTAAGTGTGTAAATCATCCTAGTGTGCCTACTTGCTTCGTCCTATTATGATTGGCATTGTAAATTAGGGCACCCTGCTGACCCTGCTCTACATGTTCTAAAACCTTCTTTGCAGATTAATAATTTTGATCAATCTGTTTTCTGTGAAATATGTCAAAGGGCTAAATAAACTAGAAAACCATTTCCTCTAAGTGATCATAAAACAAAAATGTTTGGTAAAATTATTTATTTAGACTTGTGGGGTCCTTATAGGGTGGTCAGTCATATTGGTCATAGATATTTTTTATTGTTGTGGATGATTTCACTAGAGCTGCCTGGGTGTATTTAATAAAATTTAAAGATGAAGTTGGATTTTTTATTGAAGTCTTTTACAATCTCATAAAAACCAGTTTAAAAAGACTATTAAGATTTTCAGATTTGATAATGGAACTGAATTTGCAAATCAAAGTTTTCACAAGTTTTGTAATGAGAAAGGAATTACACACCAAACTTCTTGTGCTTATAACCCACAACAAAATGATGTGGTTGAAAGGAAACATAGGCATCTGCTAAATGTTTCTAGATTTCTTATGTTTCAGGGGAGAACTCCCTTAAGATTTTGGACTGAACGTGTTCTAACTGCTACTTATCTTATTAACAGATTGCCCTCTTCTGTGCTAAATGGTAGATCCCCATATAAAATGATATACAAATTACCCCCTAGTCTCTCTCATATTATAACTTTTGGTTGTCTTTGTTTTGCTACTATCTTGAATAGTCATGATTAACTCACTAGTAGGTCTATAAAATGTGTTATGATGGGTTTTTCTAATTCTCAAAAGGGGTACAGACTTTATAGTCTTAAAAGCCATCATTTTTTGTATCAAGAGATGTTAAATATTTTGAATCTATTTTCCCTTATAAGGATTCTGTTTCAAACAAAAAGAAAAATGATGACAAAAACCTTGATGGTTTTTAAAATGATAAATTTTTAACCTTTTTTTATTTAGAAAACCCTGAGCTTCGTGTAGAATCGTAGTTTTTTATGATTGTTACAAGTGTTGGATTGATCTAAATAGATAGAGGGATAGAAGAAGAACTTGATATGAACTAGAGAGAGAAAAGAGAGAGGAAGAGAGGTAGAGAGAGAAAGTGATGTTTGACAAATGAAAAGATGAAATGAATAATGACCAACCCCTCCTAACATGCTAGGAGGGGGTATATATAGCCCATCCTACATGTGGGCTATATGGACTATATGTTTACATAATGGGTCACGAGCCCAACACTTGAATATATCATTCGAGTGACCGATCCTTTCTAAATACATAAAAACGTATTTCTAACAATCTCCCCCTAAGGGAGGTCACTCCAAGTTACAATGTTCTAAATAGTCTATAGCTCGTGATCTATGATAATAATGATATGACCGAGACTTTCCTTGGAAAAACGTATTTCCAATAATCTCCCCCTGAGGGAGGTCACATAATTTTACAAAATCTTAAACCTAAAATACTATGCTTGAGTCTTCGATCTTGTTCTTGTGAATATGCTGATGAGATCTTTGACTTTGGTCTTGAGCATGTGTCCTTGCTTTGACCTTGTGCATTCATCACTTGTGATATTTGCCTCCTCGTGACTTCATGTTCAACATACTTATACTTTTATAAATTCTTGAAAGCTTCAGAGTTTGATACAACGGAAGACTTGACTTTTAGACTTTCTTGAATTTGTTGAAGTATTAAGTGCATATAGTATAAGCATGTGGTGACGACTTCTTCTGGATTGTACACCGCAATGCCACCTTCTTGTTATGCTGCATAAGACATTTAGCAACAAAACATATACACGGATGAAATGGCTTTGAACATTTCATTCTAATTCGGTAGCACTTTACCTCCGGTCAGTGAAGACCGTTGGACGATATAAAATATCGTACTTGTGGCAGGTAGTTTCAATTAAGAACCTCCTTGACAAGATTTCGCGGGTAAACCCGTTCTCTTTATTCGACCGTCCAAAGCTGACTGCGAACATGAAGAGTGAATCAGTTGGATAGAATTATCCGCATGATTGAAGCAGTCAATTCATGTTCCTGGAACAAGTGAAATTCAATTAAGAACCGCACCATCGTTGCTTTCCAGTTGTCACGAGCTTGATTCGTATAGAATCTTGCAAGTTACTGAAGGTCTACGAAATTAATGGCCTATTCTATATCATGGATTTGATGGATTAGGTTGGTTGATTTAGATGATAATCATAAGGAAATGAAGGAAGGAGATGATGGAGTAGAGAGAGAAAGGAGAGAAAAGGGGAAAGGTAGAGAGAGAAAGTGAAAGTAGAATTATGATTAAGTGAAAAATGGTAATCAACAACCCCTCCTAACATGCTAGGAGGGGATATATATATAGCCCACCCTACATGTGGGCTATATGGACTATACAATAATTAAATAGATCACGAGCCCATTACATAATTATCGTTGGAGCGACCGATCCTTCATAAATACGTAAAAACGTATTTCTAACAATCTCCCCCTAAGGGAGGTCGCTCCAAGAAACAAAGTTCTAAATAGTCTATAACTCGTGATCTATGCTAACTAAGATGTGACCGAGACTTTATAGGGAAAAACGTATTTCCAACAATCTCCCCCTAAGGGAGGTCACATCTTTTTACAAAATCTTAAACCTAGCATCTATGCTTGAGTCTTCGATCTTGTTCTTGTGAATATGCTTGATGTGATCTTTGACTTTAGTCTTGAGCATGTTTCCTTGCCTTGACCTTGTGCATTCTTCACTTGTGATATTTGCCTCTTCGTGACTTCATGTTCCACATACTTATACTTTTAAATTCATGTTCCACCCTACCAAGTGCTGTTTGAGGTTAACACTAGAAGGATTTCCACTCATCACTATGAACACTATAGAGTGTCACTCTGAGTGTTCTGGCAAGATCACTAAGATATTGCGTAGAGGCCTGGAACGTGTTTAAGTTCAGTTAAGAATTAAACCACTGTTGCTTTCCAGTTATCACAAGCTTGATTCATAAAGAATCGCACAAGTCACCTGCCATGAGCTTTTTGATATTCGCTCAAGAAGGATTTCCATCTTCACTATAAATACTTTCGTATTACTCAGATGTTCAGGCAAGATCATGAAGATCTTGTGTAGGACTCTTAAGATCTTTCTTACCTTTCACAGTATGTGAAGAAGCAAGGAATTATGAAAGTGTGTCCTAATGAGATATTTGATGATCTCAAATGGCTCTAGACTCAATAGTGCATTTTGGATTTTAGTGATCGGAGGCTGGAGAGGAGTGCCACCATTTCAATGTCAATTTATTTGGAGTGAATAAATCAATAGATAATGCGTTGTCTCCGTGTGATTAAAACAAATATCTTTTCAGGGATGTGCTATGTTTAGAGTTGTTAAGCGTCTTAAGGGTCTTAAATCTCCGTTGAGAGACATCTGAGTTAGCTGGGATGGGTTCTGCATTGCATCACTGGGTCCATGATGTCTATCTTCAATATCAAGCATCATTAAAAATGATCTCAATAGCTAATGAGTTGACCCGGTTTCTGCCTAAGTTGTAAGGAGGGCTACTTTCTTTACACCCTTTATCTTTACAATTCTTTTTCATTCTTCAAGCCCTTCAATGCTTACCAATACGTCATAACTAGCACCTTGTTGTGATTGTTCCAGTGCTAACTTAAGTACTTGGTCGGCATTCAGCTACGTTCACAATCTTTTTCCATCTTTCCTAAGGACTGCTATTTCTAGCTATGGAATGTCCTTGGGAAGATTCCTCCGATTCTAGAGGAATCATTGGAATTTAACCTATCCTACCATCCTTATGTCACCACAATCTTCACCGTCGTGAATAGAGATGTTTTGGGTAAGTGTATGTCACCATGAAATCCATTTTGAAGTGCAAATCCATTTTGCCCCCCCTTAACATATGCCACGATATCCGAAAACATTTCGCACATGTCCGGTTGAGCTATCACGTTAAGTCAAACCGTTTGTGATTAATCATTTCCCATATTAAATAACATTTTCTCCCCCATATTAAAAATATTAACCCAATCGATGTTTTTAATATCAATTGATTTAATAGCATTTTAAGAAAAATTTAGGAAGAAAAATGCAAATCCAATTATCTTCATGAATTACACAAGCTCCCCCTCAAATTAATGAGGGTGTACTTGAAACGTAAATTAAATACCTTTTAAACACAAGTGTAAGGTATTTATCACGTGCAAAGATCATATATGATAATGTATTCACAAGATTAGCAATTTACGAGGTTGGACCTGAATGATGGAGAACATCATATGAAAGAATCACATGGTTCTTGTTCACGAATGTTGGTCGCCTCGTCACGTCTGAAGTTATCTCTTGACTCCATGTGTACGATTGATATCGTTGTCTTGACACCAATATGTGAACTTAGCACTTTCGGCGTCAAAGATTCTGAATGCTGGACAATTTCTCCCCCTCAATTATTGATCCGTAATCTTGGAAAGAGCTGTAGTCGCCGTTTGAGTAGTCGCATCGTCGAGTATGTAGATATCAATTGTAAATTGTTATGATTGTGGAGATGATAACTTCATAAAAACAAGATTTCTCTTGTTGTAACAAATAAATGCACTGATGCGTACATAAATTCGTGTTAGATTGTGTTATTACGTAAACACAATCCCTTACATGGTTATAAAATAAACCATGCCCGAGAAAATTAATTCCCATTGTTGAGTCAAAGCTTTCCGGTGAAATGCTTGACTTGAATATGAAAAGCGGGTTACTATCGGAAATAATAGTAAACCATTTTGAGCATGTTTTAAAAGATTTGAACTTCTGCTCGAACTTTATTTACAACCCCGTGTCATTATTGAATGACATTTCTAGTATCGTAAATATTATCGATTCCAGAAGACATGCTCTTTTCAGCAAAACATTTTTGAACACATAATTTTGAAAGATTTAGAAAAACCTTTGGAGAAATTCTCGAAAATTTATGTTCAATGTTTTGAAAACCTATTACTTGAGCTTAAGATGTTGAATATCTTACAAAAACGAGCTCAAGTCCGAGAAGTTGTAACCTTCCCGTTGTTAGGATAAGTTTATCATCGGCGATAAACTTTCCTTTTAACTAAAGAACGAGTCCTAAGTTGACATTTACTTAGAAGTCGTGTTCATGAGCTTGAAAACATTTGAATGTTTTAACGGAAAGCTCATGACCGAGAAAGATGAATTTCTCGTTATGAAGAAAAGTTCTTTTATTTAAAAGATATACTTTCCTTTATGAGCTTTAATTTCCCGTTACGAGGATAAGCTATCTTTAAAGATAAGCTCTCCTAAAATTGAAGTCCGAGTTACAATCTGATATTTAACTGTAAGTCATTGTGCATGAGCTTAAAAACTTCGAATGTTTTTAATATTAGCTCATGCCCGAGAAAAAATAATTTCTCGTTGTAAGGATAAGTTTATCTTCGGCGATAAACTTTCCTTTCTTTGAAGTCCGGGGAATATTCTGAAATATAATTGTACACCATTTACACGAGCTTAAAACTTTTGAATAGTTTTAATGTAAGGTCGTGTCTGAGAAAAAATTAATTTCTCGTTAATGAGGATAAGTTTATCATCGGCGATAAACTTTCCTTTCTTAGAATCGCGGGTTACAATCTGACATTGACTACAAGCCGTTGTGCATGAGCTTAAAAACTTCGAATGTTTTTAACATAAGCTCATGCCTGAGAAAAATTAATTTCTCGTTGTGAGGATAAGTTTATCATCGGTGATAAACTTTCCTTTCTCTGAAGATCGGGTCATCGTCTGATATTTAACAATGAACCATATACACGAGCTTAAAACCTTTGAATGGTTTTAGTGCAAGCTCGTGTCCGAGAAAAGTTAATTTCTCGTTTTTAAGGATAAGTTTATCATCGGCGATAAACTTTCCTTTCTTTGATGAACGAGTTACAGACTGTGATGTGACTATAAGTCCTTTTGGTAAGCTTAGCCGTGAATCCCCTGAGACAAGTGTTTCTCCGATATCTGCTTCTTCAGCAACCAAACTCTAAGGGTGTCCTTAGTTGAACGGTATATGATGATTGGACCGCTTCGTTCTTTTGGAACATCAACTTTGGTACCTGCATTCTTATTAGGAATTTGCATGCTTTGATATGGGTTAGCGATATCTATTTTAGAAGCAAGTGGGGGTTCACTGTTGTCTTTTCTTGTGCCATAGGTGACGTGAGGAGATAATTCACTTATCTTAGTTGGCAAACGTTTCCTTTTATAGAAAACCTTAAGTTCGGGCTTAAGTGATGTATCATCCTTCTCCATTTCCTCCCTAGTAGTCTTAGTAGAATCGGAGACTAATCTAGTTAAAAGGCACTCGTTTCCTATAAGAGTGAGAGTTCTACCAATAGGGCGCCAAACTTTACCAACGGGTTTGTTTTTAGCTATCCACTGGGATTTAAGTCTAGCACGGGAGTTCACCTCATTAAGTAATTTCTTGACACAAGAGTCATGATTTGCTGTAAAGACACATTTTCTACATGTTTTACAAGTAGCACATTTAATGTCCGAGTAATTCCTAGATGATTGATCGATGCTCCTAGGAGATGACATGCTACGGTTATCAGTGTTGGTTAATCTAGAAGGCATCTGACTAGGTTTGAAATTCTTATCTCTTACTTGTGTCTTTTGAATAGCTTCCCTTAGACCAGATTTATGGTGAACGTCATTTGAACTAGTTCTAGACGTGGTCTTGGTATTTTTAGAGAAACTAGAGGCAATCATGTGATTAGGTCTTGCTAAAGCTGTTTTGGTCACATTGGGCCTAGTTGCTGGAGTGACTGGTCTAGAAAGATGAACCATATCAACTTGGGAGGCAAAACGCGGTCTCGAGGATTGTGATCGCTCGGATCTAAATGCAGTCGGTTGTCGAATGAACTGATTTGTAGGCGGTTTCCCCAAGATTGATGGTTTTTCAAGCTTAGTGTCCACACTAGTTCCTTTAGTTTTCCTTAATTCATTTCTCAAAGCAGCTATAACAAAAACCTTTTCCTGTACTTGAGCCTTTAAAGTCTCATTCTCTTTAAGCAAGTTATCTTGGGATGCCAATTTAGATTCAAGCAACTTTATTTGTTTCAAAATATTATCCTTTTCAGCTCAGTTTGATCCAATTTTCGTTCAAGAACAACGTTTTACTTTTCAAGTTTTTCAAAATATGTTTCAAATTTTTCCGTTTTCTTTGAAAATTCAATTTCGGCATCCTCAAGCTCTTTGGATTGCTGAGCTAAAATTGTTTCGAGCTCTTTAATCTTGGAATCGGAATCAGTTAATGAAGCAGTCATAAAGCATTTATCATAATGTACTATAGCATTCTGAACAATCTCTCCCCCATTATAACGCACATCGGATGAATCTAGATTGATAAACTATCACCCTTTTCCATCCCATGTTTGTCATAATTAGGTTCGAAATGCTCAACATGCGGTAGTTCGTCGTCATAGACATCATATACATCATTACATTATACCATATGTGTAGGCTCTTCGTCATAAATGGGAATAGCGTCATCATTAGAGATGTCTAGAACATTCCCTAACTTGTTGCTGATGTCATGCTTAACTGGTGATTCCATGTCCTTGCAATCTTTAACAGCCTCCAATTCGTCAATCGTATGACCATTTTCCTCTTGCATCGTAGAATCTTGCACTCCATTATCACACGCTTGCTGAAGTCGGGATTTTTCATAAATTGAAGACGAGACCGATGACAAGAGTTTCAATAGCGTACCACGGAAGACTTGAAGCTCGGTATGTGTGTCTCGAAAAAATAACTGGCAAATTGCTGAACTTTCAGACTTGATGATATTGAATTGGAGGAAAGGCGTGAATTGTGTCACGAGAGCTTGATATGCAAATTCTGATGCAGAATGATTAAAGTCTTCATTGTGGAGTTGCTCTGCTAATTGGTTCAAGATGATGAACATCGATTCCATGAATATATGACGATCTTGACCAAATAGTATCACAAATTCGCTCCCTCCTTGAAGCCGTGAAAGAGTAACTAGATGATACTGAAGCATTCTAAATGAAGTCATGCCACTTTCTCTATATGTGTCTTGCATGTGATGCAAGTTTCCCTCTTGAAGCGTCGAAGTCAACGATTCCATTGAATGTTGATGAAAAATTCTTTGGTCCTTGTTTGGAATTATATCTTTTTCGCGGCTCAAGAATTGTTGTCAGCTCAAACGTTGAAAAAATAAACCGGAATTTAAATCAAACTCGACTCACACCCAAAATAAAACCCGTCAACACATTTGATATATCAAACGTTGAAAGAACCGATTTAGACAAACTATTTAAGTATATCAAATGTGGTCAAACGTCAAACGTAAATATCTGAGAAACAGAAACTAATAGTTGGTATCATAAATGTGGGTGCCTAATGTTGACTATCAACACGTGGACCACCTATCTCAATGGTTGTGCCAACTGTTGTTTTAAATAATGTTTACTCCGCCCACCTATCAACACGTTGTTTTAAACACGTGGACCACCTATCAACACGTTGCCAACTTTTGAAATCAAATAACCAAGCCCAATCCCACTATATATGATAAACTACTCACCCCAGTCAACCCTAAATATTCTCACTCGTTGTTTACTCCGCCCCTCAATTTGTATTCTCTCAAAACCCAGCCACAATCTGCTTCTTCTATAGCCCCTTCACCAGAATAATCACATCTCAAACTCATGTATCCATCTCTTAATCTGCTCTCATCTTTGCAACTCAAAACCCCACGTCTATTTATCCTGATCGCAAATAACAAACCCAATCACCAAATCACTCCCTTCGTATCTTTCTATTCTCACATCATCTTAGTCAACATAGATTCTTGTTTCCTCCGTCTCAATAAAATCACCACCAAATCGCAACGAATAACAAAAGTACTTTAACTCCCTTTTCGAATGAGAAGACAAGATCTAAGATTCGGCTTCAAGATCCTAGCATGGGTCTTGGGTAGGTGTTTTTGACTGTTTTTGTTGTCGGTATGAGTCCTTGTCTTGATCGATGATGGTTCGTGTATATGCTAAGTGTGTGATATACAGCGAACTGAGAACTTGGTTGTTTATGGTTCCAATATTGTGTTAGTTTAGAAAACTATGTTATGGAAACTCTGCCGAAGGTATGTTTGATATTATGATTTATGAGTTTGGTCTACTGTTGATGATTTTGAATTGAGAGTGTTTGGTTGTTTGGTTTGTGAGTCGAGAGTGGTTTTGTCTTTTCGATTCGAGTTAGATTATGGTTGAGAGTCGATATCTTGTGTTTCTGTTGGTTATCAGACTTGAGTTGTTTTGAGTGTTGGGTCTAGTTGACGTAAGTCAGATGAGTCGAGTCGAGTCAAGTTGTGGGCGAGGTGAGAGTCTGTGTCGAAGTCGAAGTGTTTGAGTCGAGAGTTGAAGTGTTTGAAATGTTTTGGTTGAATTTGAGTCGAGTGGTGGTCGAGTTATCGAGGCTGTGTTCGAGTAGTTTTGAGTTCGAGTAGTTTTGAGTGTTTTGGTTGAGTAGTTTTGAATAGTTTTGAGTGGTGGTCGAGGGTGGTACTTCTGAATATGCAAAAACATATGGACTTCGCAATATGACGAAACTGGTACTTCGAAAAATGACAAATATTAACTTCTCAATATGGAAAATGTCACTTCGCAATGAACTTTGCAATTGGACTTCGGAATTGACTTCGCAAATGGACTTTGGAATAATTGCTACAGTAACTTTGGAACAAATTTGCTACAATACTTCGGAATATTGAAAAATATACTAAACTGTTCACTTCGGAATCTCCAAACTTTGATACTAAGTTCACTTCGAAATCATGACAAAACAAAACAAAAAATTTTGGACTTCGGAATAATAAGAAAACTTTGATACTTCGGAATCCCCAAAGTTTAACTTCGGAATATAAGAAAGATTTACTGAGGAATATTAAACTTTAGCACTTCGCAATATAATAAGAACTGCCACTTCGGAATAATAGAAACCCTCGAGGGTACTTCAGAATAATGAACTGTATCCAATTTTATAGATCCGAACCCACTGTTAATAAAAAATACCCCGAAAATCATCTAAATAACCAAAAATTTTGCGAATTTGACCAAATCAATTAACCCAAATCACTACCACAACTACGTAGTCGATTTGGCTATAAATTTAAACCACAAAAACGCAAAAAATTTCAAGATTTGAGCTTGATTAGATAAAAACCCACTAAAATCAATCAAAACAACCACAAGAACAATCAATCAACCATAGCTCTTAATACCAATTGTAGAATCGTAGTTTCTTATGATTGTTACAAGTGTTGGATTGATCTAAATAGAGAGAGGGATAGAAGAAGAACTTGATATGAACTAGAGAGAGAAAGGAGAGAGGTAGAGAGAGAAAGTGATGGTTGATAAATGAAAAGATGAAATGAATAATGACCAACCCCTCCTAACATGCTAGGAGGGGGTATATATAGCCCATCATACATGTGGGCTATATGGACTATATGTTTACATAATGGATCACGAGCCCAATACTCGAATATATCATTGGAGTGACCGATCCTTTCTAAATACGTAAAAACGTATTTCCAACACTTCGCAATGATGATGAGAGAATAATTGAAAATCATAATGGTAACCTTGGGTCACCAAGTGATAGCAACCACCCTACAAGTCTAGGTAACAGTGGGAACATTGCCTTTGGCAATAATGCCAATGATGCCAGTTTGAATGGGGATGAGGCAGCCACACTTGATGAGATTTTAAACTCTGAGGGAAATTTAGAGTTCATCCTAATTTTCCCTCCCAAGATAAAAACATGGGAGAAAATTTAGGGGAGACTTCAAACACAAATGCTCAGGGTGCTCAGACTTTGAGAAGGTCTTCCAAGTGTTCTGTCTTTCCAAAAAATTACAATGATTTTGTTGTTGACTCAAAAGTCAAATATGGGATTGAAAAATTTATAGGGTATTCCAAACTCAGTGGGATATTTTATGTTTTGTTACTCACTTGAATAAAAGTAGTGAACCCATAAATTTTTTTGAAGCATCTCAAAGCCCCCATTGGGTTATGAATTTAGAATTTGCCGCTTTACTTGAGAATGATACTTGGGATCTAGTTGAATTACCTGCTGGTAGAACTGCCTTAAATTCTAAATGGGTTTGGAAACTTAAGTTTAACTTCAGTGGTGTGAAAGGTATAAAGCTAGACTTGTTGCCATGGACTATGCCTAAAAGGAGGGAATTGACTATGAGGAAACCTTCTCTCCTGTTGTAAAAATGGTGACTGTTAGGTGATTAGTGAACTTGGTTGTTAATCAATCTTGGCCTATTTATCAACTTGACATTAACAATGTCTTCTTATATAGTGAGTTGGATGAAACAGTCTATATAAACCACCACAAGGGTTCTATCCTGGAAATAATAATCTTGTTTGTAGATTAAAAAAATCCATTTATGGTCCTAAATAATCTCCTAGAAAGTGAAACTCTAAACTCACATCTATGCTTGTTGAAAGTGGTTTTGTTCAAAGCAAGTCTAACTACTATCTTTACACTACGTCTAGTGATGATGTGTTTATTGTTTTGCTTATTTATGTGGATGATATAATTGTCATTGGAAATAATGAGAAGGAAATTGACAGTTGTAAAAGTTTTTTGAAAGGAAAATTCAAAATCAAAGACTTGGGAAAATTGCAATATTTTTTGGGTTTTGAAGTTGTTAACACCAGTTCTGTTGTATGTTTGAACCAAAGAAAGTATGTTTTATATTTTTGTTTGAGTATGGTATGCTTGCCTGTAAACCATTTAAGACACCTTTAATGGCAAAACTGTCAATTTCAAATGAACCTACTGGGAGTGATCCCTTGCTTGAGAATGTTGTTGACTACCAGAAACCTATGGGTAAATTAATCCACTTGACCAATACTAGGCCAGATATTTTCTATGTTGTGCATTGCCTAAGTCAGTTCATGCATTCCCCTTTGGTGTCACATCTGAAAATTGCTTTTAAAATCCTTAGATACTTGAAGGGTTCTCCAGGTCTTGGTATTCATGTTGCAAAAAATTCCGGTATGTCTCTTAAAGCCTCTTCTGATGCTAATTGGGCTAAATGTATTGTGACAAGAAAATCTTTGACCGGTTGTTGTGTGTTTTTGAATACTAATTTGGTTTCTTGGAAAAGTAAGAAGCAAAACACTCTCTCTAAATCATCAGCAGAAGCAGAGTATAGATAATAAGTGTGTAAACACTTATCCTTTTGCCACTAAAATCAAAGAAAAACAAGACCTAATCATGTGTTTTATATCGTAAAAGTCGGAATTACGCGTGGTTTTGTGTTTTTGTGTTAAATAGGTACAAATGATCAAAAGGAGAGAAAACATGGGATTTCACAGTCAAATGTCGAAGAAAAGTCCAAGAAAGAGACAAAGACAATGTCAAGGACCAAAAGTGTGCCAAGATCACGAAAACCGGGTAAACCGAGACAAGTTTGAAGAAAAGATCGACAAAAGTCGAAATCGAGCTCGTTATTAGCGGATTTAATATGTATGGAGTTAATCGGGCTTGTGGGACCCACATTTTGATTAATGGGCCCAAAAGCCCATTAGCATAAGCTAAAAGGAACCATTTTGTCACTTAAGCCCATATGGCCCAACTCATATCATTCGGACATAAAAGTTTAAACAGATTTGGGCCCAAAGCCCAATTGTCTACACATTAAGGACGGACGGATGGAATAAAAACCAAAGCCCATTTGGCTTGGTAAAATGGACGAAGAAAGCAATTGCTAGTCGAAGTTCAGTCAACTCACAATGTCCCAGTTTACCCACATCACAACGAACCTCCCACGTGTTACTCTTACCCCCACCTACACTTTTAATAAAACGTTTTTTTTTCACCCTACCCCATACCCACTCACGAGTTTATTAACAGCTTACCCCACTCCTTGTTTCGATATTAACAAGGTTTTCACCCTCACCTATTTTTCTTTCATCTCTCTAAAAAATAAAACAACCTCCCCATTGTTTTTTACCCTAATCCTAAATTCACCCTAATCACTTAAATAATTTCATCACAAAAAATTGGGGCTTTTATCAAAAGTGTTTAATTCACACTATGGGAAATAAATCCCCCCAATAATCGGAGGCAAACACTACTGTGGTCCTCATCTCCTCAGTTGACGTGGCTCCTTTCTTGCGTGTGATTGGCTTAAACAAATCACCATACACAATCCCACCAATATAAATCCTCTACCTCAGCCTAAACAAACACAACAAACACACCCAATGCCACCCTGGCTATCCGTGTGGGAAGGAGATTCTCAACCATTGATGAAGGAATTGAAGAAAGAGAAAAGAAATATGCGGCCAAGATTTGTTGCTTAATTTTTAAGCCACCAAGAAGGTTTGAGGGTTTTGCCTATAAAAACCCCTTCATGTGTAATTTTTAGTTAGCACTTTTTTTCTTTATTTTAATTTTTCTGCAAAATTAGATTAGGTTTAATATTGTATTTCTTTAATTTCCAGTAATGTAAGTTTAATTAATTAATGAAAAGTAATTTTTTATAATTTTCGTCTCAATTTAATATTTTCAGTCAAATTTAATTTTTATCTTGAATTTGTTACTCTTTTGATACTGTTCGTTCTTGTTATTATTATTAAAAAAAAAGAATAAAGAAGAAAGTGGAAGGATAATTTCCCCCACTGAGAAATTAATATATACGGTTACTGTTCGAAAGTTTCTGTTTGGATCGAGTACTGTTTGGTTCGTTTGGTTCGGAGTGGCTTATGATGATGATTTTTGATGATTGATTGTGGTGTTTGTTGCTTCGGTTCACAAGGAGGCTCAGCGCCATCCTTCGTCGCAAAGGATTCGTCAATAGGTTTGTTTCTCGTTTTATTGTTTTTGTTTAAGTTTTTATTTAGCTTTTGTTTATCTGCTTGTTTATTTATTTGCTTAATTTGGTAGTTAAAGTTTTCTGTTATATCTGCTTTTGTATTTTGTCTGTTTGGATTTAGAGTTAGTTTTTAATCTGCTTTTGTTTTTGAATTTTCATTTGGTTAAATATTTTATCTGCTTACTGTTTGTTTTTAGTAGTGTGTTTGTTTTGAGTGTCTAATCTTATTTGCTTATTTTAATCATTGCTTATTTGGCTTATTTGTTTTTTTCTGCTTATTTGAATTTCAGTATTTGTGATTTAGCTATATTTAGAATTTGATTTTTAGCTTAGTCTGCTTATTTGTTTCATATATTTTCTACTGATTTGCTGTCTTATGATATTCACAGACTCAACTGGTCTGTTGAAGTTATTTTTGTCCAAAAAAAAAAGCTAAAAATAATAATAAAAAATGTCTGTCCAGGGACTCGAACCCTAGACCTCTCGCATACCAACTAATAGCATTAACCAACTCCTCTAGGCTTGTTTTTATGTTCATCTTTACTTCCTTTAATTAATATAGGAGTTTTATAACTGGCAGATTTATTTAATAGTAAATTCAAGTTTTTAGTTTATTTAAATTTAATCAAAAGTTTTATTCAAAGTTTTGTTTATTCAGTTTTCATAAAAAATAAAAATATATATTTTAATTTTAATTTCTTTTATACTTTTAAATTAGTTTCATTTTATTTTTGGTGCAAATAGATTTTAGTTTTAAAAATGTTTTTTAGCTTTCAAAAGTTAGTTTTAATCTTGTTTAAGTTTTAAAATAGATTTTTATTAAAATTAGTTTAAATTAAATTTTACATTAGATTAAAATGTTATTAAATTAGATTTAAATTTTAAATAGTCTAAATTAGTTTTAATTAAATAGACTTTAGTTTAAATAGTTTTTTTTATTAAAAATACCAAAAAATACGTTTACCAAGAACAAATAAGTTTTACGTTAAACCGGATATCAATTCGAGTCGAGTCGAGGAAACGAACTTAATTGTTAAAAATAGAATTGAACAAAAATACCTAGTATTAAAATAACACTAATACCTAGTATTAAAATGGCGCCGCTGCCGCTTCGCTCGTTACGATTGACGATTTGTCGTGAGACGATTTGGATTTTGGGATCTGTTAGATTTTGAACATTATTTTTCTTGTTAAAAAATCTAAAACATAAAAAAAATCAAAAATATAAAAATACAAAAAAATTAAAAAATCATCTAAAGCAAATTCTTTCCTAAGATTTGCACCTAAAAAATTAAAAAATCCAAAACTAATACTTTTCCTAAAGTATTACACCTAAAATATTCTTCTTTATCCTCTATTGTGTTTAATTCTTTTCTCTACCCCTCTTATTTATAATTCTTCATGGATTTGTCTTGCGTTCGGTGTGGGAGACCATGGCTTGGTTTTCCAATATGTCCATGGTGTACTTGTGCGAAGTGTGGTTCTGATATCGACAATACACAATTTGGATTTTGTCCATTGTGCAATTCAAGAAATTCGTACTTCTCCTCTTACACAAATTTCTCCCCCCCCCCTCCCGTCTATGACAATCCCTATCCGCAACATGCGCCGGGATTTTCTCAATACCCATGTTGCAATCATTGTGGGGGCCCTCACGATACTTCTTATTGTCAGCCGATGAATTATGAGCCACATCCGTGCTATAATTCCGGTTTTCAAAATTTTGAACCCCCACAAAACTCCGTCGTTCATCAACCTTCTTTTAAGGAACAAATCACTAGTTTGGATGAAATTCTAGAAAGCTTAAAACAACTCAAAATTAGCTTGCATGACGAAAGACAACAAGAGCAAGTATCTACTCTTAGTGTTTCTACTCCTCCTCTTGTGCGTTCTTACTATTATGATGATGATGACGATGAGAATACTATTTCTTGGAATGATCTTTGTGCTCATTGTCCTAGTGCAATTGTAATTCCTTCTCTCGACTTGCCGGCTCTCGAGCCTAAGGATTCAACCATCCTAGGGGATGAGGATCTTAGCACAATTCCTTCAACGGAATCTAACGAATTCATAAAGTCTAGTGATGATAACCTTGTCCAAATTCCAAGTGAATCTGAAGCGACATCCGACAGTGACGATAAGTGTGAATCTCTTTCTAGTGATGATTCATTACCTCCCACCGACATCTTGGTAGACGATTCTTTGGCTTTCTCTAATCCCCTTTTTGATCTCGATGATGATTTTACTTCTAGTGATGACGAGTCACTATCCGATGAAGACGTTCAGAAGGAAAATTTCAAGATTTATTCGAACCCTTTATTTGATTTTGATGACGCCTACATCTCTAGTGAGGTGAATCCTCTCTTTGAAGAGGGGATTGAGGACATTGATAGCTCCGACTCTATTGCTATTGATGAGCATCATTGTTAGCCACGCCACCTCCCACCGTAGAGGAGGTGGAGAGATTTGACCCTACCTTCCGTTTGATTCGGTCTGGTGAGGTGACGCGGGTGGTAGATATGTCTTCTGATATTTCTCATATTATGTTGCCACCCCGTCCTACCGCGTGCACACCCAAGCAGGTGATGTATCGCTTTTACTCTCCTCATTTCATACCGGGAAATGAGGATGAGTGCTTTGACCCGGGAGGTGACATTGATCATTCTATGATTGATACCTTTACGGCTTTGTCGAATAGTTACCATCCATTATCTTTGGGGGATGACAAATTGTCTCCTTTACTCATCCCGCCTCCCGTGGATCACGAACTCACATACTTTTCGTATGTTGAGAGGACTTTTCTACCTTTCATGACTTATCCTCCTGTCTCTCATTTATTATGTTCCTCCGGGACTGAGGATAAGATTTTTGATCCCGGTATTACATTAGAGGCTTCCCCATGGACCATTTAATTCGGGGTCGAGTCAGGCTCGTGACTCGGTTAACAAAAACAAGCGCTTCTCGGGAGGCAACCCGATGATCTATTATTTTATCTATTTTCTACAATAAGTGTAGGGAGAGCCAAGTAGGTTGTGTGTGTTGTGATGATTGTGTAGGGACATGTGCTTTGATGATCCACTTTTGGTACTTTTGACGCGACCCGTGATCCCGTGTTCCCGTGTACCCGGTTCTATCAAAACTATTGTGATTCATACTTGTATATAAATAAAACGAATAAATGTAATCACTTTAGTTGTCTCTTCCTTAGCTCGATTTTAAACAACGTACTCAATGTCCTAAGTGTAGGGGAGTTTATTCTCCCACATGCTTAAACATTGAGGACAATGTTTATGTTAAGTGTAGGGGGATTTCTATCGAAATTTTAGTGGGCTTTTCCATGAATTTGACCCTATTTTACCGGAAAATTTAAAAAAATTTCAACATTTTTCAAAATTTTGATCTATTTTGGCCTAGTAGTATTTTTATTTATTTTCTTTTTGTCATCACATCATAGTTATATTTTCAATTCAAAGAATAAAGTCAAAAATAAATAAATAAATAAAATGGTTTTAACAAGTTTAGATATCTTTGATATATTAGGCCCGTCGTGAATATTTTGACTCAACCCGAGTTTACTTTTCCAAGTTTACTCTAGCTAGTATCCTTAACCATATGGACCTTAATTGGTTTATTAGGCTAAGCATACACGAGTCTCATTCCTTGAGATTTTAAATTATGGAGAACGAGAGATGATAGAATTGATAATAAGTTTAAGGGTTAATTTTCGCTTATATGGTTTTTGTGGCTCTTTCTTCCCGCTTGTATATTTAATTGCTTAATAAATGAGTATTTTTACGGTGTCGATTCGATATCTTAACTCTTAGCCAAATCTTTAATCTCCTTGTAATTAAAGCATGAACACATTGAGGGTGTCAGCGTTGTGGACTTCCGACTAAGGTGGCTCATACCACTAAGTAGGAGGTATTCAGACCATGGGACCGCGGAATTTGGCCTACTATATATATCATAATAAGAAAGAATAAGATTAAAACATGACCTCAAGGAGCCTTAGGGTGTGGGGCATGTAGCACGAACCTTGTCATTAGAGCCTTAGGGTGTATGGCATGGTAAATGTTGAATAAAAATTGATTCAAAAATCAATTCCCTCGTTTATCGTTCAAGGAGCCTTAGGGTGTGGACAATAGACGGGGAGCATTTTTACATCTTAAATAGCCTAAGGGTATATGATGTGAACTTGCTAAACTCCACAATAAGTCTACATGACTTTGGAGGAAATTATTAATAAGTAGTACTATTGGCCAAATTTTGGGTCCGGGAATTTATTCCCCAAATCGTGTTAAATCATCCTTGATGTGGGCTTACTTTAGTGACAACATTTTTGAGGACGAGGTTAGGTTTTGAGTGTCGGGTTTGCACCGTTTGGCCTTCATTTTTGGAATAATAATTACAAAATAAGTCAAATGAGCCTACGGGTGAATGCCAATCAATAAAATCTAGAGATACAACGTAGGAATTGGAGAAAGAGCATTACACAATTGTCTTATATAAGTGGTTTTAACTTGAGGACTTATGGTAAACAATGATCCCGTTTTTAAGCTTGGTATGGGGAACGTAAAAGTTGAGGGTGATTAATATTCATGACACCAAAGCCCTAATCTAAGTCTTAGATTTCTTTACGAGTTTCTTCCGTCAAATAATTTCCAAGTTAACAAATTTTATAACTTTTGTCTTTATTTTTTTATCGTAGTAGTAATAGCATATCTTAATTAAGGCCAAGATGGATTAATTATGAGAAAAATGTAACTTTATGCTTTAAAATAATGCATTGCATGGGGTCATTGCAATGGTCAAGTGTAGGGGATTTAATAAGTGTGTAAACACTTATCCTTTTGCCACTAAAATCAAGGAAAAACAAGACCTAATCATGTGTTTTATATCGTAAAAGTCAGAATTACGCGTGGTTTTGTGTTTTTGTGTTACATAGGTACAAATGATCAAAAGGAGAGAAAACACGGGATTTCACTGTCAAATGTCGAAGAAAAGTCCAAGAAAGAGACAAAGACAATGTCAAGGACCAAAAGTGTGCCAAGATCATGAAAACTGGCTAAACCGAAACAAGTTTGAAGAAAAGATCGACAAAAGCCGAAATCGAGCTCGTTATTAGCGGATTTAATGTGTATGGAGTTAATCGGGCTTGTGGGACCCACATTTGGATTAATGGGCCCAAAAGCCCATTAACATAAGCTAAAAGGAACCATTTTCTCACTTAAGCCCATATGGCCCAACTCATATCATTCGGACATAAAAGTTTAAACAGATTTGGGCCCAAAGCCCAATTGTCTACACATTAAGGACGGACGGATGGAATAAAAACAAAGCCCATTTGGCTTGGTAAAATGGACGAAGAAAGCAATTGCTAGTCAAAGTTCAGTCAACTCACAATGTCCCAGTTTACCCACATCACAACAAACCTCCCACGTGTTACTCTTACCCCCACCTACTCTTTTAATAAAACGTTTTTTTTCACCCTACCCCATACCCACTCACGAGTTTATTAACAGCTTACCCCACTACTTGTTTCGATAATAACAAGGTTTTCACCCTTACCTATTTTTCTTTCATCTCTCTAAAAAATAAAACAGCCTCCCCATTGTTTTTTACCCTAATCCTAAATTCACCCTAATCACTTAAATAATTTCATCACAAAAAATTAGGGCTTTTATCTAAAGTGTTTAATTCACACTATGGGAAATAAATCCCCCCAAGAATAGGAGGCAAACACTACTGTGGTCCTCATCTCCTCAGTTGACGTGGCTCCTTTCTTGCGTGTGATTGGCTTAAACAAATCACCATACACAATCCCACCAATATAAATCCTCCACCTCAGCCTAAACAAACACAACAAACACACCCAATGCCACCCTGGAAATACGTGTGGGAAGGAGATTCTCAACCATTGATGAAGGAATTGAAGAAAGAGAAAAGAAATATGCGGCCAAGATTTGTTGCTTAATTTTTAAGCCACCAAGAAGGTTTGAGGGTTTTGCCTATAAAAACCCCTTCATGTGTAATTTTTAGTTAGCACTTTTTTTCTTTATTTTAATTTTTCTGCAAAATTATATTAGGTTTAATATTGTATTTCTTTAATTTCCAGTAATGTAATTTTAATTAATTAATGAAAAGTAATTTTTTATAATTTTCGTCTCAATTTAATATTTTCAGTCGAATTTAATTTTTATCTTGAATCTGTTACTCTTTTGATACTGTTCGTTCTTGTTATTATTATTAAAAAAAAGAATAAAGAAGAAAGTGGAAAGATAATTTCCCCCACTGAGAAATTAATATATACGGTTATTGTTCGAAAGTTACTGTTTGGATCGAGTACTCGTTGGTTCGTTTGGTTCGGAGTGGCTTATGATGATGATTTTTGATGATTGATGGTGGTGTTTGTTGCTTCGGTTCACAAGGAGGCTCAGCGCCATCCTTCGTCGCAAAGGATTCGTCAATAGGTTTGTTTCTCGTTTTATTGTTTTTGTTTAAGTTTTTATTTAGCTATTGTTTATCTGCTTGTTTATTTATTTGCTTAATTTGGTAGTTAAAGTTTTCTGTTATATCTGCTTATGTATTTTGTCTGTTTGGATTTAGAGTTAGTTTTTAATCTGCTTGTGTTTTGGAATTTTCATTTGGTTAAATATTTTATCTGCTTACTGTTTGTTTTTAGTAGTGTGTTTGTTTTGAGTGTCTAATCTTATTTGCTTATTTTAATCATTGCTTATTTGGCTTATTTGTTTTTTTTCTGCTTATTTGAATTTCAGTATTTGTGATTTAGCTATATTTAGAATTTGCTTTTTAGCTTAGTCTGCTTATTTGTTTCATATATTTTCTACTGATTTGTTGTCTTATGATATTCACAGACTCAATTGGCCTGTTGAAGTTATTTTTGTCCAAAAAAAATAAAAGCTAAAAAAAATAATAAAAAGCGTCTGTCCAAGGACTCGAACCCTGGACCTCTCGTATACCAACCAATAGCATTAACCAACTCCTCTAGGCTTGTTTTTATGTTCATCTTTACTTCCTTTAATTAATATAGGAGTTTTATAACTGGCAGATTTATTTAATAGTAAATTCAAGTTTTTAGTTTATTTAAATTTAATCAAAAGTTTTATTCAAAGTTTTCTTTATTCAGTTTTCATTAAAAATAAAAAGATATATTTTAATTTTAATTTCTTTTATACTTTTAAATTAGTTTCATTTTATTTTTGGTGCAAATAGATTTTAGTTTTAAAAATGTTTTTTAGTTTTCAAAAATTAGTTTTAATCTTGTTTAAGTTTTAAAATAGATTTTTATTAAAATTAGTTTAAATTAAATTTTACATTAGATTAAAAAGTTATTAAATTAGATTTAAATTTTAAATAGTATAAATTAGTTTTAATTAAATAGACTTTAGTTTAAATAGTTTTTTATTAAAAATACCAAAAAATACGTTTACTAAGAACAAATAAGTTTTACGTTAAACCGGATATCAATTCGAGCCGAGTCGAGGAAACGAACTTAATTGTTAAAAATAGAATTGAATAAAAACCTATATTAATAGAGCTCTAGCTTTTGTTACAAGTGAGGTGATATGGATCTTAAAAATCTTGAAAGATTTAAACTGTTATAATCTTTTGTCTGTTGATCTGTATTGTCGTGATAGTAATTTAGCAATTAAAATTGCCGTCAATTCTTTATTTCATGAGAGAACTAAACATTTTGAGATTGACCTTCACTTTGTGAGGGAAAAAATCTTGAGTGGTGTGGTTAGAACAAAAAAGGTGGAGTCAGCAAATAAAATTGTAGATGTCCTAACCAAGGGATTGGATACAAAACAACATGAAATCCTGGTTAAAAAACTGGGCATGATTGATCTGTTTAAAATATTAGATTAAGGGGGATATTAAAATACACTTTGAAATCTGATATTTAATGTTTAGTTCCTATTTTGTCATTTGATGTTTAGTTCCTATTTTGTCATTTAAGTATATTGCAGGGACTATTTGTGCCATTGATGAAAGTGGTGTTGGGCTATGGACTATTGGGCTTAAGGGTTGAAGGCCCAGCATGTTGGGTTTTGTGACCGTTGTGTATTTTTGCTATATTACTTTAACTCATTCTGAGTTAGGTTTAGGGAGTTATAGTGTGTGTTGTGCCGTCTTTGGCGATAATACTCTCTTCCTCATTTCTGGGTATCTTCATCTTGTTTCTTGTTTTAATCTTGTGATATTATCATTTGTAGATAATAGCTCTACACTAGCTTTAGCTTTAATCTGTGATGAATATTTATTGTTCTTTGGTTCTTGGATTTCCAATTATCATTTGATAAATATAAAACGTTTAGATCATTATATCCTGTTTTTCTACAGCTAACAAGTAATCTGTGCGTCTTGCTTTCATATAACCAGGATAAGTCACTTTCAGGAAACAATTCTTGATAAGCATAAGTTCTGTTATATCAGAAGTGTTTCATAAATCATATCTAGCATTTTAAGAAAATACAAAACAGTGTCGAAAGATCAAATCTGACACGTTCTAAACATGTATCTAAAGAGTAAATTTGCGTATAGATTGGAATTACTACTAACTAATTTCATGTTAAGCAGCCAAAATATTTAGTTCAAATGATTTTTTTGTCCCCAAAGCACCATTTTATTGGTTTCCAACAGGACAAAAACAGACATGTGCGTTTGTATTTTCCGCATTTTCGATAGCTACTTTAACTTATCATAGAAATCCCTTGTGCTAGTGCCATTTTTTCGCTAAGACGTAAAGCAGTGCATGTCACTTCTAATCTTTACCTTACGTGCTACGTAAAATATACCAAGTAATGAAAGTTACTTTAGCTCGAGTTGTCACAAATACCTTCCTTATGTACGATAAGTCGATTGATTGATCGATTTGATGCTTCTATACCTAACGTTCTTAAGGCTCTTTGTGGACTAGCAAGTGTGTGTTCGATCGCCTCATGAGAGAAGAAAGGCAGAACACATAAGTGATTCATAAAAGGTGGACTAAGATGTTAGTTGCTGATCGTACAAGGATAACTCTTCTATAAAATCTAACTTATCAACTAGCTACATGACAATGACGTTTCAGATAATGTGAGGCGTGGCTGACGGCAGGTCAAGCCTTAAGAACCATGATGAAGCAATGACGTTTTAAAACGTGACAAAAGCGACAAATTTTATTTATAAATTTTTGTAAAACACTAATAATATCATATTTCATATACATGAAACTAAAAACTTTATATTTTAATTAAGTAATGTTCGTAGATATGGTTAGACTTAAACGCTAAAACCTTATATATTTTAATTACGTTATCAACTTTATACTCAAAATTCAATTAGATTTAAAAGCCCAAATACAAAATAACCCAATAAATAGTCCAAATACAAAATAACCCAAAAGTTCTACAAAAGGAACAAAAAAAGGCGACAAGCCTTGCTATTTTGCGCGCATTTTCCCGCCATTTGACGCCTTTACTCGTGCTACGCTCAGAACCCACGCAATGGTGTATATCGTAACGGCGAAGCCACGTCTTACGCCTTGGTGGCGCAATGGCGCGCCTTTTAGAACCTTTCATCTATTATTAGAGAGCTGAGAGCGGTTGGGCCTTAAAAGTTGTGTCAAAGGAAAAAGTTAGTGTCACGTAGGAAAAACGGGCTTTGGAATCGGAACTCTTTTGACACCACATTTTTTGAAGAGTGGTTAGCATAAAAAAAATGGTGAAAAAGTAGTATAATGGACCCACAAACATCTATTTTAATAAAAAAAAAGTTAGAAAACTTATCAACTAAGCTAGTTTTTTTGACACGACATCCTTTAACATGAGCATCGCCAACCATCACTTGGCATCAAAGGCGGTTAGCCACACTCCCCTCTCTTATGATGTTGTTTGTGTTTAATCTTTATTAGACTCGAAAATTAAATGAACAACGATCAAATTGATCCGTTTCATTTTTATTGCTTTTTTTTTATGGAATATATAGTGAACTTTTTCTTTCCTTTTTGTAGCTGACCTCTTTTTTCACATTTCTATTTATTTAAAAATTTAGCATGCAAGGTTTATGTCAAATATGATCATGTTTTTTTTAGGTTATTACTAAATTTTTTTAATGCTCTGTTTCATTAATAATTATAATTTACATATTAGGAGAAGACAAACGGATAACAAGCTGCGCCGCTAACCTTTTTTTATAGCAAAATTAAGTCTATAAAATATAACGTTTGTAGATTTAGGAGTCAAAACAAAACTATTCATAACACGTTGTATTCTGGTAAGTAGCTTCACCGCCTCAGGTGCAAGAAAACCAAATGTATCAAACGCGAAAGGAATAAACACGTGTTGATTTTCAACACATGCTTTCTCGTGTTTAGTCACTTTGCACGAGGCGGCTTTTATAGCAGCCTGGCCCGATGTAAAATCTCGGCTGCCTAGCCCCACGAGAGGAGAAATCCCTGTCAAATCAACACACGCATGTTTACCTCCAACCCATCCAAAAACCAAAACATCAGCGGGTCTCAGTGTGGATCTTCCATCTGACAGGTTGGTCAAGAAACTCACAGGTGCTATAAGAAACTTGGATGCAAATAAATTTGATCGAAATAACTTATTTTAATTCAAACAAGTATTTGTCCAAAGTAAAGTTGACAGTTTGTCTGCCCTTACCGTCTTCCTTATCTCTCAAGCTTTTTTGCACCACCTTCCTAATAAAATCCGCCATTGATCCCTGAAGCCGAAGACCGAATTTTAGGGTAGAGAACCTTTTAGGATGCAAAACACTAATTTAAACATGCAAATAGTTGTGGGGGGCTTGGGCGTTGTTATATGTGGGTTTAGCAGGACACTTTAATCTGGAAATAAAATGAAAATAGGTTTGATTGATAGGCCCATGCTTTAGCCCAATATGAAGATAGTTAATTTGGTTATATTCTTACTGAAATTACCGATTTCATTCCTGCTTTTTTTTACCATATGAACATAACATTTTTTAAGGATGTAAATATTTTTACTTTTATTCTATACTAGTTATAATACCCGTGCACGTACGGGGTTTTTTGAAGAAAAAAAATCATTAATCAATTTTGTTGTAATATTTAAATTATAATGTACAAAAGATTGAAGTATATCTTTCTAAAAATCAAACAAATACCTTATTAGTGGTCAAATACAAATATAAATAGAGTATAAAGTTTACAGACATTGATTAACTTTTTAATTCCTTCCCAATCTCTATCTGAAAGGAGAGTATAGGCTTCCTGGTGCTTTGTATATGTCCGATTTGCTAACCATGTGTACTTCACTTTAGTTAATGGAGTCATTAGATCTTCTTAGAGTACAATACCTTCTTCAGTTCTTCGGCACTAAATTCCAAGACCCCGGCATGGGTCGACCCCTGGTATGACATTGAAGACTAATCTTGGTCAACTACTAAAAAAAGCTACTAACTACTAACAACTGGAAATGAAGTGGACCCTTTTCAAAAGCACCTTCACCATATATGTATCTTTTTTGGTGACGTTTGTCTTCAAGTTTTCTGAAGAATTAAAACTATGTCTAGTAACTAATTTGCTCTCCTTTTCCGCCATTGAAGTAGGTTGCGCGTTAGATATAAGTGGCTCAAATATTACGCGCGCTGCAGTCATTTATTTTGACACGGGAGCTAAATTCATTCGTATGTGTTATGACATGAAACTTAACTATCTACAATAGTGTCTGGGAATATTTTATGTACTCAAAGCTTCTAACCGAAGAGCTTGCTTCTAACCCCAATTTTTATGATATCTTGTACACTGTAAAGATTTCTATATTGTGAAATACTATATAATTTGGGACCAATATTTATCTTAAGTAACCAGCTCTTTTAAGCTAGACGAACTATTAAAGTTGCGAAAAGGTTCATTTAAGGTTTCTGGCTCGCGAGCATTTTGTCTGCAGTTTCAATGTAGTCATCTCCGACCTACTTTGGCAACTGCGTTGGGGATTGTACAGCCGTTATAAAAACTGATCTTTTAATTGGAGAAGAAGGACGTATAACTTGTGTGAAATTGATAGAAGAAAACCTACACAGGACCTTGACTGATTATAAGGATGAAATCCTATAACACATCAAGGAAGCTTTCAACAAATTGGTATCGTCTGAAGGAAAACAACAACAATGACATGCCCGCTTGCTGCTGAGGGACCAATTCAATCTTCATTGACTGTACCTGGTATCTCATTGGCTTCTGGTCTTTGGTATCGCAGTTACAGCAATAACTGCTATGGTGCTATGATGGTTGTATTAATTGGTTTTCGTAATTCAGAGAAAAAATAGAATTGAATGGGCATGGTATCACAGTTACAACAATGATAGTGTCTTATCTCACAGTTGTAGCATGTCTGGTCCTAGCTATCTACTCAACTTACACACACATGTAACATGATCAAAAACTAAGTTCGTGTTAAATACTCTCCCACGACGATTTGAGTGATGGTAAATATAGATTTTCTTATTCAAGTTATCCGGAGTGGTCTACTCAGATCTACGCGGTATACACGAAATATCTTTTTTTATCACTCTTTTACAAATCACGTATGGTATTTACTTATTATGGTTCAACGAACCTCAGACCCTTGTGAGGACCTTAGGGCTTAGGACATCCATCGCTATATGAAAATTAGTTTCTTTATTCTAGTCATCAAATAGCTCAAGGCCACGGATCATTTCTTTTGCAATTCTAATCCTCTATACATTACTTCTTGGTCTTCAAGTCAACTACAACCTAAATATAAAATAAAAAAAAAACGACCAAACTTAAATCACAAACCAATCTGACCTATTTGTGACCAACACACTTTCTATATTCTAGTTACGATTGTCTCTTAATATGGAAGCTAGTTCTAACTTATCTTATAATTTAAACTATTCATAAGAATAAAATAAGAAAACGCATGGAAGTTTAGTCAAATAACTTGTCCTATAGGTACCATAATCCCTTGTCGTGTGAAAATCACAGTTATAACTTTTAATACTACTGTGTCCTATAGGTACCATAATCCCCTGTCGTGTGAAAAGCACAGTTGATCCAAACCTTAAATTATTATGCAGCAAGAATCCCGACAAATAGTATTTCAAGTCCAACAATTTTGATACCTGATTAGAAAATTTAGTCCATTGACGTAGCGATTGATTCAAAAATACGATGCTGAACCTTAACTTCTGAAACCTGGGCCTTCACCTTAGCAAAGATCTCTTCTGGATTTCTCTACCTTGTAGAAGTTATAACTTCGAAGTACACTTCGGAACAGCTAGATGCACAACCCAACACTCTCGTGAGACGAATACAACTCACTTGAAATAGCACCGCGATCGAGGCCTTTGTACCACGAACACCTCAACTAACTTGAAATAGCACCAAGGCCTTTGTACAACGAACACCTCCAAGTACCTGATGTACCAACAACATCCTTGAGGAAAAAAGCTCACCACATGTTGGCTGAACCATTATACTACACATTTCAAACCCCACTTCATCATTTAAGTAATACAATCGTTTCTCTAACACATTGAAAACTTAGAGTCTAAAGCTTAACCATCATTCCACTTGTATATCTTACTCCTGCTCTAAAAGGCCCATGATAATACCCCATTATTTTACTAAATAGCTATGCTTGTTCAGTTTTCCCATAATAATGAATCAAATTTGTATCGCACTTTTTAGTTTTGCGAGAAACTGAAACTTACTTATAGAACAGGAACTAAAATGCTTCCTCGATGAGGGCTTATATTTATGATATATTGTACCAGAAACCAAATAGATCAGGCACATTGCCACTCATTGTGTTCTGATGAATGCTTGGTTTTCGATTTGTGCTCTTCAATTAACAAAATATAGCCAGCTTCCTTATCTTTTAATGTTCTTGTTTCATTGATTAGTTTGCTGGAGATAAAAAAAATAAATAAGTATTAAATATAAATAATCAACCGTCTATGATAATCACACGTATTTAATTATAATATAGATAATCAATACGATAAAATTACCTTGAATCAATATGGTGGTGTTCCGACGGAAGGGGTGTTTCATGTTGTGGTGGTCTTCTGATGTTAGTAGACGATGTGGTGTGTTGTTGACTTTTTTTTGTTTTTCGGGATAAAAGAATTAAAAGGGCCATTTATAGAACTTCGAGTTTTATAAGTGATATTCTTAACCTTAAACTTTCAAACATTTTGACCCGCTTCTTTGTAAGATTTTTTCTTTACGTTTTTGACACCTATACTTTTAACTCGAAATTTAAAAAATTAATTAAACATAGTACGAAAATCAGACTAATGTTACTAAATTAAGGAAGACAATCACTTTTTAAAGGAATAAATAAAATGATTACTTCCTACTAAGGAAAGAATCTCTTGAAAAAGTCCCTAATTTAGGTTTTGTTTTACAAAGAAAAAGATATTAAAAAAATAATTATGTAGTTTTGGTTCTTCGGGTGGAAAACCTGACTCAAATTCAGTTTTCATTTTAGTTTAATCCCATTTGAATTAAATTTGATTTGGTTTTCACAAAATTCAATTTAACACCGAGTATACAAATTAAATAAACCAAGACCTAAACGATGACCATCAAAAAATACCGACACTTGTCTGCTCCCCAAAAGAACATTCAACACTAAAAGAAGGTAAAATACTCATGAACCATCGTAACGTTTTTTTTTTGTTATCGTTTAAGATCATATCTCATGAACCAAAATTAGTTGCAACATCGTGAGTTCGAGTCTTCTTGTAAAAGCAATTTAACTTGTTATAAACTAAGATCGGTAGTAAATGGTAATAGTGACCGCATACTTAATCGTCAATTTAACGTCACGTCAACTTAGTTCTCCTTAACCAACATCACCACACGAAAAGTGTCCACTATGAAATATTCCAAGTCTTTATTCTTGAATTTTGACCATAAATAATTGTATGTTTTATGTAATATTTGATGAAAGTTATATTGATAGATTCGGTTTTAAAATAATTTCATTGTTATAATTTTATCAAGAGCAAATGACTTAAAAATGCATCTAACTTGACACTTTTTTTCGTTTTGTGTAGCCATCTTTTTTCTTTCTCATTATATTCATCAAACTTTCAAAAGTCGGTCATTCTCTGTATTTTGTGACCATTTTACCCTTATTTTTTTGAATTTTTTAAGGGTAAAATGGTCATTTTACATGGTAAAATATTGACAAAATACACACAATGACCGACTTTTGAAAGTTTGATAACTATAATGGGAAAGAAAAAAAATGGGTACACATAACGCAAAAAAGTGTCAAGTTGGATCCATTTTTAAGTCATTAGCCTTTTTATCAAGTAATATATAACACAAATAAAAATATTTTGAGTCAAAATAAGATTGAAAAGACTTTGAAAAAGTTAACTAGACACTTAGGAAGCGTTTGGTTGCCTTATATTGTAATCATTCAATGAGTATCATAATCATTCCAATTGTTTGGTTCAAAATTTAGGAATCAAACAATGATAGCACACCCATAGGTTGATATTAGTGGGGTGAGGTGGGTTTCCCATTTTCATTCCAGTGGGCCTTTTATTTTTTATTAGCATCACACATTTCTTTTCTTTTGATGTCAACTACTTCTTCTTCCTCCCTCATTTGTTTCTTTCACCATAATTTTTTTAAGCTATTCTACTTATACAGAACAACCATTTGTGATCTTTTGTTTCCTATTTTTTTCCCAAAGACTCATCTCTTTCAATAATAATTTATAACCTCGTCAAGTTTTGTGATTCCCGTTTGATTATACTACAAAACATCATTCTCATACAATGAGCAAGAAAATGGCTTTGAGATCTTGATAAAATAAAGGATACAATACAAAGGTGAGAACTAAAATGGTTCACGAGAACCATGAGTTCTTGTTTTCTTATATGTGAGAAGTTATTTTTGTAATTAATATATACAGTAATAATTTGATTACTATGAAAATCTAAAATGTATACCAAACAATAGTATTCAAACTATGATATATATTCCCATTCCACCCTATTATTAAACCCATACTCATTGTGATTCCTGCTTGCAAACCAAACGGACCCTTATTATGGGACTAGGAAGACAAAAATATTGGATAGGGCAATAATATGAGTTTCAGATATTAGAAATCTTTTGAACTAGTCTCATTGGTTACTCCAAAATTTCCCATCCACGTATCACTTTGCACCCCCTACACATACCCGTTCTAAACCATCTTCCATCATACCAACAAGAATCACAGTGATCTAAACAACTATCACTAGCCACATATACACCAATGGCTGCAACTGCTAGCTCCACTGTGGTACGAGCCACCCCATTTTTGGGCCAAACTAGACCATCTAGCATCAACCCACTAAGAGATGTTGTCTCTATGCCTAGTGCCAAATACACCATGGTATTAATATTTTACGTGTATTTATACTATTATGAATAAGATAGTAAAAAAGTGGTTAAGTTTATAGAAATTAAATAATCTAAAGTTTTGTCTTGCTTTTTGATCAGGGAAATGACTTGTGGTATGGACCGGACCGTGTTAAGTACTTGGGACCCTTTTCCGCTCAAACCCCGTCATATTTGACTGGTGAATTCCCTGGTGACTACGGTTGGGACACGGCCGGTTTATCGGCTGATCCCGAGGCTTTCGCCAAGAACAGGGCTCTTGAGGTAAGAAACTACTTTCTTTTTTTTTTACTGTTTTACACATAACACATGTTAATATGTAGGTGCATATAACTTAAAATTTTACTTTCGTAACATATATGAGGCATGGTCATTCTAGCAAATAAAATCTTGTTAAAATTATTTCATATCACAAAGCTAATAATCATAAGCTTAATCATTTCTAGGTTATCCATGGACGTTGGGCAATGCTTGGTGCACTAGGGTGCATCACACCCGAGGTTCTCGAGAAATGGGTTAAAGTAGATTTCAAGGAGCCCGTTTGGTTCAAGGCTGGAGCCCAAATCTTCTCAGAAGGCGGTCTAGACTACCTAGGGAACCCGAACCTTGTACATGCTCAAAGCATATTGGCAGTGCTCGGGTTCCAGGTGGTCCTTATGGGCCTTGTGGAGGGGTTCCGTATTAATGGGCTTGATGGTGTTGGAGATGGAAACAACTTGTATCCGGGAGGGCAATACTTTGACCCATTAGGACTTGCTGATGACCCTGTAACCTTTGCTGAGTTGAAGGTGAAAGAGATCAAGAATGGAAGACTTGCGATGTTTTCGATGTTTGGGTTCTTTGTACAAGCCATAGTGACAGGAAAAGGACCATTGGAGAACTTGTTAGACCATCTAGATAACCCAGTTGCTAACAATGCTTGGGTCTATGCCACCAAGTTTGTTCCTGGCTCATAGACTTTGTAACCTTTCCTTTGAGAAAACCTTGTAGATTATTATCTATATATTCTATATAATATGACATTCATATGATCTTCTTGTTTGTTTGTTGCTACTCATGATTACAAAGCAATTCAGCTTTGCTTCATTAACGAACACTGTGAAATGCACAAAAAGAACATATAATAATAAAATCATGCAACAAATTAATATAACCATTTATGTTATATGGCGACGAGTTAACAAAAAATATGCTAAAACCTTAATCTCTTCACCAAAAATGTCTTTCCTTTCCTTGGAGGCTTCAAATCGAAACAAACACGAGTTCTCAATTTCCATAGCACCCATGTCGTAGATCAGATCACCAAGTCGAAACAGGTCTTAAACTCTTAATATCGTTATGCATATGTGTGCCATATGAGCCCATAGAAGAATATAGGAAGGTTATTATTATTTGGTGGTCTCTCAGAGTCAGACCCCGCTAATTAATGATTATGGTCTACAAACCTAGAGGTGCACATAATAACCGGTTTATGAAAAAATCGGAAATCGGGACCGGTTGAGACCGGTTTATAATAAACCGGTTTTGATTTATTTTGGGACCGCCGGTTAGGGGCCGGTTCCTAATTTTAGAGAAAAAATCGGTTTTACAACCGGTTTATGGACCGGTTAACCGGGACCGGTTAACCGGGACCGGTTAACCGGGACCGGTTTATTTTAACCGGTTTAAAACTGGTTAGGAGCGTGTCTTTTGTTTTCAAATTTTAAATTTTGAATTTTCGGGTGGGACCATTTGGTATTAATGGGGCAGCTTTTGTAAGGTAATTTGGGACTCATTTGGCTAATTTTTTTGACTATATAACACTCTTTTGTGTGTATGTTTTAAACACACAACATAATTTCTATCTTTATAATTCTACTTTCAATCAAATTCAAACCCGAATTTCTTCACTTCACTACTATGTCTAAAAGAGCTAATTCGTCTACTACCGGTGTTGGTTCAACAACACAAGTACCCGAAGAACCCAAACCCACGGTTGTTGAAATTCTTTCACACAATCATACCGCCGATGTTTGGAGCGAGTACAACTACGTTTTGTTATCAAACGGTTTTAAAAAGGCTCAATGTAAGCATTGCTTTGGTTTCTTGGCGCCCGGTGCCAACTCGTCGTTGAGGGCTCATCTACAACATTGTCCGACGCTCAAGAATACTCCGGCAAAGGGTCAAGCTTCTATGAGTCGAGACGGGAGTATATTTTCTTATAATCCGAATTTGGTTCGAGAACAATTTCCCGGGATGGTGATTCAAGAGGGGATGTCGTTCAACCACTTTGACAACCCGCGTATCACTAGGGTGTTTCAAAACACTCTTCAACCAAAGTACAACCATGTAAGTCGCACTACCCTAAAACGTGATGCTATGAAATTATAAAAAGCGGCTAAACAAGTAATAAAAGATGATTTTTTAAACTTGGATACTTGTGTAAATTTAACTGCGGATATTTGGACCCCCCCCCCCCCCCCCCCCTCGACCGGATCATACATGTGTGTCACCGCACATTGGATTGATCCTAAAATATGGCAAATGATGAAACGGGTCATTTCATTCGAAGATTTTCCAAGTCCTCACAAGAGAAAGAATTTAGCTAATATGTTAGTTAGAGTCATAAAAAGGTTTAATTTAGAAAATAAAGTTTTTTCAATCACGTTGGATAATGCTAGCAACAATACAAACGCCAAGGGTTAATTAAAGATGAAATACGAACCACCGGTTAATGGCATATATTTTCATAGTCGTTGTGTTGCACACATCATTAACTTGGTTGTGCAAGACGGACTAGACGTGGCCCCGATAAGTCACATGAAAGAAGCTTTTAAACAAATGTTGAAAGATATTTTTAAAGCGGGGAATGCAAGATACATTGCGTATATGAGGGCTTGTAAAGAAGAACAAAAACCATTTTAAGGGCCTAATTGTGATGTTCCTACTAGATGGAATTCCACTTATCTTATGTTTCTAAGTGCTTTAAAACAAAAGTCAACTTTACAATACTTTAATGACGAATTGCATCAAAATGGTTTTGTCGAATATGGATTTGCGCCCGAGAATTGGGATCATATTGAAAAAATTTACTTGAAGTGTTTTACAATGCCACAAAATTAGTTTCGGGAGTTTATTATCCAACGGGACTTTATTTATTGCAACAAATCGCTATAATGTGCAAAAAATTAAGTGAATTTGAATTAAATGGTGATGTTTATGCAAGTAAGGTTTTTCCAGTGAAAGAAAAGCTAAAAAAATATTTTGGACAATTCCCACCTATTCTTATTTGTGCCGCCGCTTTGAATCCATGCATTAACTTAAACGGGGTAGAGGTTTATATCGAATTAATTTCCGATGACTTGGAGCTTTTTGATTCAAACGTGTGGTTTGCAAGAGATACAATAAAAACTTTCAATGAACAATTCAAAAGTTTGTGGAACTTTTATTCGGAAACGTATGGCAACCAACCTCCTTCAAATGATGGTGCCTCATCGTCTTCTTCGCGTTCAAGGAACATAGGTACGAGTTTGTGGCAATTGGTACAAGATAAAGCAACCAAAAGGGCAAGAAATGAACACTTGATGAATAGCGAGTATGTAATATATACCTCCCGCAATTGTACCGCGGGCATGGATCCACATCAGCTTTCAAAGTTTGATGTGTTGGCGTTTTGGAAAGAACAAGAGCCTATGTTTCCAATTCTATCTCGAATGGCACGAGATATACTTTCGGTACAAGCTAGTTCGGTAGCTTCGGAATCCGCTTTTTCTACAAGTGGAAGGGTGCTATCAAACCGAAGAACAAGACTAACTCCGGCCTCCTTGGAGATGTGCATGTGTTGGAAAGATTATTTGGACGCGGCCGACCGTATACAACACAAAGCAACTCTTGAAATCCCGGTTGACTTTGAAGAGTCGGTTTACGACGAAGAGGTGGCAATTGGTGAAATACCCACACTTTCCAATGAAGAATTATCATGTGACGAAGCTGCTATTGCGGAAGCTATGTTGTCCGGATCCGAAGATGAAAACAATATTTCCGAGTAGCTTTTCGATGTATTGTGTTTGATGTATTTCCTTTCGATGTATTTCTTTTCGATGTATTTATATTGTTTTTTTTCATTTCCTATGTATTGTAATAATGTATCGTGATGTTACGTTTAATAAAAGTGATGTGTTTCTTTTCAATATGGTTCAAGGCTAATAACAATTCAAAATCTTTAAAAATATATAAAAAAAATATAACCGGAACCGGTTAACCGGCAAGAACCGGTATGGGACCGGTTCTACCGGTCTGTATATTTGATCTCCCAGCCGGTCCGGTTTTAAACCGGTTAACCGGACAAACCGGTCTTTTGACCGTTGACTAGGGACCGGGCCGGTCCCGGTTTATTAAAAACCGGACCAGTTAACCGGTTTTGTGCACCTATACAAACCAGCTACAATAAGACATCCAACGAAAAGATGGTGGACTGTTTCGACGGCAGCATCAAAGGTCGGACATCTTGTCGAGTGGAGATCCACTGCACCCGACGAATGTCTAGATTGCAAAGAATTAATGGGCGAACCAAAAAAAGCCTCCAAAAGTATATCTTAATATGCACATTGGCTGTACAAAATAATTTTGTGTGAAGCAAACATTATGTTAGTAATTGTTTAGGTATCCAGGCTATATACACATCTTCAAGTTAAGAATAGGAACAACTGTAATTGGAGCCATGGTGAGAAAGTTTTTCAAAATCACTCAAAACCTAACTTTATAAACGAGTTCAAAAACAATTTTCTTTTTTTTTAAGTGGCATTTTTTTCACGCCAATTGCACAAGTAATTTCAGAGAGGCTTAATCGGTCAGTTGGAATTAGAGGTGGCAAAATGGGCGGCCAGGCGGACACGGGCGGCGGGTTAAATGGGCAACGGGCTAAACGGGCGGCGGGTTAAACGGGCACGGGCGAAACGGGCGGGCTAAACAGGCGCAAGCTAAAAAAGGAAACAAATATGTAAAACCTACAAATAAAAAATTAAAATACTTGTTTGAAAACGGGGATAAAAAATTTAATAAAAAAATATTCGTCGAGTATACTAAATTGTATTTTACAAGTGCGCCCGTAAAGCCCATTTAGTTTCTTACATATGCGCCCGTTTAGCCCATTCATTATAAAGAATAAGCAAAAAATGCCCCATCCTTTTTTAAAAATTGGCAAAAAGTGCCCATATGTATCAAAATGGCAAGATTTTACCACCTCTAGTTGGAATATACCAGGGGCGGAGCCAGTAGGGTAGCTAGCGGGTGCTCAGCTCCCCCTAACTGGCCCAACAAGCACCACTAGTAACTTGGTTTCCGGCGAAAGTTTTATGCAATCTTCAATTGAGCCCCTGCCAATAACTCATGAGTATTACCTTCTTAGAATAGTAATTGTGTAGTCACCTGCAAAATTGTTAAAAATTGAGTGAAGAAGATGACGATGGTTATTGGGGAAGAAGGAACGGTTGTGAAGAAAATAGTATTTTTGGATCTTTGTGTCTCATAAAGCATATTTTACTTTTTGCGTTGTTATAGAAAATAGTAAACTTATTTTTTAATTTTTGACTCTAAACTGTGTAGTACAATATAAATTTCAGTTGGGTACTTAATTTAAAGAGTTTATATAAAATTTATTAAATTTGACAATATTGTTAATGGGTACTACTTTGTTGATATTAGCACTGCTTTATAAAGGATTTGCACACTTATGATAACATGTCTTAATGTTTATGCTTCTTTAAACATGAACATAAATAAAAGTGATATAAAAGTATACATGTCAATATATAATCTTTTTGAGAGTGTAAATTCTTTTAAGAAGCCCGTAAATTATCTTTCTTACAAAAAATAGTTATGATTTGCTCAAAACATAAAATTGCTCAAAACAAAAAGGTCAAAGTTAGTAGTTCTCAATTTCTTTAAATGATTATAACTTCGGTATCTAAAACAGTCGATTATAGCAAATTTAAAGTCATATATCGATCAGATATCAATGTAAAAAACTACCTAAAATAATTGTGTACTATTGTTTACTTTTGATAATTAACAGAACTGATAGCCAAATTGTCAACGTTTGATTTTTTTATAAGAATATATATGTCCGTTTCATTACTGATATCGCTAAAAAAATTCGGCCCCCTTAACTCAAAATTCTAGCTCCGCCCCTGGAATATGCGGACTGGTGGCAAAACTACTTCGATATGAAAGTTTATAACAATTTGATCCCTATGCTAATAAGGAATTCAGGGGTGTGAATTCGGGTTGGTGTCGCGTGCTCGGTTGAAATACATGTGAGCAGTAGTAGCAGGGACGGATCTACCTTGAACATAGGGTATGCTGTATGATACGACCCTCTCATGTAGTATCGGGATAATGGCACCCCTTCAAGCGTGATGCTAGATCCTTAAGAAGAAGATGAGAAAAGCAGAGACATTTTATTTCTTTAACTTTGATTGATTGATTATAATGATAACAATGACATGGTATTTATAAAGCATACTAATAAAACCCTAACCCTAAGATAGATAGTAATGGCCCATTCGGCCCGACCCACATAAACCCGGGTGTATCATTCCCCACTCCTTCGAAACCACATTGCCCTCAAGGTGATGTCTTCAAAAGCACACTTGATCGATTCTGGGATCCCATATCCTAATCATACTGTAACCACGTCTTTCAGTACCATAGTTACCATGCCTTCCGCTATCACAAGCAACACCCTTTTTCCTCCTCCTCCTTCCGCTAGCTTGGACATAGCACAATACCATCCTTCTAACTTCCGCTGCCCAGGATCTCCGTCTCTCACTTTCCGAGTTCTCGTGCCTTTTACTACCGCGTCTAATACCTTTTTTCCACTTACGCCTACCGCTACCTTGGACATAACACAACACCATTCTTCCACCTTTCGCTGCCCAATCACTAATACTCCCCACTCCTTCAAATTTCACCTTGCCCTCAAGGTGACACGAAGAAGAATATGCCAATTGGGAGTCCGACCGCGTAGCCTTATCATAACCCAATGAATGTGTAGCCACTACTTTTAAACACTCACCCGGATCACTGACTAAACCTTCATGGACAATTGCTTTTGGTAAAGATCCTTGTGCACTTGTGGGTGCAACTTCTATTATTGTAGAAGAATCAGACGCCTTCTTTTCAATTTGTTGCTCTTTCTCTACAATTGTCTCAAGACGAGTCTCTACTATACGAGCTAAGTAGAAGGCTTCTCCTAATGTTGTAGGCTTAGAGTACGACCGCAATAGTTCTAGTTGTAACTTCAGTTTAAGTCCGGAAATGTAAAACGAGGCAAGCAAACTTTCAGACATACCTGTTACTCGACTTACAAGATACTTAAACTCACTTTGATATTCGACCACGGTACCCATTTGCAAGAGCTTAGATAGCGCGTCCCGATCGCTGCTGTTCGATGTCATAGCAAATCGAAAAACAAGAAAAAATATTTTTTTTTTATTTTTTTTCGGATGAACAGTACCGATGAACAGTACATGATGAACAGTATCGTCGGATGAACAGTATCCGTCTGATGAACAGTAGTGTTTGATGAACAGTACTCGCTGATGAACAGTATTTTTTTTATTTTTTATTTTTTGATTGGAATCTTAGATCAAAAATCCCCCAACGAATTGAGCGCTCTCAATAAAAGCACCAATTGATACGACCCTCTCATGTAGTATCGGGATAGTGGCACCCCTTCAAGCGTGATGCTAGCTCCTTAAGAAGAAAATGAGAAAACCAGAGACATTTTATTTCTTTAACTTTGATTGATTGATTATAATGATAACAATGACATTGTATTTATAAAGCATACTAATAAAACTCTAACCCTAAGATAGATAATAATGGCCCATTCGGCCCGACCCACATAAACTCGGGTGTATCACTGTATGCACGTGCATACCCTGCGAAAAATTTGAGTAGTGTAAATTTTTATGTTTTTGTTCAGAAGTAAGATGCACAGTGGAAATTTGTGAGTGTACACCCTTTAAAATGAGTAAATTTTTTGAGTGCATACCCCCATCTAACATACTTTAGATAAGAGAAGAAAAGAATGCAAAAAGTGATCGCATGGTAATTTTAAGCAAGAAAGCTGTTCAGAGGAAGAAGGAGGTGCGCACTCATGTTCAAGAAAGCTGTAGGTTTTATATCTTTTGTTTGGCCCAGCTGTGATTTAAACTTGCTTTAATTATTCAACTTTAAGCCCACTCATTTTCTATCCCAAAAGCCCAACTTAAAAACACAACTTAAGCAACTAAAATGTTTTTATATACAATTTAGAATTAGGCGTGTTATAGTATTATGTTTACATTGTTTTAGATAATCCCAAGTTTATAATGTCATACCTGTGATTAATTAACATGTTAATTAATCTACTTTCAAATATTATGGGTCGCTTTTTTATAAATCAGTAAGGTAAATTTTGACATTTGTTACAAGCATAAATCCGAAAAAAACTAAACTTGAACCAATCGAACTAAAAAAAACCCGACTCGAATAAACAAAACCCGAAAAATAAATTTACTATTTGGTTACTAATAATTGTGCATACCCGACTCAGAATTTCTGGATCCGCCACTGAGTAGTAGTGAGCAAGTAGTAATGAGCAGTAGTTCTCGCATCTCAACGCTCATTTTTACAAAACTCTTTGAAAGAAGTATTGAAAAATTATTATTAATAAAAAAATAGCATCACTTACCGCTTTTACATCAAACGACTAATAAAAGTTAAAACACTCACCTCTCTTTTTGCCATCACTCAGTATAAATCAAAATGTTTTATCTCACCGCTCACCACTTCAAAGAGAAAAAACCCACTATCACTTTAAGCCAAACATAACAGAGCAGATGAATCGACCTAAACTTAACACGGGACCTTGGACCTAGAGGTGTAACATAAAACCAGATTTTTAAAAATCCGGTCCAAAAATCCGATCTGGTTTCCAGAAAAACCGGATTTTATGATCCGCACCGGTTAGACCGGATTTCAAGTTTTTTAGAAAATTGGATAAAAACCAGATTAATTATCGGATTCATCCGGTTTCAAAAAAATCCGGTTTTATCCGGTTTCAAAAAAATCCGGTTTTAAATATTATATTTATTTATTTTTATTTAAATATATCCGCTTTTTGACTGATTTTTCTTGAATCCGGATCGGATTTTTGGACCGAATTTTTAAAAATCCGGTTTTGTGTTGCACGATATATACCCATACTCAGTTTGCTCCTGCTAGGCTTGTGGACTAGGAATTTACCTATGGATTTTGCATTCGGGATTAGTTGTCATTTATTTTACTACATGAAACAATACTAAAACCTAGAGGTGGTAAAAATTAGACATCATTATCAGTAAACGGGCGATTCAACATGGATTTAAAACAAATATAGTTTTGATTAAAATTGCCTCAAGTGTAATCAAAATGCATTAAGCCCCTTTAATTTAAGTTGTAGTATTTTTTTAATGTTTTATGAATGTATTTTTTTTTATATTTGTAAATAAATTCTGAAAAAAACGGTACGAACACTTTTAACCGAAAAAACCCGATTCGAACATTTTTAACTGGAAAAAACCCGATCTGAACATTTTTTAACCGAAAAAACCGATAACGAAAATTTTAATCCAAAAAAAAATCGATACGAACTTTTTATCCGAAAAACCTATCCGATCGGAATCCGGATTTTCAAAAATCCAGATTTTAAAAATCCGAATCCGGTTTATTTGCACCTCTACTCAGACCTATTTAAACCCCATTTGAACTTTTTAACTTTCGTGTTAGTTTTAAATCGAGTCAAAATTATCATTCCTATGTGCAATAATGGTCCAATAACAACGGGCCTTCACTTTACAAGCCTTTGAGAATTTGGCCAAACTGAACTCGGCTAAAAGCTTAAAATTCAGAATATTGTCTCAAAGCAAAATAGGATTAGAATCTAGAAAAAAAATTCAAGATTCGTCCTTGTAGCTCAAAATATTTAGTTTCGTCCCTATTTCAAAATAAGTGCAAGAATCATCCTTATTTTTGAAATTATCATCGAATTTGGTTCCTATTTTAGATAAGGGTTATTTTTTCCGTTAAATACAATAAGAGGCGGGATATTTTGGACTTTTACTTGCTTTGGGTTCATTTAATGCAAACAACACCCTTTTCACTTTCACTCACAAACATTATACACTAAATTAAAAACTGATCCAAAACCCTAGAAACACAAAAAGTATCAACTTCTCATAACATATCCAAATCATATTCATAAAACATCATCACCAAAAATCCAGTCACATCAAAAAATCCAAATCATATTCACAAAACATCGTCACCGTTACTCATCAGTTTTTCAGCTGACACGTCATCATCTTCATCTCTGTTTGCTTCATCCACCAGCTCTAGCTTCTACTCGTCTCCATCTCCAGTGCCAACTCATGTGTACCCCATATCGTCATCTCCCACGCGCGTGAACCTCTACGCGCTTGCACGTCGTACGGAAACAGAACGCGAAAACCAGATCCAGATCTCCTAACAAATCCATGGCGGCTGGTTTAAGCTCTGTGGATTCGAAATCTGCTAAAAATAAAACTTCTGGTGATTCAAGCAAGAAGAAAAGGAGAGATATAGACAAAACGGGCTGATATGCTTCACAACCCGTATCGTTTATCTCAAGTGGTAACATGGTAACTGAGCCAGCAAAGACTGATGTGGTTGACCAGACCTTAACCAACAACAAACCAGTTGCAAGCTCATCAAGTTATGGTGCATTTGAGATGCACACAACAGGTTTTGGTTCGAAAATGATGGCGAAGATGGGGTATGTAGATGGTGCTGGATTGGGCAAAGATGGTAGTGGAATAGCAGAGCCCATTGAAGCAATCCAGCGACCCAAATCGCTTGGGTCTAAGATGATGATGAAAATGAGGTTCGTTGAAGGGATGGGTCTTGGGCGAGACTCACAGGACATCGTGCAACCTCTGGTAGAAAATACTACATCTTGCTAGAAAATACTGTTATGAAACCAACATTTACTAGATGAGTGGACAAATGACTATGCTGGAATTGACTACTAGGTGGTAAAAGATGCGTCTTATAAAATATTTCCTGACAAAAATGTCACAAAAAATCTACATACCTTTTTCTCTGATTTGATATATCTCTACGTGGTAAAAGATGTTGATTGTGTGGGAGGTGATTAGGGTGATAATAACATTAAGCTCAATACGTCTTCTGACATTGATTAGGATCCATTATGTATTTATGTATCAGGGAGAGATGATGGATGATCAATAGTTTTACTGATATAAAAGACTTGAGAAGGTGATTAGCACCCATCTGATGATGGGTATTCAATGACCATCCAAAAGAACAAACGAGATACTCGTATAAAACTTCATCTCCATGTAAATTCTTCTGCAGCAGTAAAAGACCAAAATACCTCTCCTTTCGTTGAACTTAACAGCGAAAATTAACCCCCCATCTAAAATAGGGACCAAATTCGATTAGAGTTTCAAAAATAGGGACGATTCTTGCACTTATTTTGGAATAGGGACGAAACTTGATATTTTGGGTAAACCATAGGGACGAATCTTGAAAAAAAAATTTAGAATCTATCACCTCCGTGTATGAAAATATTACATACTGCCTAAACTAGGGCAGCGTGTACACCCACGAGCTCAGAAAGTTAATTAGACACTTGAAACGATTACGAATATGTTTGGTAATATTAACAGAAGTTAGAGTGGATTAATGAACTGGTTGCTGGAGTATATTACAAGGGTCGAAGCTTTTTTAAACACTAGTTGAATTATTTTTTATTTAATAGTTTATTTTAGTTTATTTTCGTTTACATATTAATAAAAGATGTGTCAATTAAACGAGATTATTTGAAAGATAGCTTTTATTTTTAAAGAAAATAAACTAATATTTTTATAAGCTCTCGTAAGCTTGTGCGCCAAATATACCATGTAAATAGTGTTATAACTAAACTTTGTTTATATTTACAAGTTATATATAGCTAGACTTACAAATATTTAATGCATAAATAAAAAAATTTAACAAACACAATGTTTCATAACGCTGAAAGTAGCAGTGATTATATATATGTGATCGCCACATTAACATCAACTCCGCTTTCTCTTTTTCAAACTTTATACATGCCAAACACCTGTAATGGTGACCACACAATTTCAAGTTTATTAATAATAACAAAGTTACATAATAAAAACTGTTACATAATAATAATAACTGTTACATAATAATATAAAACGATTATAATAGTAATAATAATAAAACTTAAAATCTTGAAATCCGCGATTAAGAAACAATGACATTTCAACATCTTTTCATCTAGGATGCTATTCAAGATTTTCTAACATTTATAGAAAGCAAATCCGAAAGATAAAGAGTGTGATATTCAATTGCGGTTTCATGATAGGCAGTTCTTCACAAACTCCACTTGGATGCCTATATAAGACACTATTGTAAATCGTCGATGACTGATTAACTTAAGACGAATCGTCTTTTTTTCATTTGTAGTTAATGGATTCATAGCTTCTTTTTTTATCACTCAATTCGTCCAACTAGAACCCTGCTGCCTTTTTATAATTTCATGACATACACCTCTCCAAAACGTGTACCTCTCCATTGAGAGTCCACAGTTTGTTGGACTCTTTCTTATTATTTTTTGTGATAATTTTGAAATACATTGTTTTAATTAATGCATAAATAGATTTATGTAATTTTTTTAGGTTTTATAAATGTAGCAACATATACTTTTTTTAAATTTATACCCAATTGTTTGGTCGGGTGAGCGACTAAAACATTCAATTCAAAAAGGTGGGACGCATGCTTTTTTTTTCTAGTAGAAAGAAGGGACGCATTTAAAAAGAAAGATCTTACTCGACTAGTCGAGTACAAAATCTCTCATTACTTTCAACCAAACACTCTTTTTAAAGCACATTTTACTCACAAATAAAATTATATTATCACATAGTAAACCTAAGAAAGTTACTAAAAGACTAAACATATAAAATAGCATAACAAAAACACTACTCAAACGTAGAGGCAAAAGTTCGATTTGAAGAATCATACTTTGATATTTTTTATAAACTATATTACAAAATGATTCTTAAGAGAGTCGAAATATAAAAAAATAACTTTAATATTGTCGAAAATTTATATTACATTTTTTTGCTAAAAACATGACTCTTGTGACCCATGTATCTCCGCTCAAACGCATAAATGCTAGCCACCACTTTTGTCCGTTGATACCGTGAACATATATTATATAGTATCTCATCGTAGTGTGTGAGTAATGACGGATCTGAAATATTTATTTTGAAGGTCGAGTTATTTTATACATACTAAAAAAAAAAATTTAAATTTAAAACGAAAAGTTTAACTTTTACACTACTCATCACGAGTTTTAAAAGACCAAAACCCTTTCCAATCTTTAAAAAAAATCTCCATTGCCTGCGGTATCTTACTAACACTATTACATAATGTGTAATGGTTAAATTTTAGGTATTTCTTGTGTATATAAAAAGGTTCGAACAGAAAGCCAAATATATAAAGTAGTTTCCTAACAACTTTTGGCAACATACCCTTTTCTTCCAAGTGCCTACAAAAATGCCAACAGCCGACTATTGCTTTTTTCACATGTATTAGTTGCGTACGGAGAGCTGTCCTCATCCTTGAATTCATTCAAAATTAGTTTAATTAACAAAAGTGCTAAAAACTGGACTGATAAATTTGTCCCCAACTTACTTTTTAAATAAATTTATGATATCTTTTCGAGCATGGCGGTTAGAAAATAAAATGTTTATAAATAACGGAATGCGTGACGCGGCGAAATGTTCAATTTACACGTTTTAACGATTAAAGGGAAATTTTAGTTTTTTTTAAAGATTTCTTATGACGGTACAACATATAAAAATATTTATGTATTTTTATTATATTTCAAAATTATATTTATATTGAGTTTATAATAAATAATGTCGTACATAATAATAAAGTTAAAAAACTCTATTTACATGTAATAATATTTATTTTTTAAACTAAACTTAAAAAAAAAATTGCACCTTATGTTGTAACACGATTTATTATGTAATTGAAAACCGCGCTTTGAGCTTTAACGCATTTTAAAACAAACTTTAACACGTCTTTTTTAGAACCATGAAAAATAGCCATCTTTTGTGACATATGGTTCTCTTTATATTTCCATTATTTACATTATCTCGCTAACAGCTCCGTCCAATCCTCAGTTACCAAAGTCCTTCTATACGTGCCATGTTCCGAATGCTTTGAGCATGTAAACATCACATGCTGACGACATCTTCAATGTGTGATATTTTGGTAACTCGACATGCTTAGTTTCCACGACGGTTTATACTTATCTTTTGTAGGGAACTCCGAGGTTAACTATGGATTTTGCTATTTTAAGGTTTTATCCTCGAGCCATCCGATCCTCGTAAACCATAAATGTAACGTAGTATACATCTAAATTTGGCAAATCAAGACGACAAGTTAGAAAACATGATAGTTTGTAGATACATCAACGAGCTAGAATAAACCTGGTTCGTTTAAGTTAGTCACATAAGCTTGTGTCTTATAGATTACAGTAAAAATTTCACCCACATTGAAAAGAAAATCAGAGTTTGAAAAAATCATAAACCAGACAAAAATAAAATGAGACATTGTACGTGTATGTCCGGGGAGACATAATTAATCCGAACATTATCCTAGTTTTGACCAATATCAGTGGCTGTTATACTAGATTTGTTGGGAAAAAGAGACTTTTTAGGTGATTGTAACCTTAAAAGAAGTTGACAGGTGAAATGTCAATGTTTGACCAGCTACATAACTTATATTTGGCTTCTTGCTAACTTTTTTATATAATCATTTGTTTAAAAAATATGATATTTATTGGCCACACATAGATAAACATTTCTTCTTTTGGAGGGTATTTTTACAGCCGCAAAAGGTTTCAAGTTTCAACCGACTGTTACCTTTTTGCTCCACATATTTGTGGGGACTAGACACATGTCATCTCTTTTAGACTTACTGACTTCAGTTGATTTTTCTTAGCTTTACATGTGTCAGGTTAGTTTATCTCCTTCCAAAACTTTGGCATCATGTAATTAAAGAATTGCTTTGGTGTTGTAAAAACACAAGCAACAGAAACTGGACCTGTTAGATGTAATTTCGTGTCCACTAGTTGTAGTTTCGCATTTTCAACTTTCGAAAGATCTGATCAACAACGCGAAAAAAAAAACGCATTAATGCATATGTGGAGTGGGCTGGTACCTCACTGTTAATAGTCAAATAATGGAATTGAACATAAATAATGACATGTGCTTTTGGCAATTTGGCTGGAGCGACAGATCAATACACACCAACAATTATCAGAGTGTCTAACCTAACCCAAAAGTTGATATTCATATCTTAGGTGTAACATCACTCGCCAAATTTGGTGACTCTCGCCACATGCTCGTCAAAGTTTTTCACTACACCGGGGAAGCTTCTCAAATGCTCTTCTCGTCATGTAACTGGCGAAGATACAAATAAAACAAAGATAAGCTTCATCGTTTTAAACGTTCTTTTATTGAATGGAAAAAAATAAATTGAGTATTAGTAGGGCTCAAATGAAAAGAATGATTAGTTATGATAACATGTATTTTTTAAAAGTGAGTGTTAAGTAATGTATCACTCGATAAAACTCATCAAAAAAAATTTTGTTCTTCACGACACCTAATGCTCTTACAAACTTCATGTGATGCAAAATGGGCAAGAAAAAATCACCACATTACGAGAGGGACAAAAGAAACACGACCTTAGCATAACTTTAGTATGGATTTTCTATATCTTTAATAATACTAGTTGTGGTACAATATCAGATATATATCTAGATACACGATGTTTCACTGCTATAATAAAATTGTACATCACTTCTCCATACAAAGGAAGTAAATAAGATAAAAAAAACAACTTATGAAACATTATCCACTATCCTAAGATTGGTTCATAAAAAGATATCAAACCAAAACGTATACTACTAATTAAGGTACGTTGTAGATCTAATGAGCCCCCCGGTTTATCATATCCATGAATTGATTCATCGATTCCTGGCGTTGTAGTCTCATATCCTCGTTAAATTTCTTGATAAACGCTTCAACTTTCCTATTCAACTCTTCTTGTCCTAGCGATGGGTCCTTTTTTAGCCTCCCGGACCCGCCAGACCGATTCAGCTTTGACGGTGCGGCCGGAGGCTTTCTAGCTCCGGCCCCACCGCGGCTAACATCAAACGTATCTGATTTTGACGAGTGATGATCATTCAGCTCCTCAGAGCTGTGTTTTTCACGGCTCTGGCCGTGGGTCTCCCATGTCTCGGATTTACGGAGGTGCCTAGTTAAAGGCACCGACCGACCCTCCGTAATTGTCTTCCACGTGTTCTCCAGCGTGTCTTGCTTTTTAGGTTTTGCTACTCCCAATGTTCTTCCACCTGAAAAACCACACTGTCAATTCCTACGTGTCTTATTTACAAAGTACTTACTAAAAATAGATTCACGATTTTACCCTAATTTAAGGATAACGTAGACACACAAAACAAAAACGTATTAAAATAATGATGCCATGGTTATCAAAAACAGCAAATTTAAAGTACCTTCATGTGTGCTTTTGGCAGGTTTTCGATGGCTAAATCTGGCTGAAGCTGGTGGCTTCTCAATCGAAAAACCGAGATTATCAACTTTATTCATTTTCTGTGGTGTCCAACTTGACATCGAGACTACAGATTTCTTAACTTTATTCCTCTTCATCTCTTCGTATGCTTCTTTTGCTATCTTCATATCTTCATCACCAAAATGATTATGAATGATATCTTGTTCAGGAAACTCCGTTTCCTGAACATATTTATCATTGAAATCATCTTTTGGTACCTGAACAAACTTATCCGTGAAAGTTTGTTCAGATACCTGGACATATTTTGGATATTTTGGATGACTCTCGAACTTCACATGTTCGTTTACCAATAAAGTGTCATGGTACGACACTTCTGGTACATGAACATGTGGCAGTTCGACAGGTGGAAGCACGACCTTGACCTGCTCATTACTAAGCAGGACAGGAGCCGTGTAAGTTGACATGGAGTGATAACTCTCGAATTTTGATTGTAACCTTGACGAGGCAACTATAGTTATGATAATACAGTTAATAACAACGTAAAGATAAGGTGGTTTAAGCCACGCGATAACAGACATCCAGATATCAGAGATGTCTGATATCGCGAGGCTCAAGACGAAAGGTGTTAAGACCTTTAGCATGACTGCGGTTGACATGACGGTCGCGGATGCTATAGCGAGTTTGATAGGCAAACCCATGATGGTATTGGTGATGAACTATGGTTGTTTAGTTGGAGTGAAATATGGAATTATAGGGATATTAATAGTAAGTTAGAAGTAGATCTGGGCCGGTGGTAATTAATGAAAGACAGTGTGGGCTTCCGTAATATATTATGGGTTTGCTTCCTACTATTTAACTACACATTTGATGGGTCCCACAAGTAGATATTGTTCACACCTACGTGTTTTAAATTGTCTACTATGGGGTTATTTTGACCTGCAGTAGCATATAAACGAAGACAGGATTCTCGTCTAGGTGGTAAGACAAACAACGCGTCTTCCACAATTACGCTACTCGGAGAGAATACAGTTGTGTAGACGATTAAAGGTGGGAATCGATTGAGTTAGTGGAGTTCAGGTCAATCGGGTTGATCTGAACCCAAATAAATTTAATTTTTATATCTGATTTTAAATTTGGTTTAGTTAGGTTTAACCGATTAACACAAATTGAAATTCAAACATGAGTAAATCGATCTGAATATGTTTGAATCAAGTCAGGTTTAGGTCGAGTTAGGAAATATTGACACCTCTAAGACGAATGAGTTGTGTAATTTACGTCTCTAATAATCGCGTCATTACTGTTACATGTGTTTTCTAATTAAATGATTTTTGTGAAGTATATTTTTATTTAATTGTTGCATGGAGGTATGTTCATCAATAAATTGATTATTTTATTACGCTAAATTGATGATAATATTAGTTGTAAAAAAAATCTAAAATAATATTGAGATGATCTTATATTCGGTCCTCAATGCTCCCTTCCTCAAAGTTGATATGTAGTTTGAGATTGCAACTTGATAAACCAAGCTCGAGCTTAGGGCTTAAATAAAAGTCGTGAAAAATAATTCTAGCTCTTTATAGATTTTGATGACTATAACTTAACGTAAACCAACCAAAATTTTCATATAATGATGCCAGAAGAATATGGATCACAAACTTTTTGACTCACTCAATTAAGGTTTTCTAGCATAGCTTATTTCTCACCAAGAAAACATTTCTAAGTCACATTTTGACTAATTCATCTAATTTATTGTCAATGAAATATGACGATTACTTAGCAATTGCTATGCATCGATCAGTTTTGAATTTTTTTACTATATGATGTGTCATTGCTATCAACTTAAAGACACTTGTCTTATAAACAAATTAAACAACACCTTAATACACTGAATTCTATAGTTGAACATTCTTATAAGCTATAATTAAAGTAGCTTAAGAGTTGGTGTTTGATTCTCCTGCCCCTACCTTCTTCTCTCTGGTGCCAAGTGTTATGCCCTAGATTAGTTTTTATCTTACTTACAACAATTTCAACATGTATTATTTCGTTAGTTATCTATGTCGACTGTAATTTATTGATTAATAAGTATGAGATAATACTAAAAGCTAGATATATTAAATAAATAGGTTGAACAGGTTTAATATGTATTAACACTTTTTTTCTCTATCAAAAATGACATGTCACCATAGTTAATCTTAAAAGTATACAAATTATATAACAAGATTCTTTTATGCAATTTATGCGAAATCATGAGTCGTAAAGGAACATATAATATTTAACCCGTTGAAATTTCATTAGTCTTGCATGTTTGTGACAGCTAGTTCGGCTGTCACGATTATCATAAATATCTTCCACATTTGTTATCAATTTGTTTCGTGTAACATGGTTAACAGGCCCAGAATGTATAATATTGCTTAAGTTATGTTGATATTGACTTTCAATCTACTTATAATTTCCTAAATATTACTACTCATCTTCACATATGTTTGAAGTTTTGCCATGTTTTTTGAGATACTTAAATTTATGGTAGTGACTTGAATTCAACGTTCCGAACCTATTTAGAGCTTCTAAGATTCGTTATATAATATATATCCTATGATTTGTTGGTACTAGATTAAGAACCCTGTAATGTATTCTTATCAGCAACGACCTTAATCACCTTATGACCTACTTGTTGGTCGGGCATCTTGTAACTCAACGCATCACAGAAAACTCGACAACAATGATCAGAATCTTACATTATATAGGCATGTCTTTAATTAATTAATTTATGTGTTGCTCCGTATAAGTTGAACTTGGAAGTGGAACATATACTATTATATTTTAAGCAATATCGTGGAAGCTGGTAGCGCTATGCCTATGCGTATTTAATTTGCTAAATTAGGTTTCCAAATATTTAATCAGTTATATAATGATAGTTAACAGTTAAGTAATGTAAACAAGCTATTTAGATCTGGTTAGGGAGGAATTTACATGGGAGTCGAGTGTGTTACGATCCACACTCTATTTTGAGTTAAAAAGTGTATTTTATTATCAAAAAGTATCAATTTTTCTAATTTATGCAACCTTCGAAAATAAATTTTGCTACTTTATTTCTTACTATGCAACTTGACTTTAGCTTAAAATTTCTTTGTAATACAAATTTCAGTACATCTGATAAATAAACACTTGTGAATAATTTTTAGGCTGGTGGGAGTGGGTGTAAACTCACTCACCGTCACTTCAGCGTCACGTCACCTTTTTACTAAATTCACCAAAATTCACCCAAATTCCCCACATGAGGTAATGACACTCACCCAAACTCACCAAATCTCACTCCACATCACCCCCATTTTTTTAATATTTTTTATTCATACAATTAAAACATTTATTCATACATTTTATTAAAATATGGGTACACAGAAAATTAAAACACAGTACGAAATTAAAAATAAAAACATAGAAAATTAAAACACAGTACGAAAATAAAAATAAAAAGATAGATAATTAAAAAACAACATCTAAAAAAACTAAAATGGGATATTATAGGCCTCTTAGCGGTATGGTGGTAAATTTTGGGTATTTGGCCTACCTCGACGTTTGTTGGTGATTCGGGGTGTGTTTTCTTGAGACATAATTTGGAGGAGATGAAGATGAGATATTTGATTTTTTATGTGTGAAAAATAAAGAAGATGATAGAGTATTTATTAGTAAATTTAGGGTAATTTTTTTTAATTAATAAAACTAACGGTATAATATTAGTGGTGGGGCCCAATTACATAAACTCCCCCAAGTGAGTTATGATGAGTCTGCCTATATTTTTTTGCCAGAAAAGAACTCGTGCGCGAGTTATGGTGGGGTGGGGGCTGCGCGTGAATTTTATTAACTCGCTCGTGGTTTCAATACCACTCTCACCAGTCTTAAAAAAAAGTTATGCAACACCCACCTAACACCTCTCTGCTCTTAAATCTAACTGATAAAAAGATAATGATTAAGTTAATGATGAAGAAACGTTTGATAAGGTTTATACATCTGATAAGTGCCGAATTTATCAACAACATAGACACAATAAACCATTCATGTCTAATTCATGCCTTTTCTGTATCGAAGCATGGACAAAAACTAAATTCAAGTATATATTATAACAAATTCCGTATTTTTTTCTTTTTATACTCCAGAAGTACATTTAGTACTCGTATACTAACTATTTAACTATCTACATAGTGAAAACAATGTCACTAGTTTATACCAGAAAACGCTTTCAAATCCGAGTATAAAAAGGGCATCACAAGTGTGGTCATAACATCAGTGTCACATCATTATTCATTTTCATCATGAAAATACTCTGTAATCACTTAGCATTTTCTAGTTCACACTTTGTAATATGGTTTAGACTTTTATCGTTACTCATTTACACTCGTGTTCAAAACATATCATCTTTGTATATGACATCGTCTAGTTTAACCTATATCTTTAATTCTTCTTATTCTAAAACGCGAGTGCATCATAAATTTTCATTAAACCATTATGTTTATAAAATGCTACTGTAGTAGGACTAATTAAATCTCAAGTCTCAACGTAACTTAGGATTAAATTAAATCTAACGAGAAATTTTGATATGTCAAGCGTACTTTTAACCTAGATCTTTAATTCATTGTTGACTTCTAGTTCTTCTAAGCTGTTAAGCTTTTAAATTCTAACTTGTGTTAATAAGTCGAAGCTTGCCTTACTTGTTATGAATAACATACAAAATATTTGTTGAACTTGTTGAAGCTAGGGGTGCAAACGAGTCGAGCTTTTATTAAGCTATTCGAGTTCGAATCCAAGCTCGACTCGATCGAGCCGAGCTTTTATCGAGCTCAAGCCCGAGCTCAAGCCTAATAATAGGGCTCAAAACATATAATGAGCCGAGCTTGAGCTTTTGATAGCACGGCTCGAGCTCTTATCGAGCTTTTCGAGCCTTAATAAAAAAATATTTTTATATAAGTAAATCAACATTGATTTGAATATTAACTTTATTATAAATGATAACTCTATAAAATATTAAATAATTTATAGATAGTCGTTATCATAGTTTAATAAAAACATAGATTTGTGGTGGTGTGTATAAATATTAGTGATGTATTTGTTTCATATATAAAATTTCGAGTTTTTCTAGCTAAGCTCAAGCTTTGCTCGAGTCTTTATCGAGCCGAGCTCAAGCCTTAACGGTTAAAGCTCGACGAGCTATCAAGCCGAGCTCGATTCCACCTTTTATATTTCGAGCCCGAGCCCGAGCCCTGTTGAGCCCGGGTTCAGCTCGGCTCGTTTGCACCCCTAGTTGAAGCTGTGAGCAATGTCACTTTTTTTTTTTTTTTTTTGATAGGTATGTCACATTTGACATTTACATAAAGTACGGTTTTTTAGTTAAAACCATTGAGGTTGATGGAAATAGTCGTTGAACCATACCACACATAGTTTTGTGTTTTGACAGCAACAAAACTTCAAAAAGACAACAATGATGCTTCTGGAAAGAACATTTTCATTATTTAATCTGGATCAAAAGTTTTTAATAATTCATCATGGTTAATATAATTATTAGTAAGGTTTAACTAAATGAAAAGTATGTTATTACACGGTTGTCGGTTATGGTATGGCATGTGGGTTCTCTCTAAAATCACATGTGGATTCTTCCATTTTTCACGCCAACTTCTACGTTATACTGTACTGTTTTTTCAACACCTTTACAGCTTTGCATAATTAACACAACTAAAAGATAGACTTTTCAAAGTCAACGCCACTTGCCCTTTATTGTCTTTATATACGTGTTCGCACGGTTCGACGACGGATACCCTCTGATTAATCAGAAAAAGGTAAAAAAAATGATTCCGGTTACGTCTGATTTGCTTATTTGCATAGATTTTGGTCGGTTTTTTTTTTTCAGTTTTCGATTACATCCGTTGATTTAGTTAGATTTTAAAACCATATATATCCAACTTACAAGTTATATGAAGTTTTTTTCTTGATTTAATAGTTGTCATATGTATAATAAGATGTATTACTCAATTTAAGATATTTTTAAAATATTACTATGTATTAATTAGAGTGTTTAATATATTAATTAATATATATTTGTAACATATGTTTTATAACATGTATTAATTAAAATTAATTTTAAAAAAGTAATGATAATATATTTTTTAATTATTATAGGCTAAAACAGTTTTAAATTTGGCTTTTAATCTTGTATTACTAAAATCATATTAGAGTTAGTGAATTAAAATGATATATATCATATTGTTTTTTAGTTTGTCTACTTAATTTTTGTGCATTTATGTTTATATTTTGACAATCTGTGGTTTACATAAAAAATATTAAAGAGATTTTTAGTGAAAATAAATTTTTTATTATATAATATAGATCCGTCTCTTAGAGGTGTAAATAAATCGGATAAAATCGGATTCGGATTTTAAAAATCCGGATTTGAAAAAACCGGATTTTCAAAAATCCGGATCGGATCGGATTTTTTAGAATCGGTTTTTCGGATAAAATGTTCGTATCGGATTTTCGGATAAAAATTTTTGTTATCGGATTTTTTTTCGGATAAGTTTTTTCGGTTAAAAAAACTTCGGATCGGGGGATTTTCGATAAAAAATGTTCGTTATCAATTTTTTACGTTATATTTTTTTTCGAAATTTAAAACCTCGCCATTTATTAAATAAACTTGTTAATAATAATAAAACTATTTTTTTTAAACTATTATATTTGATGTTTTTATTTAGAAGCTCAAATAAATTATACACATAATGTTTTTATGTTTTATAAAAAGTCAAAAAAAACCCACAAAAGCCCAAAGAAACCAAAAAGAAAAGCCCAGCTTTATAAAGACCGCTTCTTTTAACCGGTTTTAACCGGTTATAATCGGTCTCTATATCAAATATTAGTAATAAAAAAAATTAAAAAAAAATTATTTAAAATTTAAAATCCGTTTTTTTTGAAAACCGGATAAATCCGATATTTTATCCGATTCTTCAAAAATTGTAAAATCCGGTCTAACCGTTTCGGATCTAAAAAACCGGACCGGATAATAAAAACCGGTTTTTTGAAAAACCGGTTTCGGTTTTTTTACCGGATTTTCAAAAATCCGGTTTTGTATTTGCACCTCTACCGTCTCTGTCCTGTGGCATTACACGGGTATCCGTTATCCTTTCTAAATACAGTAGAAATTGTTTGAGGTAATTAACACTTGCATTATATATAATTGAACTTTGATCTCGGAACGTTTACAAAAAATCCAACAAGCAACATTATATTTAGATAGGATCAAATAACTTAATACTCTTATACTGAATGTTCTATAAAAACTGATAGTGAGTTTTATCCAACTCAAACAAAAAGAGAGCCAGAGGAAATGACCTTTTTATTACTAAATTTTATTGATAAGCATAGCTTTGCAACAAGCATAACAAAAATCATATAGTATAGTTTGGGAATTGATTCCAGAAAATCACTTGCAGCACAAACTCAAGCAGACTGAAATTTAACTTGAACAAACATTGCAGCACATTCACACTTAAATTGCAGCGGAAAAAAGGAGGTAACTTTGGAGGTGATTTGTACATCACCAACTTCAGTTAATGTAGTTCTGTTGGTTACCTCGGCTCTTTATCAAAGAAAATAATATATGCCGACCCGGATCTACTGCACCCTTTTTAGTTTCATGCATCGTTAATAAAAGCTTGGAGATTTATGTCGGAAGATCCACCTTCGCTTACAGCTTCTGTTGCCAACTCTTTCCATTTCTCAGCATTTCTTCTCATCTCCTCATTTCCCATAACCATTTCCACACACCTCTTTATCTCGTTTCCTTCCACCACTCCATCTTCCTCTCTGATCCTCAACCGGGTCCCCGTTTTCCATACATCTTCTACAAACTTTGCATTCGTCCCTTGATCCGCCCATTGTGGAAACATCACCATAGGAACACCAGCCGCCAACGCCTCTGAAGTCGAATTCCAGCCACAATGCATCACAAAACACCCAATTGCTTTGTGACTCAAAACCTCCACTTGAGAACACCAGTCTACAATCATCCCTTGTTTTTTCAGTTCATCTATCGTACTTAATTTTCCTGATTGATCATTATCTCTTATCACCCACAAAAACGGCAGCTCACACTCCAACAACCCAATTGCAATCTCTTCTAATTGATCCATTGAGAAACTTACTAAAGTTCCAAAAGAAACATACAAAACAGAAGATTCTGATTTTGTGTTTAACCATTGTATGCAAGAATCGTCGTCTCCTTTACCCATCGTCAAAGCTTCTGGGATTAAGGGTCCTATAGGAAGGAAGTCAAGTTTCTCAACAGCACTAATGGACTCAGTTTCGAGTTCATTAAAAGTGTTGACAAGTATTCTTGGAGATATTGTGAGTACATCAATATGATCTTTAAAAAGTGGGATAAGAAACTCGAGTTCCGTGGGAGATGACGGCAACAAAGCTGATGGCAAATCAGCATATTTTAGCGGTGGCAATCCAGGTAAGTTAATAGAAAACAATGGGTCGTCATCGTCATAATTATCCCTTGATATCAAATTTTGATATCCATTGAAATAATAGTAATAAATATCCAACATAGTAGCTGTTTGACACCATAGAAGAGATGACTTAACACTATGATGATTCGCCACCCTTGCAGCCCACGTTAAAATAGTGGTGTACACCAAATGATCAAAAGGTTTGCCTGCAGCTGCGGCTGAGCTGATTATCTCCGAAACTGCACGTACACCATTCGTTTCTAAATCAGTTAAGGATTGTAAGAGGTCGGTGTTTTGTTGTATTCCATTATTGTCGTGGCCTTCAGAGAATGGAGCAAATGTTAAGCCGGGAGGGGCAGTGTCTTCTTTAGCCATGCGTTGTATAATGGAAAGACTGGTGCAAAAGGTGACATCAACCTCAAATTTCAGGAGTCGAGTGGCGAATCGTAGGGCTGGGTTGATGTGGCCTTGCCCTGGGTGGGCGATCATCAGAATTTTCTTGCGGGTTGTCATGGTTACGGATGTTTAATATATGGGTGCTTGCTGCTGGTAGGTTTATCAACAATCCTTCCCTACCGGTTGGAAGGTAAAAGACAAAAAAAAATTACTACTACCTCTGTCCCAAATTTATAGTCCTGTATGACATCCCAAAATTATATTCCCTTTATAAAAATAGATGTAACTAATGTAACAAGTTTATCATATTGCACCTAGTGGTATTATTAGAAATTATAAAGTATATATAAAGTTTTAATTAATTGCATAATTTTGCAAAAAATTAATTAGAATGCAGTGATAGTGATGTTTAAAATAATGTATTTTTTGTTGGGACTATTAATTTGGGACTAAAGGAGTAATATTTTTCTGAAGTACATCTAAGAACATAAAAAAAAAAAAAACACCCGACCGGTTCATCTTGTGACATTCAAATCCATCATCCAATCTTGGCACATGTCAAACTAAGTATGGCTGTTCATAAATCTATCATTTATATTATTAGTACTATAAAAAATTTAGAGAATCACAAAGTAAAATTAAAACATAAATAGAACTTACACAAGAAATATGATGGCATCATATTTTAGATCCATATTATGATTGAATAGAAAAAAAACATGAAAATGATTTGGGTTACTGTTTGATAACATGGAAGATTTGAGCAGGGAGGAATGGAGGATAATTATAAAGAAGATGAAGTATAAATTTGTGTAGAGTAAACAAATACTAACAATCCCAATTTTCAATAGGGCAAATTCTGTAAATGCCCCATACATAAAGGGGTTGGGGTGTTATTTGCCCCAATTTTTTTTTTCTCAAATTGTCTTAAGGTATCCGAGACATCTTGTTCCATAAAGTGACACGTGTCTCGAGGTATCTAAGGCATCCGAAGCATTCTAAGGCATCCTGTATTTTTGTCGGACACGTGTCACCATATGATACAAGATGCCTCGGATGTCTCGGGATGCTTCGGATGCCTCGGTGTATTTACGGAAAAATAAAAAATTTGAAACATTTTTCCCAAACACCCTTACAAAAGGGGTATTTTAAAAAGAGTAGTGATATTTATGCCTACATAAGAGATCTAAAATTATGTCTACTCCATACACTTTTTGTCAAGTGTCATACACATTTTCTCTCTCATCACTCTTCACCAATCAATTTTTTAAATCCACCAATCACATATTTAAGTCTAATTGTAGGTCAAACTTTTAAACATACAATTATTTTCCTTTTAAGAATTTGCTCTTTCCAATAACCTCTCGGTGTATTAACTCATATTTATTTACTACTTCCCATAAAATTAGGTAACATATTTTATTAATATGCATTTTATGTTTCACAGTTTTTTTTTTAATAAGATGGATCGGAATTTTGAGAAATAAAATGATATTACATATTTTTTTAATAACTTAAGGCTATTGTATACTTAAATTTTAAAAAAAAATTATATGTTGAGTTGGGTTGTATTTGGTTGTTGATAAATAGTAAGAAAGTTGAGATTGGTTGTATGTATTGATTGTACTAGTTGGGTATTCGCGTGATGCGGCGGCAGATACCCATATAAGTGTATTTTTCGGAAAAAGTCGTTTTTGAAATACTTTTCTCATGACACATTTTTTAGCTCTATAATGACTAATGATTTAAGATTGAACTAATGATAGCATGATATTCGCGTAATATGAAGGTTCTGAACGTTAAAAAAGAAAAAAAAAACACTATAAATATCGTTATTATTTTTAAAATATGGGTTTTGCTAACCACCACCCACATGGTGGTTTTTATACATTCCATAATTAAAATATCAATAATTATAAATCTCAAATATATCATGTTTAATATACTTACTAATTAATATATACCATATTAAAAGTTACTTACCTTAATTATATATATTATATTCATACATTTATAGAAATAAGTAGTTCAAATTTGGAAATATTTATAATTATGGAATGTATAAAAACCACCCTATGGGTGTGATAGGTGTGTAAACACCCATCTTTTCTACCACTTAATTACAGTAATAACCGGACCAAAACGTGTATTTTATGTCTTTTATGTCGGAATTATGCGTGGTTTGTGTTTTTGTTGTGATTTAGGACGAAAAGGTGAAAAGTGGAGAAAACACGGACATTCACGGGCATTTACGGACTTTTATTGAAGAAAAAGATGAAAGACGAAGTCGAGAAATCAAGAGTGGAAAAGAAACGGAAGTCCACGACCAATTCTGAAGATTTATCGAAGAAAAAGTCAAAAGACGGAAGTTTATCAAAAGCCGAAGAATTCAAGTCTATTTTATTAAAGAATTTAAAGACGAGTTCAAAAGAAATCCCAAGCCACAAGTCATTATAGTCCAAGTTTAGAGAAGATTAGAAGAAAAGGACTAATGACGCAATTAATAAAGATTAAAGAAGGAAGGACATAATCTTGTAATTAAGAGAAAAGGAAAGAGGGGAGGAAGCTTCCTAATCCTCCCCTATATATAGATTAGGACTAGCTAAGTTTATTTCTTGTTGGCTAAGTGTGACAATTAGCTCTTCCACAATTTAAATACCTTGTCATTTAATTTCTTGTCAAATTTAAATACCTTGTCTTGCACCTTAAATTCATTTAATTTCAAGTAAGTTTTCATTTAATTATTGTCAATCTTTACTTTATCTTGTCAATCTCTTATCTACCTTTCTTAATCTTTGATTTATTTGTTTATGCTTATGTTCATGTTCATGCTTTTATTTTGATCCAAGTGATTGTTGATTATTGTGGTAAAAGTTGTTAAATTTCTTGATTTTAATTGTTTGTTTATGATTACTGTTGATCTGTTGATAGTTTCATTAAGTCGTTTGTGTTATTTTGATTAATCTGTTTAGATCTGCTGTTTTCTTTGATCCCTTGTTCTTCGGGAAAGTTTGTTGTGTTTCTGATCTTTCCAGGAAAACTTCCGAAACAAGAAGGAGGGAAGGCTTCATTCGGAACTCCAAAGTTCCGAGTCAAGGGTTCATCCGGAAGATTTTGGGACCAGCAAAACTTCCGAGTCAAGCTGCTCATCCGGAACATTCAAAGTTCCGGACGAAGGGAAACTTCCGACTCAAGCTCTGTTCATTCGGAACTAAAAAGTTCCGGATCAACTTACTTCATTCGGAATTTAAAAAGTTCCGGATCAAGGAGACTCATTCGGAACTTCAAAAGTTCCGAATCAAGGGGCTTCATTCGGAAGTCACCATAGTTCCGAACCAAGGGCTGTTCATTCGGAACTTAAAAGTTCCGAATAAACTTCCGAATCAAGGGGCAAGTTCCGGATCAGTGATTGTTCATTCGGAAGTTTTAAACTTCCGAATCAAGGAAGCTTCATTCGGAATCTTCCGAATCAAGGGTGACCAAAAACTTCCGAATCAAGGCAAGATTAAGAAGTTCCGAATCAGTAAAGTTCCGAACGAAGGATTGTTTTGGATAAGTGACATATTCAGATCAATTTGTTCCGGATCAAGGATTTTGGTATTATTCCAAGCGAAGAAGAATCATTCCAACTGAAGGTGACATTTCGGACGAGTGATTGTTCCAAACGAAGGATTATTCTGAGTGAGCTGTATTCAGGTTCTTATTAGTTTTTGTCTTTGATTTTTATTTTCAAGCTTTATTTTTCCCGCCTTTATTTTAGTTGCACTTTAAGTTTATTTGCCTTAGTTTATTTTAGACTTGCCTTAGTTTAGTCGCGTTTTAAGATTGCCTTAGATAGATTTAAATTTGCGTCATTTACTTAAGTGCCCTTTAATTTTAGTCACGCCTTTAAATACTTGTACTTTTACTTTAATTAGACTTAGATTTATTTTAAGAGCACCTTTACTTTAATTGTTTCGCATCTTTTATTTTAAACACTACAACGACACATCTTTGTTTCACCAAAGACAAACTGAGTCACATAGAGAGCCTAGATCAATTCGATTAGACAGGAACAACGAACTTTAATTTTTATACGGGCAAAAGCCTTGTATCAGGGTGTTTGTTAGCAAAACCCTTAAAATATTGTGCTTTTTAATTTGACATACATTTTTATTACTACGTAATTTTTACTTTTTACCCATATCTACCGTAAGATTTAAAAAAAATGATCACGAAAACAAAAAAAATGAGTCAAAAGGTAATTTTGACAAAAGTAAAATTTTATAATACCGATTTTGACAGAAAAAAATCAATTTGAGCATTGGTCAAATACAGCTACTATCCAGTTTTGACAAAAACCATATCTAAAACAAATACCCGGTGAATTTTGTTCACTTTTCTCGTCCACCATCTCCATCTCAATATTATACTATAAATTATTTCTCATAAGTCTGAAACTCTTGATGACTATCAAATCTGGATCCCGCTATTAGTTTTAAGATCCATCTACATGAACCACAAAAATCAAAAAACCAATCAAAACCACCTAAACAACCTGGTATATTAACATAACAACCAGATCTATCCCCAAGATTACTACATCTAGCACCGAAACCAAAAAAATCCCAACAAAACTGTGATAGTTTTAGAAAAGTTTGTGGCAGCGATAATTTACAGGCGGTGGAAAAAGAGTCGTCGAAGGTGAATGTGTCAGTTGTTAGTTTATAGCAAAATCAAATCTTTCCATAAAAAACAAGTTGTTAGTTTATAGCAAAATCAAATCTTTCCATAAAAAACAAGTAAGGATGTGTGAATTTTTAGACTTTCTCTTCATGGAATAGTCCCAAATGATTTATAATATAGTATGAAGTATGATAGGTGGAGGAGTCGATGCTTTATAATGAGAGATTGGGTTGGATGGAGTTGTGAATAAACATTATCTTAAAATCGATGATCTATATAATACGGCAAGTACTCCCTCTTTACCAAATTAATTGTCCCCTACAGAAAACAAACAGTTTTAGAAAAAGCAATAATTACAGCATTCTCTCTTTTACTTTTTTCAAAATGACAACTATACCCTTTATGCAATTAATTAAATCTTTAAGTAAACTTTGTAATTTTCAATACCATTAAGTGAAATATGGTAAACTTGTTAAATTACCACAATTATATTTGGAAGGGAACAATTATTTTGTGACGTCCCAAAATAGAAAAAGGGACTATAAATTTGAAACGCATGGAGTATATTACTAGTCGGCTACCCGAGCGATGCGGTGACGACTACCCGTATAATTTTCGTTTGGAAGTATTTCTTATAGCACTTCAACTTTATAATGACCAATGAGTTAAGATTAACAATAAAAATAAAAGAAATAAAAATGTATTTGTAAAAAAGTTGTATTTTTTAATTCGACATAAATTTAATACGTTTATATTAATTTTTAGCTTTAGTTTTTTTCTTTCATTTTTATCGTCACTGAAACCATTATTTTGCGCTAGTATGATGTGAGTAGCAATGTTTTCAAATCCGGGTTTACCCGGTTTCGGTCGAAAAATCGGGTTATATTGAACCGGTTTTTATATTTTCGGAACCCGACTAGACCGGTCCGTTTTGGGGTGATCCGGTTCAACCTGATTCTCAAGACCCCGCCGAGTTTTGATTTTTTCGCGTTTTTTTAGAAAATATATAAATTTTTCCTATTTACGATGAATTTTTTTACATATTATATTGGTTGATAAATAATTATATGTTCAATATACGAAAAATGTCATAATTTTTATATATAATTTTTTTAATTATTAAAAATATTATAAAAATACATATATTTTTTAGAAAATTGAGTTGACTAAGACCCAATGATTTGACCGAATTGATTTCAAAACATTAGTTAGTAGTACATTTTTTTTTAAAACGAGTTAGTAGTAGGGGTGTGTAAGAAACCGAAAACCCGAACCTAAATCGAAAAGACCGAAGAACCGAAACCTAAAAAATCGAAACTGATTGAAAAACCGATGATTCGGTTTTTGCATTTTGAAAAAACCAAAGCTTTTGGTTCGGTTTGTTTTAGCATTAAAGAAAACTGATATAAACCGAACCGATCTCTATGAGAATATATATATAAGTTCAAAGCTAATGGAATATGCTACGCTAGATTAATTATATCATGTTTAATAACTAATCATTGTTTCATATGCTTATTGAACATGACTAAATAATAAGTTTTCTTCTAGGTTGTTTTTTAAATTAGGCTTTTATTGTTGCTATTGTATTGATTAATACGCATAAATGATTTTTTTAGGATTTTATATGATATTTTTTTCCTTATTGTTAATGTTGTGTTTCTTGTTGTTATTGTTTGTTTAAAGCATTTAACGTGTCGGTTTATGGTATATTCGAAATCGACTTGTAAAAGCGAAGCTCGATAACTCATATAGAAACCGAAAAAACAGACCGAAAGGAAATCAACAACCAAAAAACCAAACCGGCAGAAAACCGAAACCGAATGGTTCCTAAAAATCAAAAACCGAAATTTGTTGGTTCGGTTTTGATTTTATATAAAAACCGAACCAAACCGAATCATGCTCACCCCTAGTTAGTAGTTAGTGATTCGAGTTTACAGTATCATCCAATTGGACAGTATACAAGGCTCGAACCTTCTCTTTAGGGGATAAATCTCACTCTTACTTCTATTTAATTTAGACCCCTGAAGATTCTTAGTAAGACTCGAACGAAGGTAGTAAGACTCGAACTTGAAATCTAACCAAAAATACATCCCAAAGTTATTTTTAATGACCAACTGAGCTAGCTCAGTTGGTTATTAGTTAGTAGTACATATATTCATAAATTTAGTAAAAAATGACTTTGAAATAAAAGAAAATATTGAAAGGATACTAAAGATAAAGAGTAGAATGTTATGCCAATTTGACTGCCACCAGTAACATATTCCAAACAAACAGTGATTTCATTTTTCTCCTCTTTCATTTCTTAGAGAGGAGGGTGTGGTGACGAGGGATACTTCGTCGTGCTGAGGTGGTCCCTCGTCGAGTTTCGCCGTGGCTCGTCGCCACACCGACCCCCCTTCTATTCGCCGTGTCAATTTCGCAAATGCGAAATGTTGACGACGAGGCCAACTGGTCAAATATATCCGTTGGGTTGATATTTAAGCCGTTTGATTTGAAAAGTGTTTTTTTTTCTTAATTTTTATATAAACTCTCCCCCATTTAACAATTTTAACAATCATATTCATTCACTAAAATAAAAAAAATACTACTAGAATGGCTTGTTCGGCTCCATACACTTATGATCAAATCAAAAAATTAGTTGCTAAACTAATTAAGGAAGACAACATTCGACAAAAAACGATTATGGATTTAGCCCTCAAATTTGAAAGTGCATCCTCTTCAAAATTTGAACTGCAGGAGGCATGTGAAAAATGCAAGGATATTGCAAAAGAGTGGCGTGATCAGATAATCGAATTTTTGAAAAAAAAATCGAACAAAGACGATGAAATACATGATGCTTTGGTTGAAGAAGGCGTTAAAATCGAAAAACAGATGGATTCTAAAAAAGAATGGATTAGAGAATTTTAATTTCGGTATTATAGTTCTAATTTAAATAATGTTATTTTAATTTCAGTAATGTTATTTTAATTTCAGTAATGTTATTTTATTTTCTATGTTGTAATTTTAATTTCAGTAATGAATTTTCCAACGGCTATGTTTAAATTTGAATTTTCCAACGGCTATATTTAACATGGGTTCCAACGGCTATATTTTCACTATAAATACTAGTTCCATTTAGTTTTTTTTCTCACACAAAACCACACTCTAAAACATGTCTCAAGGAAACACTTTTGCAAACAAGGAACAAAACAAACGAAAAGCTACTCGAAGTAACCCATCGACACCGGAAAAGGTACCAGAGACAATCCCTCCACGACCTTACCCTCCACAACCTTACCCTCCACAACCTTACCCAAACACGATGGGTGAATCATCTGTTCCTACTATTCATCAACCAGAGAGCCCTGTTGAAGAATACCAGGTACCTGCTGAGTTTCGTCTTACTGAGGAACAAGAATATCAACTGCTTAATGATGAAGAAGCATTACGTGAAGCATTAGCAGAAGAAGAACGGAGAAACAAGAGTTGGCGAAGCATATCAAGTGAGAAAAGACACGCGAATTCATCAAGAGATCGTGGGGTATTTCATCGGAATCTGATTCGGATCTCGAAATCGATTAAATTCCGTCGAACCGTACCGTATTGTATCGTTTTTAATTTTATTCCGTATTTGTAACTTTTTTTTCCGTATTTGTAATGTTTTATTTAAGTGAAATAAATTTTAGTTTGTGTGAAAATGAAAAAAGGAAAAAAAAAAGATAGTGGTGGGTCCCAAATGAAGAGGGGTTGTTGTGTTGTGAGTTAAGGGGTATTTTGGTTAGTTGTGTTGGTGTGATGTGGCGCTGAGTTGACAGGTGACTGAGCAAAATTTTGAGGGGTTGGCTCTTCACCACACCCTCCTCTCTTAAATCTTGCCCAAGCTTCAACTTTCAATCACAACCAAAAAAATCCCGACGACATTAAAGCCAGATCTCGCTCTTAGTATTCAGATCCATCTATAAACATGAACCACCAAAATGGAAACGAAATCAAAAAAACACCTACCACTAAAACAACCACGAAACCGTGACCGTTTTGGAGAACATAGTTGCAGCGACAATCTGTGGTGACAGTGGCGGTAGCAGCAGGGAAGGTAGTTATGGTGGTTGTTAGTTTTTAACAAAAACAAATCATTTGTTAAGAAGCAAGTAAGAATGTCTGAATGACTTTTCGTTTAAAAAATAGTCTCAAATGTTTTATAATATAGTATCATGTGATTGTATGTGTGACATATCCATAAAAGGAATTGAATTTCGTTTTTGCTTGCTTAATTCAAAAACGGCAAAACATTATATATTCCTACTATATATTAAATGAAAACCCTATTTATTTACAAAAATGTTACAAAATCAACTTACTTTTTACAATACTTCATGTACAAATCAAAGTAATTTCAAAACTGAAAAAGAAGATACTAAATATCATTTAATACTTATTACTAAAATTAATCAATACATAATATTAAAACTAATTAATACATATTAATTAATACACACTTAAAAAAATAATTAATACATCTCATTATTTAGAAATACTATTATATATTCACATTGTCCAACAATTAAAAGATATATATCTAAAAAATAGTACATATTGTCTACTTAAAATGATGATGTTCAACTGGAACCGGAGTCACAGTCGGTTCAACTAGAAAAAAAAAACCGTTAGAAGACAAATCGAAAGGACCCACCGAGACTGATAAAAACGGAACCCGTTTAATTAGTTTGTACTATATTTTTATAAAAGAGATTATACTCTCTCTCTCTCTCTCTTTCTCTCCAAAAATTTTAAATAGTATAACGTTACAAGGTTGTGATACAAACATTTACAATACAAAAATTTCATAAATTTATTTATATATTCTCATTGGTGGGCAATAAACATTAAATAAAAAAAATTAATACAAATTAATATGCAAATGTAACAAATAATTATTGTTATAAATTATTATTTTTTAAATACAATTATTTAAATTATTCACTAACGTAACTTTAATATCAGATTTCTACTTTGATATTGAACCATACAATTTTTTTTCTTCATAACTTTGCCTTTTTGAAGAAATATATCGTCTATGTATGCATTTTTACAAATTTTGTAAAATACTTATCATTTTACTAATGAATTCAACTAAATCGTACATATAAAAGTAGGAAGATTTTAAGGTCATTATGATATATGAAAACGTGTAAACATATAAATTAAGAAGATTTTCTATATTTAAATGTTAAATAATATTGCGACGAATGTTATATAGATTCTTTTTGAACATAATGTTATATAGCTTTAAAAATACCTTTCACCATCCATCATCACAATCTCGTAATATTATTTATAATGGTTTATTATTTCTTTAAATTATCCCAACTTAATGCTATCGTTATTATTAATAAATATAACTATAAAACATTGCGCTTGCAAAATTTTAGTTTTAGGGTAACACATGGGTACCCTATTAGTGTTTTGAATTCCCAATATGCTCAAATATCCCCCAACAGGCCAACATCTTAGTCTTTTATTTTTTCCCGGTTTAGCTAAACTTGCAATCTATCTAATCATTCAAGAATTCCACCACAAAATGCAACCAATGTAGGTAGGAGTACAAATTGATTACAAGATTCATTCACATAGTAAAATAATTTGGAAAATCTACTAGAAATAGCAAGAAAAAATGAACCAAAACAAGCTGGTACAGGCAAAAGGAACCATTATGTAGTTGAAAATAGATGAAATGAAAGTGAAGTCGAAAAATGCATCCTCTACAAATAGTTTACAATCCCCAATACAGGAAAAATGAGTTTTCTTTTCTTTCTTTGTGATGACAATTTATGGTACACTATAACTACCGCATGAAAGATTTTACGGTTTTGAGAACATCCCTTGAGTTAACGAGGAGAAATCGAAGTCTTTGGCAGACTGAGAAGGAGATGCAGATGGCACTTGGGAGGCCATTTGCGGTTTAGATGCTCCAGAGGGACCCATGCTGTTAAAAGACGAATTTTGTCCCATCATATTTCCAGCTGATGTCATACCATTGGTAGGGGCATTCAGGCCCATGGTAAACATACTACAGTACAAGAATAAAATCTGATCAGCATCTAGAATTCGCAATAAAACAATGGAATAAAAACGTATTATTATTATTGTATAGTTTTTATTTTGTATTTAAGACACACTAAAAAGTCGGGTGAAAGGTGTTTAGTCAACCCAGCCCGTACCAATAACCCCCCGTTCCTTAACCCGTCCGAACACACATTGTGGCTACTCAAGATAGAATCATACCTGGATGTCGGAACCTGAAATGAATTCCCAGCTGGATTTGATGTTCCCATGTTTCCCATCTAGTTAAAATTTGTAAAGTATATGTTAGATTGCAAGCAAACTCTCTTTTCTTCACCATTGTTTGTTGAATTTAATAAATGTATGACAATAATCGGAACTAGCATACTAAAGATATAGAAAGCAATATGGCTACCATAGCCTTGAACCATAAATCTATTTATTTATAGACTGGCTCATGCAGGTTATGTTATATTGTATCATCTCCAACAAGTCAAATAAGTATGATTAAAGTATAGGCGTATAACACTATAATTGGGAAGGTAACAGGTCAAATTGGTCAAAACCTGCCCAAAATGTTGCTAAATGTGTATAACCCTTAGCAACCATATTGCACATTGATTTCTTTGTCATTAAATAGACATTTTGAAAACGAACACGTTTCAGGTCATCCCAGAACCCCAGACCCTGACCCATAGATTTCATTACAGATTTGAACCCAACTGATACCCACCCGACCCATATTGCAGCTTCTAAAACACAAGACACTGGAATTAAATAAGTTACCTGCTGTAAGTATTTCGCTAAGTCATCATTCCCAGGAACTGGCATATTCATTCCAGGAACTTGATAGCCAACATTTGCCCAATTTTGATTGGGCAAATTTGCAGCACCAGGTACAGATTGCCCATTCCCAGGAAATTTTGGCAAGCCACCTGATTTAGCTGCAGCGGCCATTAGTAAGTACTGCTGCTGAGCTAGCATAGCAAGCTGTTGTTGATGAACAGCATATGGTGATGTCGTATTATTACCCTGCAAACATTATAAAGAGGAATATGAATTCTGAATCCCAGGTGATCATAAGGTTTAAACAATAAACTATTCACGCACTAAAGAAAACACTGAGTTGCTCACTTAAAGGCATAACTAAATATTAATGTATTACATTTGATTATAGAAACTATAATAATATAAGATATAATCTGTTATTACTAGATAAAACTAGAACGTTATATAAGCATCGCAAACAAATTGGACAGCTTCGGACCCACACGATCTATTTGCCTCATATCTTCTATACGTAAATTAAACAATATTAGTATTTCGCCCGTTAGAATTGAAATTCAACCCAAATTGATACGAAGAAAGAAGACAAGACAACCGTTATGAAAAATATATACCTTCTCAAAAAGGCTCATAATATCATTTTTGACATCCTTCTTAGGCTTTTCTGATACGCTAGGTTGTAATAGAGAAGGTGAATCTTTAAATAAATCTTCTATTCCAGAAGAGGGCTTGACCGTATTGTCAACAGGTTTTGTAACATTTGTTGTCCCTGTAATTGGTACTTCACCAGCAGCTGCAAATGGGATACAGGAAAAGCCAGTCAGCATAGTGTCGTTAATTATAATAAGTTAATAACCATCTATAACTCAAGATTCTAATCACGGTGTCCTAAAGAGCAATGAAAAGAAACCAACTCCTTGTCACCTATCTGACAGCAGAATAATATTTCTATAGATGGAAAGTTTAATTGGATCATGTGTTTTCTCTAACGACAAATGGGAAAAATTATAGCTAAAAACAAACAGACCAAATGAGTAGAAAGTCACCCGATGTGTATCGTATATGCATCCCACCTGAGTACCTCTTTAGATGTTTTTTTTCAAATTATAATTGTTATCCTTTCCTTTTCAGTTGGGCCATCACACATTTTAGTATATTTCTGTTCAAAAGAAATTTATCATGCACCAAGTTTCCAAATACCACCGATATGAAACAATCAAGAAATATAAGGCACCAACATTTCATAATATGTTGAGTGATACATATGGAGTTACTGTAATATGTATTAAGTTATATAACGTCCGGAATTGCCACGATGTACAAGAGCATTAAATCTTTTATTAAATGTTGAATGGAAATAATATAGTACTGACAATTAGTGTGGAGACTACTGAGTAATAAGGAGAGCTTCTATTTATGATATAAATAAGGGAACTGTAAACATACATTGGAATCCTGCCCATAAATCATCTGCGGAAGAAGCTGCTACTGGAACTTTCTCAGCAGGACCATCGTCCATCGATAGCATGTCAAAAAGATCAGTAGCAAAATCAACTTTAGGAGGAGAGACAGTTTCAACAACCTCCTTTGCCAACTCAGCAGAAGGAGCTGCCGCCTCAGCTTTCTGCTGTATCACCTGTTGAGTTTAGAGAAGAATATCAACAAACTTAATTATCTAAAAGAGATGGCAAACATATTATGAACCCAGTATATATTCATCTGCTTTCCTAACAGGTTGAAGTTACCCAAAGTCTATCTTTACTGCATACAATCTCCGAAATCGATATATTCAAGTTTAGTGACTTTATTGTAATAATGTTCATTTTGTAATCATGAATTCATGATTAATGTAATACAGTAATTATTTAAAAGCATATCAACTTCACGTACAGGCGCAGGTCCTTTTGGAGGCACACGAAGATTAAATCTTGGAACACTGGTGTTGCTTGTTGCAGTACGTGTTTGATAGCTCTTTCTTTCACTAGCAGGACTCTCAACAGGTTTCTGGGACTGCACGTTTTCTTCTCGCACTGTAGGAGATGGAGTTGGTCTTCCATCTTTAGCAACCCATCTTTTGTCTTCATACCTTAGATTTTATGAAGCAGATTAAATCTTTAGATACAAAAATAAAGACGCATAAATTAATTGATCTTACAAAAAAGGTACATACTTAGCCCGGATAAAATTTTCAATGCCAACTCTATCATAATTTGGTGGTAGCTCTGCTTCCCAATAACTATTTGACCTCTCATTTCCCATAGCTGAGTATATAGAGAAGGTTGAATCAATGAAATGTAGTTTAATAAATAATCAATTTATTTGAATATAATGTTCATCGAGAACATCCATGATGAAATAATACGAGGAACATATTTCTTACACTGGATAAATGCAACCTGCTCGGGAAGCCATGTGTCGAGTGTAGCCGATCTCACCTGAGGGGTGCACCAATAATTAATGAAAGAGAAACAGTTTGTTTTTGTTATGAGCAGCATAACAATATTAAATAAGGAAGAGCACAAAGGCCTAACATCAATAATACGCAAAACGCAAAGGCTCAACATGAATAAGAAACTTCTTTCGTGGGGGGCTTTCAAGTTTCAACTACAGGAACATCTGAAGATAGGCCCAATTCCAAGTCTAGTTATAAGCAGAAACCCACACAAAATTGTGGCTACGAATTTTATCCTGTGGTTTATAATTTTTTAGCTGCCTAACAGTTTGTGGTGGTGCAAGAGAGAGGGGAGAAGGTAATATGCCGCTTTTTGTATTGGGTGGATAAAAAAGGTGATATGGGGTAGTTTTTAGATGAACTTAAACTTTAAGTGAGGGTTGGAAATAAGGAATTATTGGATAGATCTATTATGTTCTTAAGTAAATATAATAAATACTTCTGTGTACAAGTATATAGAAGAATAAGGTGCAATTTCAACATGTCATGTACGTAAGCGATGTACCAAATAAGACTATTCTCATACAACACATACTACCAACTAAATGCATCATAATCATTAAATCTCACGAAGTGCATACCCCGATTAAGTTATGCTGATAAGGTCAGGATTCTTGGTCTTAGACATAAGAGAAAGCAATTGGGTCAAATACATTACTTGCCTGTATGGTCGTGTTGAAATAGACGCATACATCAATGTTTATATCTTGACACTAACCCTCAACATCATATATAAAGAATGGACATTCAGAAGTAATCATTGTTGAATAGTGAAAGGTGGTTTGGCATTATATGTGCCCACAAACGAGTGAAGATTTCAATAGACAACCCATAAAGTATATATTTGAATTCTCTTGATGTTTCACAATAGTATATGGCTAGGACAACTTGAATGATGTTTCAATGTGCTTAGTGTCCACATGTCTTTTCTAGGAGTGTTTCATCAAATAGGTTAACATTATTGATTGCTTAAATGACCATGTTGATTACTGCAATCCAATTGTCTAATTTTATCTAGTCTAGTTCACGGCAAGGAGTGACCTTTATAATCTAGGCACGATAAAAGATGTTGATTTTAAAGCCAATTATTGTTATGAAGTATACTAGATAAATGTACACACATGGATTGATTAATGACCATGTTAATTACAGTGCTTCACTAACTTTAACCTATAGACTATAGTAAATGAAGAAACGCTTCCACACACCCAAACCCATGCAAACATTAAACACACTGAAACAAAGACAAGTCCTAATAATGTATACTAGTCTACTATATCAAAAGAAAACTAAGAAACATTTTATGCGTAAATACTTGGCTATGTGGCACATATTATGAGTTTATGACACATAACCTTAGAAAGCAAAAAATAAGTCGACTACTCAGTAGCCATCAGTTTTATATTATCTACTCTCTCCAGTGAGAGGTTGGAGTAAGAATAAAGTAAATTCAACCCTTATCCCATTTACTGCTTTTTTAATACTTAAGACCAACAATGTGTAATTGTATACAAAACCAAATGGTATGTGTTGGATCTCAGAACTTCATGATAGATGTATGAAACATTTAGTTTGTGGTATGCAATTCATGATAACAGTGTCATGTTACTGAAGTATGTGAATGTTGAATCGAGTACCGTCTATTCTTCTGTATAAAGTGTACAGCTACATGTACTCACAATTACATATTGTCATATTCCCATCGACTCTGTTTGGATTTCAATTGATCTAACAAATAGATTTACTGATGAACACTATATTAATGAACTTCGACTCAATGTAGATCTCCTCGTTGGCTTAAAACCAACCTATCTAACTACCGCAAACTTGGTTGCGTTTCTCAAAAAGCATGGTCGTAAACAACAAACTTATTATAAATCGATTTTCCAATAAAAACTGCATGTGCTTCTCACACTATAGTCTCTCCCACTTTCTGTGTGATCCACCATCTTATCCCCGAAACTCATGTTCAAATAACAGCAAACGAAGAAGAGAGACAATGGCAACACCACTAGAATATATAAAAAGAGAAAAATGGATAAAGCCTAGCTGATTGTACCTGTTCTGGTCTAATATTCTTTTCTCTTATTGTCGTTTACATGTCCAGGTAGATGAAGTAACACACCACAAATTTTGGTTTAACAATCAGGATTCTAGTTGCTAAGGGGCTACGGGACAGTCAGGTAAAATTAAGTAACACCACAATCAACTCTTAGTCAAAGTTGATCATTGTGCAGCTTATGTAACACAAGTATGCAACCTGAAGTAATAACATGTATCGAGCACAAGAATGTCCGCTATAACTAAGAGAATGCCTCTAGCTATAGAGGCTACAAGATGGGACGATGGCAGAGCCACCAATGTATGAAAATGCTTGATCTATAGCTTTTAAGAAGTGATTGTGTACAATAATGAAAGAAGTAATGAAATACCTTAGATATGTGAACACCAAGGCTTCGATGGATACCAGAACATTGCATACAAATAAAGATGCCTAAGTTGACACTAGCCCATCGAGGACCTCTGCGATGGAATGCAATGGGAAAGGTGAGTATTATTAGTAAGCAGCTTGTCGAAATTATAAATAAATTAATAAAAGGCATAAAGAAAGGAAAGCAGATAATAATAGTACTTGGTTTTGCAATCAGCGCACTCTCTATTTTCTGGTAACTTGAGAAGACCTTCTAGTAGCTGGAAAGCAAGGAACATTTTAATTAAAGGAATTTACAAACGAAGTAACTAATTAGTAAAATATGAGGCAAGAAGAATGAAGGTAAATTGAGATCTGAATAAATGAGTGTATAATTGTAGATCAGCTCTGAATAAAAAATAACAAATCTATCTTAAAAGTAAAGATAGATCAAATACTATACCTTTCTGTGTCTGGCATTAAGTTCTTTTGAAACACCGGCTTTCTCGTTCATATTTTCCGATTAGATCTCTCTCTCTCTCCCCTTTGATGATGATGATGATGATGATGATGATAGAGATCGGAAGGAAGAAAGAAAGGAAGTAAGTGGTTTTTATTGATGATATTTTTTTAGTTTTATTCCACTGTGTGAATGGAGTTGCTTACTTTACTTGCTCTTGAGTCGTCATCATTCAGTTTTTGTTTTTTTTTTCTTTTTATAAAAGTTTTGTAAAATTTTATAAACTTTCAAAAATCGAACAGAACTGAAAGCAGAGACAGAATCAGGGTATTTCGCAAATGCTCGTCACACTTATGAATTTTTTTAATTTAGTGATAATTTTTGAAAAAACAACATTTTTTTCTAAATATATTTTAAATACACGCGAATGCATCTAAATTTGTTTCTAATCTATACTCCTTATAAAACAAATTGATATCTCTTTTTCTAATAAATACAAAAATTTTAAATAGTACAACAAATAAAGCATCTGTACAACTTATTAATGAAAATAACAAACTAAACACTGAATAATACAACCTATTAATATATATGTATAACCACATTAAAATGTACTCCTTAATATTATAATTAAAACATTTTATTACCACAATTTACAAATAAAATAAAATATTGTACAAAACAACAAATATCACTACATCTTATTTTTTCAAAATCAATTAATAAAAATAAACATATAATTAATACACCCCATTACTCAATTATACAATTTTATATAAACCTTACAAAACAATTTAAAACATATATATTTACAATTTTCAATATAAAACGGATTAACTGATTCAACCGAGAACTAGAGTCACCATCGATTCGGTTAGACAATTAGATAAAGCTACATCAACCTTAAATTTTCGCTTTTTGAAATGTTGTTGTTAAAAAACGTAATGTTAAAATATTGTTCACCAAAATTATGTTACAGGTACCCGCAACCGCATCGCGCGGGTACCTGCGAGTCTTATTTATATACTTAACAAAAAAATTTAAAAATAAGTTTTCCACACGACATCGCCCACTGACTCAAGTGCTATCTAGTGCTCAAGGTTTACTTGATGTTGAGTGGGTGTTGATTAAACGGTTTCATTCAAGAAAAATGAAAACCAACTAATCCACCGTTGATTAACTTATAGTGCAAAAGGAATGCAACCATTAAGTAAACACACGTTTTATTTCTTTGTTAATTGACATGTTTTTGGTGTATCTTAACATGAATAATAACAACTTGTTTGGCAACAAATTATTTGATTCTATACAACCATAAATTAATAATAAAAAAAAGACTAGATTTCAAAAACCTTGTGAGGAACTTTAAAGTGGCAAGGATCGTGAGGAACTCTATATGGTTCTATTATTGATTTATTGTCACTAGCAAAGTGGCAAGGATTGTGCATGCACTTTCAAAGTTCATCCAAACTCACGTCGATACGATAATTGCAGACCAGAGTTCCTCGGAAGGACTACACTTGCACTTGCAAAATTGTAGGTATTGCAGCACCACAAGGACGGTTTTTGCAATTTGCTCTTAACGAAAACAAGAGTTATGGTATGGTGTCCTACTGTCCTTAACCTCGCCTTCAACATCAGTAGCAGTTCTATATGAAGCCATACAAGTTTTTTTTAAAGAACATGTTATAACATTACAACAGGCTGCATGTAAACTGATCGATACATTTGCTAGAGTATTAGCAACTACTACTTGTGTTGTTTTACAACAAATAATGTAAATCTATACATCTATAACTTAACAAAACAAGACTTGTTATATGTATATTCATTCGACGTCCTTAACCTCAGCTTCAACATCAATAACAGCTCTAGATGAAGCTTTCCCTGCATAAACCACGAGTCAGAACCTCAATGCATCACATAAAGTTCAGATTATTATTAATAAGCACTTTCTGACTTTCAAAGTAATAAATACTTTTCTGCAGATTGGTGTACCTTGTTTTGATCGAGAAAATAAGTCGTTAAATGCTTCATCAAATGGTGTAGATTCCTTGGAGGATTTCGACCGCTCCCTTACAAACTGATCACCCACCACTAAAATCCAATATGTAGTCAGTAAACACTCTCAAAGATTTTGCCACAATTGCAATTATAGCTGCAATCGTTCTATATTACTATTGATAATGATTATGGTTCACAAGATTTCTCAACTGTGTCTTCCTAAGTATATTTAGTGTTTTAAAACCCGGGTTGACCCGGTCGGGTGACCGGACGCCGGTTTTGACCGGAAAACCTGGTTGAACCGTGACCGGTGGCTCGACCAGTCAATTAAAAAACCGGGTTTTAAAACATATATATGGTATTTTATTATTAATCAAAGACTATTATAGCTTTATTAAACTAAATGTCTAGTCAAACATTGCATTTTTGTTACCTGAAAACGGTTGATTACAGTAAGGGCACAACTGTGGCTCATCATTTAACATAGATCTGCAACAAACGATACAAATACCAAATTAGATGCAAGATTTCATACAAGATTCAAAATTCAGAGCTTAAGAATTGGATGAGCTTCTTACTTAAAAACCTCAAATTCATTTTCACAATTCCGACACTGCACAGAAATCAATATATGTTACTTCAAATATGGCAAATACAGATACACTCGTAGCAAACTAATAACACCCTTTAAAGAGTGGCCAATGACGTGATTTTGTATATATGTTACTGTGTCTGAAAGTGATGATTATAGACTTCTAGTTACATGATAAACTGAGAGAAAATTTGGTTTCTCAATCAGTTGACGTAGTCTTTGACTAATAAACATTGTATTTCAGCTATTACATGAAAAAAATTGTGACAATGGCCAACAATTTTCGGGGGTTCATTTTAGTAATGCTTAATAAGAATTCAAAATGAGAAAACCATATACAAAGATAATTTTGAATCAAACTTACTCTAATTTCAATCATATCTCGGCTTGCCCACCAAATAAGAGCCCCCAAACCGACTAATGGAACAATCACCACAAAAAGCTGTCATCAAAAACACAACAACTGGATTAACTAGGAAATAACATTATCCATGAACTTGAGCACTGATAATTCAACTTCAAAGTTTATACAGATGCTTATAATCTAATTCAACTATCGATTCATTCCCTAACTAAGTGCAACTCATTCGTATACTTTTTATATCCAATATAATCGGTTTTGAGCATTTAAATGGAGGTATTCTACTATTCTAATAGGTTCCATCAATCAGTCTAACAGTAACATATACAGAACTAATAATCTGATTACTCCGTGTTAGGGTAATTTCTTTCATGAAGCAATCCCAAACACTCCTTATAAGCATAAGCAGATAATCTGTTATAACAAGACGCGGCGTGGAAGATAACGTTTAAATTTGCTCATATAAAAAATCACAATAAGATAAGCGGTTTGAATAGGGAACTTCTACACTAGTTATTCAAATAAGCATTTTGCTTCTTATAAAAGACTCGACCTTCTTTATACAATATTGATGTACTAAAACAAAACAAAAGAGCAAAAAAAAATTGAAATATCTGTTCATTTACTAATCAAAAATTGAAATTTAGAAATTGCAACTCGTGCATTAAATTTGTATCCTAAATAATCAGTTTTGAGTATTTGGGTGGAGGCAACTTGATAGTACGTTTCTGATAATCAGTTAGACAGTAGATTATATAACACTAAAGATGAGCTTATTTCATAATCCAAAACACAATCTTAATCGCCCATCGACACAAATTTTCATGTTTTTTTTTGTAACCGTGGTTTCCAACCTTTTAGCCGGCTAATCCACGTGGTTTTAGCACACCACGTCACAGACACAAACCAACCGGGTAAAACCCTCCCCTTTTTGGGTAGGTTGGTGTGGCCACATTAGGGTTGTTTGCACAAAGCAGGAACTAACTTGAGACCACACACATTTTAGTGACGATACTCACATTTTATGCTATGTGAAAACGCCACAAAATGCAACATAGGAAATAGTGTCTGAATTACCTTATGATGTCACGAAATACAATAATCAAATATCTTTTGTTTGAGTCTTTGAAATTCTACTTATTCATGATTCAAGAGGTAAAACTTTCATACTCATATACGCAAGCTAATAAACGACCTCCACTAAGGTTACTCAAAACCTCTCATTTCAGCATCAACTCAGTGGTTTGCTAACTACAAACACTTAAAACAGCTAACCTATACTTGGAATTACTTATCCAATTACTTATCTGACTATTTTTCAGATACGTAATCAAGTATTCGGGTAAAATTCTCCGCATTGTGCTTAGTTTTGATGAATATCAGCACTTTAAAACAGGACGGGCTGTGTTATATATATATCACTACATCTAACATATCTCGCACGTGTTACAAACAGCTACCACTACTTCTACCAAACACAACGAAACGCCAGAAAGAAAAAACTGACATACCCAAATGTTAACAATAGTATCGAGTATCCAACCAAGTTGACCAGTGAAAGAAAGATAAGTCAAACCAAGAGCCAATGCAAGATTCCCCAATATCCTCTTGGTACCACCATCATCTCCACCACCACCACCACCACCACCAAGGTTACCAACCTTAACAAAAACCACCCTTTTATTCTTCTTCTTGTTAAATATCTTTTCATTAAACCCATACTTACCCTTTTTAAATAAAAAGTTATTAGTACTACTAAACCCTTGTTGTTGGTGATAACAACATAAGTACTTCCTAGTGAAGTAACTTGTGGGTTTTTGTGGTTTTGCGAAAAAAGTTGGTGTTTTGAAGTCTGTGATTCTGGTGAGGATTAGTGGGATTATTGTTGTTGTCATGGTGAAATATGTAATGAAATGGGGTTTAACAAAATTGGGGGAAATTCATAATGAGGAAATAAATGGATGTTTTCTGTACTGTACTACAACAAAAAAGCTATCTTTGTTATGTACTTATGTTGCATTTTTGCACATTAGTTTGTTTGACTCAAATGGTCACTTTAGGTAAATGGTCGTTTCAAGACGCGTTTTTTACTCAAATGTATACATTTATGCAGGGTATGTTTGGCGTGGAACGGTGTAGAGGTTTTTGGGACAGTGGCCGTTGAGAAATAACCTTTCTGATTTTTAATGATTTTTAGCGAGCATTTTGAAATATATATGTTTTTATGGCGAGACTTGAACACACAACTACACAAACATATCAATCTCATAAACTTGTTTCTGATGAGACATGAACCAACAACCTTGGCCACTTAACTTTCTCGCGACTACCTTATGCCATATTAGGCTTAATTTCCATTACAGGCTTAACAACTTCTTTAAAGATTATAAATGTGTTTTAAAAACATTTTTTACAGTAAGAAATCTTGGTACAATGTGTTGTTGGGTTTCTTTGGGTACTAATGGCATGCCAACTGCTGACTACCCTTTGATAGCGCCATTCGTCCTCAGTCATTGCATTTGCATCAACCGATGTTTTAGTTATTGAGGCGTTATTTGAAGGATGCTGAGTTGGCACGCCAATAACATGTTGTTGTTGTTGTTGGTGCCCACTGGACCTAGCTCTCTAATGGTTCAAATGAAGTTCTTCAAAAGCTCATTTAAACACCTTCCAAATGCACAAGTTCCTCAAAGATTATAAATGCTTTTTCTAAAAACGCTTTTTAACTAATAAGAGTCACAGATAGCTTATTTTGGTTAATTCAGTTATAGCTGGTTTGGGGTTAAGAGTACATGCCTCTTTTGTTCTGGTCTGAAGTTTTGGGTTTGGCTGCGGCTGGGTTCAACAAATACCATTGTCTTCTCTCAGTTTGGTTCCGATAGGAAGAAGCTTGAGTCTAACAAACAACATTCGAAGCCTTGTTCAATAGAAGTCAATTTTTGCAACATCATTTTTGTTTTACACCACCAAGGTCTTATAAGTAGAGTGGTATCGTACATATCAACTCTTTTCTTTGTATACGAAATATGGCTGGTCAAAATGCATTCTCAGTTTACCAAATTAATTCCCAAAAAGTATACAAATTTTGTTGTGGCTAATATGATTTGGTTATTCTGTTGAGCACAAATTTGAACCCTAAGTTCCGATTAATCCTGACAAATGAATCATGGGTCTTGTCTTTGGGGTTAGTTGCAGGTTGCTTATTTAAGTTAATCTGGTTTCCTTGTGTTATTTCTGTTCAGCGCTACTTGAATGAGTGTAGATAAATGCTATGTGAAACAGCTATCGACATTTAAGGTGGTGAAATGCTTTTTCAAGAAGCTGATTATATTGAGCCTATAGGAAATGCATAAGCTGCGTTCAGTAAGCTTACTCAAACACCATTTACATCAAATTATCTCACTTAGTTTACTTAAGAATGAAATGGTCAATTTGAGCCAGTTAAAATTCTCAGTCTTTTTACTTGTCACATAGCAGCATAGCACCATCAAATAATCCCATAAAGGAAAATACCATAAGGCACTTTTCATTAATATCTATCATACCCTTAGATATCCAAATACAAGGCCCTTTAAGAGGGAATCAATCATTATTCTCGTTACAAAATACATTTATATATCTGTTTGTCATCTTACATAATAATGGTAATGGTACCTTGTAACGACCAAAAATAGGATCTTGATCATCATTCTTTCTTCTTTTCTTTCACTTCGTCGATCTTGTATGGTGCAGCAGTGTATGCATACATTTGAAAGCCTGCGAAAAACACCATCTCAACGATCACCAATGCATTTTGCAACGCTTGTTGGAGATGTGACACATCGAGCCAAAAATGATTTGATGTAATTATGCCCACAGCCACCAAACCACTGAGTACAATTCCCTGAAAAAAAGTATACCGAAAAATATAAGATCTATTACAGATGCTACAAAGAACATGGATCGCATAAAGCATAATTTCGAGATTTGAGATCAGATTGAACTGATGTGACTGTAAGTTAAGTTCAAATCACCCAAATATGATGAGTGTTTACATGTGAATTATGAAAGTGTGACAGGAAAAATACTATTAACCGCTTTTACTCTTTGATGATCAGTTTTGTTGCAACTAGGTACAAACTGATCGAGTATTTGACCTCCAAATAAACAGATTCCTAAAATACACTTAAAAATGAGAATTATACCTGCCAAAAACAGAAGAAGACGATCCCTTTGACACATAAGAACTTCGCAAGAGGCTTATGCGGTGCCAATTCTTTAGCAAATACATGGTAAAAAACCACAAGTGCATATAATGCCAATGAAACAGATACATTCAAGATCATAGTGAATGTCCAGCTAAGCCAATCGGGATATATCTCAAGGAGTTGTAGAACTATCATCAAAATGGAGCAGACAGGGCGAATCACCACAAACTGCCATGTCCAATACTTGAGGAGCTTCAGGTTATGATGGTTCAAACGAACCGAGTGAGGCTGCATTCAATCATCAAAAGTTGAATAATAGGACAAAAAATTTGGATATGGGAGGATTTACAAGGCCCACAACCAGCCACGGCTAAATGGTCTGAAATTCGCCAAATTTAGTCTATTATAAGCGGCAAACTAGGTGGGTTGGTTAACAGGTCAAAACAGGTACATTTTAGGTCAGATCGGGTTTACCTATTTGACAATTGACCCATTAGAGATATCCCGAATCAACTCATTCAAAAGTAAATATGCTAAAATAGACCCCTCTAATTTCTATAGAGAGTGTAAATGTGCCATGCTGTTGTGTCATAAATGAAAAAGAAATAAGGAAGTAACATTACTTGGAACAGAGTCATGGGGAACGAATGGTGAATTTCTCTTCCTTTAATCTCATCCGGGACAATGTTCTTGGTTATAGATATATTCAAATAAGTGTACAACAAAGCCAAGAACTTAGCCATCACCTACAACAAATAATAAAATTATTATTATTTTTAAAATCACGCCCAACATATGAAAACACAAAACGAAGGGTCATGAAAATTCTCACCAAACCCTCATAGCATTCTTTGACGGAGTCCAAGAACACAAAAAAGGTCTCACTACCACGAATATCAAGCAATCCAACATACGAGTCAAGAGCATAGATGGGTGCCATAAATATAATCACTAGAATCGCCTTTTGTTCTTTGGGTTTCTTCCAGTGAGTAAGATGATCATGTAGCAACTTTAAGGCTAATAGAACAGTAATTGCAACACAAGCTCCAGAACCAAACAAAATCTCCTGCTTGCGAGTCATCACAATGTTCTTCAATGCTTACCGGTCTAACTACTATAGGAAAACCTGCATTAAGATGCTTGTTTACTTCAGAACAGAATAGCTTACCAAAACTCATATAAGGGATGTTTCACATCGCATTTTTTCCAACCACAGACAATTAGTTTTAGTGTTTGACTAACTTAATATTTACGAGTCAAGTGTGATCATCTAATATGTGTTACAGATTACTGTTTAAGTACTTATCCGCTTCTTATTTTTTTCGAGAAAAAAAATAAGTAATTTGGACTAAGCTGCTTATCTGCTTCTTATAGGGTAAGTAAACACTTAAAAATAAGACTTCAAGTTGGCAACAATTGCACCTGCAGATAAACAGTGTCAAATAACCAATATCACAAGTATAAAAACTGCAAAACACGCCCCAAACACTCCAGTTTGTCGAATAATCTGATTCCGAATCAAAAACCTACATAATGAAGCTGACACTTTAAACAACAATACCCAGTTCCATTAGGGTAAAGGGACTGCTTCAACCTCAGACAGATATAAAATAATATAAGTCCAATGATGAGGCATAGTCTCATCCGGAGATTCCGGAGGAGATAATTAGTCACCCTCTTTGGTTAGAACAGTCCTCCGGAGTAGCTAGGGTAACGAAGGTGATCCTAGGTGCGGAGGTAATGACGATGAAGTATTCTCTTCCCTGGAGCTCGGTTGAATAGCCTGTTGGATGAGGTACGGATTGAACAATACATGGTCCACAATGGTTACCAAGTGCAACAGCGGTTCTCACGCTGCACTTAGACAACAACCTCGTCTCCACAATACCCGTGTCGTGGAGTAGAGTCCAAGTAGTATAACACTACTTTCTCTCTCTCTCTAAAACTTACATCAAGCATATACTTACTCTCACGTCGGAACAAAAAACCCCAGGCGAGCTAACAGTGTCTTGTCTTATTTGGGCCTAGGGCCGAAGGATCAGCATAATCCTTGGAGGTACTACGGCTGAAGACCACTTACGGATAATTAACATAACATCCAATGATCACAATTCTTTGAAACTTGTAACTTAAAATAATTCTAACAACCTAGTAAGTTAAAATAGACAAGACATAGGGTATGTTTGGCATTCTTAGGAGCCGGAGTGGGTTGCTGAAGCATATAGCTTGAGCTTATTTTACATGCTATTTTAACTAGCATGTCATCATTTAGGAGCTTATTTTTTTTAATAAGCTCTTCCAAACTCTGGGAGCAAAACGAAGACTTATTTTTAATAGTAACTTATTTTAACTTATTTGTTTTAAAACAATAAGCTCATGTTACGATAAGCTCGAGCCAAACATAACCGTAATAATGAGAATATAAAATGTACTAACAAATAACAACTATCAAAGATCCATCTTTCAACACATAAAGATCAGAAACAAACAACTAACCAAACAAACACAAATTCTTGTCATTTTCTAAATAAAAAAACATCCAAGATATGAAATCTAAAAGGTACCTGAAAACCGATGAAGAGTAGTTACCTGATTTTTGTTTGTTTTGTGAATTAAGGAGATATCGAGGGTAGTAGGTAGTTATAAACAATAATTTAGTTTTGACCCAGGACTCATGAATGTGTATGTATGTAAACGTGATATTTGCGATGGCCCACATGTTATGGGGGTCATAGTTAATAGGGCGCAAATCTCAATACGGCATCTATCATTCTCGTCCATCCCGACTATTATTATTTATTTTATGAGTCATCACAATGTGTGGGTCAGCTTTTGCTCCCATCATTTTGCCTACCGACTAGTTAGTGTTTAGGCTGGCGGGAGTGGGACTTAATCCATTAGTGGGTTGGTCAAAATCATGCGTAATCTCCATCCCATCCAGCCAAAGCCGTGCGCGAGTTGTTTTCAGCAAAAAAAAAGTAAGCAAACTCACTCAGGTGATTTTATATCATTGAGCCTCACCACTAAAATTTATCCGTTTTTTTTAAATAAAAAAAAAATCTACCCAAAATTTACTAATAAATACCCCATCGTCTTCTTCATTTTTCACACACAAAAAATCAAACATCTCATCTTCATCTCCATTTTCATCTCCTCCAAATCATGTCTCAAGAAAACACACCCCGAACCACCAACAAACGTCGAAGTAGGCCAAATACCCAAAATTCACCACCCACGCCGCTAGAAACTTTCGACCTAGAAAACCTGTCACCCGGTATCACCATACGACCACCATCATTGTATCACCCACAACCTTACCAAAACACACCTTACCGTTGCCCGGACCCAAGTCAATACCCTACCAAATACCCTACCCAATACCCGAGCCAATACCCAAGTCAATTCCATAATCAATACCCAAGTCAATACCATAACAAAAACCCAAGCCAATACCAAAGCCATAGGGGTGGTTCCTCATCACAACCCGCCTATGAAACTCAAGATTGCTACATCGCGCAGTATTCAGACTCGTATGAAAGTCAAGGGTTTGCTTCGTATCAACAAACCAGGTCTCCCGAGCTGGAAACCGTTCCCGAAACTCAACCAACGATCCAAAAACCTAAACCAAAGAAGACACTATCTAGGGGACGTCAAAACAAAAAGGCGGTTGAAGAACCTCCAAAATGACAACAACATTGGACAACAGCGGAGGAAATTTTTTTGACAAAAGGTTGGGTTTCCGTGTCTAATGACAACATTCATGGAAACGAAATGAGTACGCATGGATTTTGGACAAAAATCCTTGAGTACTTTGAGAGCAAAACGGGGGAACCCGGGGTTTGTACTTATGATTCTTTGAACGGGAAGTGAAAGTCAATTCGACCTTGTATATCTCGTTTTTGTTGTGTTTATGGTCAACTGATGCAGATGGGGCCTAGAAGTGGTGCATCGGATGCTGATATGATTAATGAGGCGTTGATGCATTATGAGACTCAAGTTGGACTACCGTTCAAATTTCGTCATTGCTGGGAGGTTGTGAAAGACATCGAGAAATAGAATGAGCAAGAATTGCCTAAAGAATTAGCTAGGACTTCCAAAATAAGCAAGAGATACAAGTCATCTGGGTCTAGTTCGTTTAATACAAATTCTATGGATGCAAGTAACAGTGTATATGTTAATGCCACTGATAATGAAGAAGTGCAACCGATCCTATGTCCAATGGGAAGGGACATAGCTAAGGCTAAGTCTAGAGGGAGCAGAGCTTCAGGGGAGTCGAGTACAAACGACGAGGCTTTGGCTAGGTTGATGTTATCTGGGTTGGATGAACAACAAGAACGGGCCTTTGTTGTGCAAGGTGAACAACATTGTCACACTCCCAAAATATCAGAGTATAATGGCGACAAGGGAGTGGTGACGTCATGATTATCATACGCACATAGTCACAAAGAACGACCTCTAAATGAGACGTTCGGAAAATAGATCACTTGTAATTAATAAAATAAATAGTTTTAACAAAGTGCGGAAGCATAAACTGAATACGGTTACAAAACATAGTTTTCTCAAATGGTACAAATGATCGTTGTTTCAAGGAAATGACGGCAATGCATGAGACCTCATTTAGCATCTTCCTTCTTAATACCTGAGAAAAACATTGCTAAAGTGTCAACATAAAGTTGGTGAGTTCATAGGTTTAGTTAAGTGGAAATGTTTAATGAACCACAAGATTTTCCCAAATGTGATGACAATATAACAGATACAAAGTCATCCCAAAAGTATTTATTACAGTCTAAGCTCGTGACACCGAAGCGTTAACAACACCGGCAGTATAATCATATAAATGTAGCCCAAACTAGATGCCTAAACCCACGACATCCTATATCAGATTCAAATGAAACTGTGCCCGCTTGTCCCCTTGTTGGACAAGACAGACAGGGACGTCAATCCCGATAGATCTATCCATTACATTCGCGCTTACACAAAGTAATTAACGGTTCACGATTCACGGGCCAAAGCAACTGGGTTTTTAGTGGGACTTAGACTAATATATAAATCAGTAAATGCACTTGTGTTCACACGTTAAAATCAAGCAATGTCTCACCCCAAAAAGCAGTGAAAAATAGTAAAGTATGGGGCTATAAACTCACCTCGTTAATTCAGCAAAGAGAACGAAGATAAAATAGCTCGAGAGTACGGTTACGCTAGCCGCGACCTAATTAATTATGAGAATCGAGTTACGGTACGAATAATTATATTATTAAAAGACTCGACACCCTAGTTGTGCTTGACGAAACCATACGTTTATGAAAAGTACGATTTACGGAAAAGTACGATAAATAAAAGTCGGTTTATTAAATGGTCGGGTTTCACGGGTTAAATTATAACCTAAATTTACAAAATTCGTTTTGGGCTTTAACCAAACTAAATAAATACACAAGGCCCAAATTTGGGTCCAATATCTTTACACACAAACCGGCCCAAGGGTCATTAGACCCGGCCCGGTCCATGGGCGGACATAACAAGGAACGGAGGGAGTAAATAACGTGTGTTTACACACAACTTCCCATATCAGAGAGTTAACTCTCTCTCCTCCCTCGATATTATCTCCACCGCCCCAAACTCTCTCTCTCTTGAATCTAGATCGGTTCAATCCTTCCATGGCTATTTATCCTTATCAGTTTGAGTATGAAGATCATGTATGGGTGGTCTGAGGTTCTTAGATCGCGTGAGATGTGGGGTTTAATCCCCACATCAAACCGATTGGGTTTTCTGATGTGTTCATCCTTGCGGTTTCGTGAATCAATAGCCAGAAATCAAGATAAGTTTGTTTTTCCTTTATTTCTTTTAACAAGATTAATTTATTTTCGATTTATAATGATCAGTGGGTTTGATTGACTTGTATAAAGTTGTTGTGAATCATATGATTCTCGGATTTAAAACAAACGAATTTAGGGTTTTGAAATATTTGGGGGTTTTTATAAATCTGGGTTTTAAACACAATTAATTGATGTTTTCTGTTATAAAATCAAACTAATTTCAATATAAAATCAGTTTATAAAAATTAGGGTTTCGGTTAATTGGGGGTTTTTGCATAACTCATTTTCAATTAAATTAAATATGGGGTTTGGGTTTAGATTAGGTTTAATTAACGTTTTAATTAATAAAAATTCGATCTAGGGTTTTCATAAAATTGGGGGTTTTTATATTCGACTGTTACTCATGTTTATGTGATGTTTTTGTAATGTGAAAAGTGCTAATTTAATGTTTAGAAAGGTTTTTAAATAATTAGGGTTTCGATTTGAAATGGGGGTTTTTATACCCGCGGCATGATTAATGGTTGTTAGGGTGTTTCTGTAAAAATGAAAGTGATTAAGACATTTGATTTAGATGGTAATGATTGTTGATAGTTTTGGCAGAAAGTAAGAACTGGGTTGGTTTGATTTGATTCTCGGTTTGGTTCTTGATTGGGTCTCGGTTTGGTTGGACATGGGTCTCGGTTTGGTTCTTGATTGTGGTCTTGATTTGGTTGGACATGGGTCTCGGTTTGGTTCTAAGTCGGGTCTCGGTTTGGTCTAAATCGGGTCTCGGTTTGGTCTAAATCGGGTCTAAATCGGGTCTCGGTTTGGTTGACAGAAAAGTAAAATCATAGACATGTTTGTATTAGTTATAAGGTTTAACAAATTTCAGTTTTTAGTTAAAAGTATAAGACCATTACAATGACTAACACAATGATTCGTTTATTCGCAGGTTCGTACAAAACAAGCACATCTAGGACTTCATAAGGAAAGACGAAAAGACGAAAGACTCACAATGGGGATGCTATGTTCGGTTTTGCAGGTTCGGACGGGATGAAGACTTTCGGTTTTGCAGGTTCGGACGGGATGAAGACTTTCGGTTTTGCAGGTTTGACGCGACGTGTGGGTCGGCTGGACCTAATCTTCACTCTACCCAGAAGTTGTATTTGGAAAGACTTGTGCAGATTTTTGGTGTTTGTAATTTGGACAGTGATAAACTTGTATTTGGACATTGGATAACTTTGGGTTTGTATATAAACTTGTATTGTTAGTCTAGGGTTAGTGTCAAACTGAAAATGTTAACTTGTGATATACCCAAAAGGGGTAAACTAGGCATGTGTGCTGTCCTTTAGTGAGGAAATAAACTATGAAGTTTATATGTAGTTTAGACATGTGACAGAAATTTGAGACCCTTGTAAGGCAAGCTTGGTAATATAAATGAAGGTTTATACTCAGTTATATGTATACATGCTGTGACAACTTATACAACTTGACTCGGGTTCACAATGGTTACGTTTAGACGCGACTGAATAAACACGATACTAAAACCGTTTGACATACGATCCCAAAACAAAACAATTGTGCGAGACGTCACGAAATCTTAATAACTATATCAAATAAACGTACGGCAAAACATAAAACGCTCACAAACTTGTGTATTGCATTCAACTTAATACTCGCGAATACTCGAGATGTTACATATGCTCTCCCTAAAAAGGGCTTTGTCCGCAAAGCAAAACAATTAACACATTCATGTCGACAACTCGTCGGTAAACAGTTAAAATACTCGTACTACATGAATAAATTAAGATGGAAATTTGACGAATGTCACAGTATTCCCATGTTTTAGAGATTTCGTCACGAAATCAAGACGTTGTTGTAGTAGGTTGGTTAGCGAAAAGATGAGGATACTTGCTCTTGAATTGATCTTCACGTTCCCACGTATATTCTGAACCTCTACGCGCGTTCCATCGGATCTTCACAATAGGTATACGGCTTTGCTTGAGTTGTTTAACCTGACGATCCATAACTTCTACTGGTTCTTCTACGAAGTTGAGTTTGTCGTCGAGTTGAATCTCCTCCAAAGGGATAACGAGTGCTTCGTCAGCTAAGCATTTCTTCAGATTGCAAATGTGGAACACATTATGCACTCGGCTAAGTTCTTGAGGTAATTCCAAACGATAGGCTACGGGACTAATCCTCTCTATAATCTTGAAGGGTCCAATGTAACGAGGATTTAACTTTCCACGCTTTCCAAAGCGAATCACACCTTTCCAAGGTGAGACCTTCAACATAACTTTATCACCAACTTCAAACTCAAGAGGTTTGCGTCTCATATCAGCATAACTCTTCTGTCGATCTCTTGCGGCTTGCATACGGCTCTTAATCTTAAAGATCTTCTCAGTAGTCTCGTGTATGATCCCGGGTCCAGTGAGTTGTGCTTCACCGACCTCTGCCCAACACACGGGTGAACGACACTTCCTACCATACAGTGCTTCGAATGGCGCTGCCTTAATGCTAGTGTGATAACTATTGTTGTATGAGAATTCCACCAGAGGTAGGTGTCTATCCCATCTATTTCCAAAGTCAATCACACAAGCTCTCATCATATCTTCTAGGGTTTGAATGGTCCGTTCACTTTGACCGTCAGTTTGGGGATGGTACGCAGTGCTCATATCCAACTGCGTTCCCAATGCCTTCTGCAGTGACTTCCAAAACTGCGAAGTAAATCGGCTGTCTCGGTCGGAGATTATAGACACAGGCACACCGTGCTTCGTGACTACTTCCTCCAAGTACGTCCTTGCTAACTTATCCATTCCATCAGTCTCCTTGATGGGTAGGAAATGAGCCGATTTGGTGAGTCGGTCGACGATTACCCAAATCGTGTCGAATCCGGCTGCGGTCTTTGGTAGCTTGGTAATGAAATCCATAGTGATCCTTTCCCACTTCCATTCTGGCAGTTCGGGTTGGACCAATAATCCTGATGGTTTCATATGTTCGGCTTTGACTTTGGCACAAGTCAAACACTTGCTAACGTATGTAGCAATATCCGCCTTCATGTTCGGCCACCAATACAACATCTTCAGATCATGATACATTTTATCAGATCCCGGATGTATGGAGTACTTTGACTTATGCGACTCATGCATAATCAAGGATCGTAGGTCACCATGGCATGGTAACCAACTCCTATTATCAAGGCATAACGTTCCATCCGAACGTGCTTCCAACTTCTTTATCATTCCTCCAACATCTTCAGTCTTGAGAATTTCTTCCTCGACTGCTTCTCTCTGAGCCTTGAGAATTAAGGATGGAAGGTCTAAGTCAATGGTCATCATTAAAGCCTTCATTCTAAGAACTCTCTCCTTTCGACTCAAAGCGTCGGCCACGACATTTGCCTTGCCTGGGTGATAACGAATCTCGCAATCGTAATCACTGAGCAACTCTAGCCAACGTCGTTGTCTCATGTTGAGTTCCTTTTGATTCAAAATATGTTGTAGACTCTTATGATCAGTGAATACAACACACTTAGTACCATAAAGGTAGTGTCTCCAAATCTTCAAGGCAAACACCACTGCTCCCAACTCTAGGTCATGAGTTGTGTAGTTCTTCTCGTGCACTTTTAGTTGTCTTGATGCGTAAGCTATGACCTTAGTCCTTTGCATCAGTACTGCACCTAACCCTTTTATGGATGCATCACAATACACCACAAAGTCTTCATTACCCTCGGGTAGGGCTAGTATAGGTGCTTCACACAACATCTGCTTCAACGTCTGGAATGCCAAATCTTGATCTTCCTTCCACTCAAACTTCTTATCCTTTTGAGTCAATTCCGTCATTGGTTTAGCTATCTTGGAGAAACCTTCAATGAATCTCCTATAGTAACCAGCAAGACCTAAAAATTGACGGATCTCCGTGGGTGTTGTTGGAGTCGCCCAATCCTTTACGGCCTCGATCTTAGCAGGATCAACGTGAATACCACTGCTGTCGATCACATGCCCAAGGAATTGCACTGTGTTTATCCAAAACTCACATTTGGAAAACTTTGCATATAACTTCTCCTTCCTTAGCAGCTCTAATATGGTCTTCAAATGTTCCTTGTGCTCCTCTTCATTACGAGAATAGATGAGAATGTCATCGATAAATACAATCACAAACTTGTCCAAGTATGGTTTGCAAACTCGGTTCATGAGATCCATGAATACCGCAGGTGCGTTTGTCAAACCGAAAGGCATAACTTGGAACTCGTAGTGTCCGTACCGGGTTCTAAAAGCCGTTTTATGAACGTCTTCCTCCCTAACCCTTAGTTGATGATATCCTGATCTTAAATCGATCTTCGAGTATATGCTAGATCCTTGCAATTGGTCGAAAAGATCGTCAATCCTCGGCAATGGGTAGCGGTTCTTTATCGTCAGCTTATTCAATTCTCGGTAATCGATACACATTCTAAAGGATCCATCTTTCTTTTTGACAAATAAGACCGGCGCTCCCCAAGGTGAGGAACTTGGTCTAATGAAACCTTTGTCAGAAAGTTCCTTTATCTGTTCAGCTAACTCTGTCATCTCGGCCGGTGCTAGACGGTATGGGGCTCTAGCAACAGGCGCGGCTCCTGGTGTAAGCTCGATGTGAAACTCCACTTGCCGTGCTGGTGGTAGTCCGGGTAAATCCTCTGGGAATACGTCCGGAAAGTCTCTAACGATCGGTACATCTTCCACCTTCTTCTCGCGATCTTCTTCTCCTCCCTTTTGTGTTACTTGAACCAAGAATACCGGACATCCCTTCTCAATGTATCTTTGGGTCCTGATACATGAGATGACTTCCAATCTTGATCCATTCTTCACTCCACTTCTTTCGCCTTGTATGATGAGTACGTCGTTTCCATAAGGAACACGGACACACTTCTCATGACATACAATCTCCGCGTGATGCTTCGACATCCAATCCATTCCAATGATGACATCAAAACTTCCCAATTCTATAGGGAGTAGGTCGATACTAAACGAACGACCTTGTAGCCTTACACTACATCCTTTCAGAATGACGTCGGTGGTTACTGACTTCCCATCGGCTAATTCTACATTATACTTAACGTCTAACGCAGTAGGGGTAACATTTAGGCGTTCACTAAATATAGACGACACAAAACTCCTATCCGCACCAGAATCAAATAGTACTGAAGCATAGTTGTTATTGACTAGAAACGTACCAGTCACAACATTGTTGTCTTGCACAGCAGCTTCAGCACAGAGATGATACACTTTGCTAGGTGCCGTGAATCCTCCAGGAGTACTAGTTGTGGCTCGGTTATTCCCTCCTCGGTTCCCTTGATTCTGCTTCTGGTTCCCTTGGTTCTGATTTTGATTCCCTCGAATCTGGTTACTACGACCTTGGTTCCCACTGCTTGGACATTTGTTCTTGTAGTGACCTTTCTCTCCACATCCAAAGCAAGTGACATTTGCTCCTTGGCCACCTTGCGTTCCAGGTCCTCTTTGATTAGTAGAACGAGGTGGTGCTCGACATTCCTTTGCCTTATGTCCCGCCTTCCCACAATTGTAGCACGTAGGGGGACATGCTCCTTCGTGGTGTCGGCCACATTTTCCGCAGAAAGGTAGTCTTCCAGCGTAGTTCCCAGTATTTCCTTGTCCAGCAGTGAACACTCTTGCTACTTCTTGTCGCTTGTTCTGGTTGTAGTTGCTTGGGTTGTTGCTGTTGTTGGTATTGTTGTTGTAGTGGTTGCCAGACCACTTTCTTTTATCCCCAGTATTTTCTCCCAACTCCTGTACCACTTGGTACATCAGACTCTGAGCCATGTCGATTGCCTCGTGCAAATCAGTCGGCTTGGATGAAGTCACATTCCCTTTGATGCTCAAGGGTAGTCCTTCAATGTATCGCTCCAACAATCGGTCATCGTTGGGCACCATTTCCGGACATAACAAGATCAACTCTTGAAAGCGCTGATTGTAAGCAGTAAGAGCAGTACCCTTGACCTTCAGGTTCCACAGCTCAACTTCCATCTGCTTGACTTCATTTCGTGGGCAGTATTTCCTCACAAACATAGCTTTAAATTCACTCCAGGGCGTCGTTTGGGCAACGTCAATGGTCACTGCACGAGCATAGACGTTCCACCAAGTCAAAGCACCATCCACTAACGTGCTTGACGCAAACTTCACTTTGTCGGCTTCAGCGACATTGCTAATCCCAAATTGGGATTCTAGCTTCTCAAACCATCTGGTTAATCCTACTGCTCCTTTAGTACCGCGGAAACTTACTTGCGTAACTGCACGAAATTCCTTGTAGGTACAAGTCCGTGCAATAGCATTAGTAGCTCCTTGGTTGGTCTCCTCCTGTGTGCTAGCTGTACGATTTGCTTCAGCGGTCGCGAGTGCCTCGGCCACTCGTTCGGCTATCATTTGGCTTAACATGACGGTGTCAATTCCACCGGTAGCGGCTGGCGGATTCTGCGTTTCGGATCTTCTAACTGGCGCCATAATCTATCAAGGTAATAGGATAATGAGTTTTTGCCAGACATAACATGCATGGCACACACAACACAATTATGAAATGCTCCAGGATGTAATACACAATATATAATGATCTCACAATTTTTGCAACTCATAATATCATTCATGGAATCGTTTGATAGTACATCATAGTTTGTCATAACATAATAAGAGAAAATAAAATACCAACTAGCTAAGACAAACTTCAAAGCTTAGTGGTCATACAGGGATAGGTCGATGGTACAAGATAAATCTAACTAGTGCCCTCACGGCGCTGATGAAGCTCCTTCTCCAACTCTGCTAACCTCCTCTCAACCACGAGCTCACGAGCCTGGGAATCTCTCAGTCTAACATCGGTATCATGACAAGCGGCTCTAAACCTCTTATCCAAGTCTGCAACAGGGTCCTCCACTGGTGCCTCTAGTCCGCCTGTCTCCACCAATGGCTCTACTCCCCAACAGGTCATCAGACTCCCAATCTCCTCAAGACGAGCGTTCGGCATGGATTCCATCTGATCAAGAACAGTAAGAAGCTGTCCTCATAGACGGGTCACACATACTGTCAACACTGTCTCATCCCTAACTGGACTCTTCTTCGCCAGTGCCTCTAACTTATCCTGCACTTCATTATACTCTTCACCTAAAGCCTCTACGGCATCCTCCAACCTGTTCAACCGTGTCGTCACACATCCATCTGCCGCCCCAAGCATCACCACCGTCGACGTAGCTCTCCTAGGAAGAGGAGTCGTAGCTCTCGGCCCAGTAGAGATACCTGCATCAGTAAGCATCTCCTGGTACACTGCAGGTACAGTCTCTGGTGGTGGTAGTAGTAATGGTGTCTCTGGGACAGAACTGGCAGGTGTGCGGGCTGCATGCCTGTCAGTGGCAGTGAAAGGTATGAGGGGTCGGTAAGGTGAAAGTAGTGGTCGAGCAGCTCTTCCCCGAAGACGTCGTCTCACATAGTAGAAAGGTAGAGTACCAGGTGCTGGAGCAGGAATAGCAGTCCTTTCTCCTTCGTCTTCAGATGAAGATGAGGAGATGTGTGCTAGGGAAACCTCAGGAGTAGCGGCATATGCAGTAAGAGGGTCCTCAGTGTTTGTGACCTCCATAGGCTCTCCTTCCCCATCTGTAAACTCCATCTCATCATCCTCTGTCTCCTCTACCGTCTCATCTCCAGTCACTGATGTCTGACCTGGTGACTGCACCACGTCAGTGTCTAAGTCATCCTCTCCTCCGCCTTCTAGGCTAAGCACATCGTCAGCTGATGCATCAGGAATACGAATCGGTGAATGACGAACCTCCTCAGTCTCTCTCTCTGTATCGTCATCTGAAACCATCCGGTACCACGGATATCCTGACGACGATCCTCTAGGTAGTCCTACTGATGAACTGATGGTCGACTGTGAACTACGGTTGTAGTATGCTCCTGTAGACGTGGAATCATCAGATGAAGACATCGTTGTAATCATAAACAAAATAAATGTGTGTAAATATCTCATAAAATTAGTCTGTAAAAAGGGACATTAACATAACATAGCAATCATTGTTGAATCCACATGTATCCCATATAACATAATTCAGATTTTGTTGTTGCACATGTAACCCATGTAAATATACCTCGAAATTGTTAATTCACATGTATCCCATTTATTACTTATGTATCTACATATACTTAATACTTACAATCTGTATGATAATCGATTAAACATAGAGCAGTTATAGTCTAGAGTTACTAAATGCAACCTAGTTCTCTATAACTATGGCTCTGATACCAATCTGTCACACTCCCAAAATATCAGAGTACAATGGCGACAAGGGAGTGGTGACGTCATGATTATCATACGCACATAGTCACAAAGAACGACCTCTAAATGAGACGTTCGGAAAATAGATCACTTGTAATTAATAAAATAAATAGTTTTAACAAAGTGCGGAAGCATAAACTGAATACGGTTACAAAACATAGTTTTCTCAAATGGTACAAATGATCGTTGTTTCAAGGAAATGACGGCAATGCATGAGACCTCATTTAGCATCTTCCTTCTTAATACCTGAGAAAAACATTGCTAAAGTGTCAACATAAAGTTGGTGAGTTCATAGGTTTAGTTAAGTGGAAATGTTTAATGAACCACAAGATTTTCCCAAATGTGATGACAATATAACAGATACAAAGTCATCCCAAAAGTATTTATTACAGTCTAAGCTCGTGACACCGAAGCGTTAACAACACCGGCAGTATAATCATATAAATGTAGCCCAAACTAGATGCCTAAACCCACGACATCCTATATCAGATTCAAATGAAACTGTGCCCGCTTGTCCCCTTGTTGGACAAGACAGACAGGGACGTCAATCCCGATAGATCTATCCATTACATTCGCGCTTACACAAAGTAATTAACGGTTCACGATTCACGGGCCAAAGCAACTGGGTTTTTAGTGGGACTTAGACTAATATATAAATCAGTAAATGCACTTGTGTTCACACGTTAAAATCAAGCAATGTCTCACCCCAAAAAGCAGTGAAAAATAGTAAAGTATGGGGCTATAAACTCACCTCGTTAATTCAGCAAAGAGAACGAAGATAAAATAGCTCGAGAGTACGGTTACGCTAGCCGCGACCTAATTAATTATGAGAATCGAGTTACGGTACGAATAATTATATTATTAAAAGACTCGACACCCTAGTTGTGCTTGACGAAACCATACGTTTATGAAAAGTACGATTTACGGAAAAGTACGATAAATAAAAGTCGGTTTATTAAATGGTCGGGTTTCACGGGTTAAATTATAACCTAAATTTACAAAATTCGTTTTGGGCTTTAACCAAACTAAATAAATACACAAGGCCCAAATTTGGGTCCAATATCTTTACACACAAACCGGCCCAAGGGTCATTAGACCCGGCCCGGTCCATGGGCGGACATAACAAGGAACGGAGGGAGTAAATAACGTGTGTTTACACACAACTTCCCATATCAGAGAGTTAACTCTCTCTCCTCCCTCGATATTATCTCCACCGCCCCAAACTCTCTCTCTCTTGAATCTAGATCGGTTCAATCCTTCCATGGCTATTTATCCTTATCAGTTTGAGTATGAAGATCATGTATGGGTGGTCTGAGGTTCTTAGATCGCGTGAGATGTGGGGTTTAATCCCCACATCAAACCGATTGGGTTTTCTGATGTGTTCATCCTTGCGGTTTCGTGAATCAATAGCCAGAAATCAAGATAAGTTTGTTTTTCCTTTATTTCTTTTAACAAGATTAATTTATTTTCGATTTATAATGATCAGTGGGTTTGATTGACTTGTATAAAGTTGTTGTGAATCATATGATTCTCGGATTTAAAACAAACGAATTTAGGGTTTTGAAATATTTGGGGGTTTTTATAAATCTGGGTTTTAAACACAATTAATTGATGTTTTCTGTTATAAAATCAAACTAATTTCAATATAAAATCAGTTTATAAAAATTAGGGTTTCGGTTAATTGGGGGTTTTTGCATAACTCATTTTCAATTAAATTAAATATGGGGTTTGGGTTTAGATTAGGTTTAATTAACGTTTTAATTAATAAAAATTCGATCTAGGGTTTTCATAAAATTGGGGGTTTTTATATTCGACTGTTACTCATGTTTATGTGATGTTTTTGTAATGTGAAAAGTGCTAATTTAATGTTTAGAAAGGTTTTTAAATAATTAGGGTTTCGATTTGAAATGGGGGTTTTTATACCCGCGGCATGATTAATGGTTGTTAGGGTGTTTCTGTAAAAATGAAAGTGATTAAGACATTTGATTTAGATGGTAATGATTGTTGATAGTTTTGGCAGAAAGTAAGAACTGGGTTGGTTTGATTTGATTCTCGGTTTAGTTCTTGATTGGGTCTCGGTTTGGTTGGACATGGGTCTCGGTTTGGTTCTTGATTGTGGTCTTGATTTGGTTGGACATGGGTCTCGGTTTGGTTCTAAGTCGGGTCTCGGTTTGGTCTAAATCGGGTCTCGGTTTGGTCTAAATCGGGTCTAAATCGGGTCTCGGTTTGGTTGACAGAAAAGTAAAATCATAGACATGTTTGTATTAGTTATAAGGTTTAACAAATTTCAGTTTTTAGTTAAAAGTATAAGACCATTACAATGACTAACACAATGATTCGTTTATTCGCAGGTTCGTACAAAACAAGCACATCTAGGACTTCATAAGGAAAGACGAAAAGACGAAAGACTCACAATGGGGATGCTATGTTCGGTTTTGCAGGTTCGGACGGGATGAAGACTTTCGGTTTTGCAGGTTCGGACGGGATGAAGACTTTCGGTTTTGCAGGTTTGACGCGACGTGTGGGTCGGCTGGACCTAATCTTCACTCTACCCAGAAGTTGTATTTGGAAAGACTTGTGCAGATTTTTGGTGTTTGTAATTTGGACAGTGATAAACTTGTATTTGGACATTGGATAACTTTGGGTTTGTATATAAACTTGTATTGTTAGTCTAGGGTTAGTGTCAAACTGAAAATGTTAACTTGTGATATACCCAAAAGGGGTAAACTAGGCATGTGTGCTGTCCTTTAGTGAGGAAATAAACTATGAAGTTTATATGTAGTTTAGACATGTGACAGAAATTTGAGACCCTTGTAAGGCAAGCTTGGTAATATAAATGAAGGTTTATACTCAGTTATATGTATACATGCTGTGACAACTTATACAACTTGACTCGGGTTCACAATGGTTACGTTTAGACGCGACTGAATAAACACGATACTAAAACCGTTTGACATACGATCCCAAAACAAAACAATTGTGCGAGACGTCACGAAATCTTAATAACTATATCAAATAAACGTACGGCAAAACATAAAACGCTCACAAACTTGTGTATTGCATTCAACTTAATACTCGCGAATACTCGAGATGTTACATATGCTCTCCCTAAAAAGGGCTTTGTCCGCAAAGCAAAACAATTAACACATTCATGTCGACAACTCGTCGGTAAACAGTTAAAATACTCGTACTACATGAATAAATTAAGATGGAAATTTGACGAATGTCACAGTATTCCCATGTTTTAGAGATTTCGTCACGAAATCAAGACGTTGTTGTAGTAGGTTGGTTAGCGAAAAGATGAGGATACTTGCTCTTGAATTGATCTTCACGTTCCCACGTATATTCTGAACCTCTACGCGCGTTCCATCGGATCTTCACAATAGGTATACGGCTTTGCTTGAGTTGTTTAACCTGACGATCCATAACTTCTACTGGTTCTTCTACGAAGTTGAGTTTGTCGTCGAGTTGAATCTCCTCCAAAGGGATAACGAGTGCTTCGTCAGCTAAGCATTTCTTCAGATTGCAAATGTGGAACACATTATGCACTCGGCTAAGTTCTTGAGGTAATTCCAAACGATAGGCTACGGGACTAATCCTCTCTATAATCTTGAAGGGTCCAATGTAACGAGGATTTAACTTTCCACGCTTTCCAAAGCGAATCACACCTTTCCAAGGTGAGACCTTCAACATAACTTTATCACCAACTTCAAACTCAAGAGGTTTGCGTCTCATATCAGCATAACTCTTCTGTCGATCTCTTGCGGCTTGCATACGGCTCTTAATCTTAAAGATCTTCTCAGTAGTCTCGTGTATGATCTCGGGTCCAGTGAGTTGTGCTTCACCGACCTCTGCCCAACACACGGGTGAACGACACTTCCTACCATACAGTGCTTCGAATGGCGCTGCCTTAATGCTAGTGTGATAACTATTGTTGTATGAGAATTCCACCAGAGGTAGGTGTCTATCCCATCTATTTCCAAAGTCAATCACACAAGCTCTCATCATATCTTCTAGGGTTTGAATGGTCCGTTCACTTTGACCGTCAGTTTGGGGATGGTACGCAGTGCTCATATCCAACTGCGTTCCCAATGCCTTCTGCAGTGACTTCCAAAACTGCGAAGTAAATCGGCTGTCTCGGTCGGAGATTATAGACACAGGCACACCGTGCTTCGTGACTACTTCCTCCAAGTACGTCCTTGCTAACTTATCCATTCCATCAGTCTCCTTGATGGGTAGGAAATGAGCCGATTTGGTGAGTCGGTCGACGATTACCCAAATCGTGTCGAATCCGGCTGCGGTCTTTGGTAGCTTGGTAATGAAATCCATAGTGATCCTTTCCCACTTCCATTCTGGCAGTTCGGGTTGGACCAATAATCCTGATGGTTTCATATGTTCGGCTTTGACTTTGGCACAAGTCAAACACTTGCTAACGTATGTAGCAATATCCGCCTTCATGTTCGGCCACCAATACAACATCTTCAGATCATGATACATTTTATCAGATCCCGGATGTATGGAGTACTTTGACTTATGCGACTCATGCATAATCAAGGATCGTAGGTCACCATGGCATGGTAACCAACTCCTATTATCAAGGCATAACGTTCCATCCGAACGTGCTTCCAACTTCTTTATCATTCCTCCAACATCTTCAGTCTTGAGAATTTCTTCCTCGACTGCTTCTCTCTGAGCCTTGAGAATTAAGGATGGAAGGTCTAAGTCAATGGTCATCATTAAAGCCTTCATTCTAAGAACTCTCTCCTTTCGACTCAAAGCGTCGGCCACGACATTTGCCTTGCCTGGGTGATAACGAATCTCGCAATCGTAATCACTGAGCAACTCTAGCCAACGTCGTTGTCTCATGTTGAGTTCCTTTTGATTCAAAATATGTTGTAGACTCTTATGATCAGTGAATACAACACACTTAGTACCATAAAGGTAGTGTCTCCAAATCTTCAAGGCAAACACCACTGCTCCCAACTCTAGGTCATGAGTTGTGTAGTTCTTCTCGTGCACTTTTAGTTGTCTTGATGCGTAAGCTATGACCTTAGTCCTTTGCATCAGTACTGCACCTAACCCTTTTATGGATGCATCACAATACACCACAAAGTCTTCATTACCCTCGGGTAGGGCTAGTATAGGTGCTTCACACAACATCTGCTTCAACGTCTGGAATGCCAAATCTTGATCTTCCTTCCACTCAAACTTCTTATCCTTTTGAGTCAATTCCGTCATTGGTTTAGCTATCTTGGAGAAACCTTCAATGAATCTCCTATAGTAACCAGCAAGACCTAAAAATTGACGGATCTCCGTGGGTGTTGTTGGAGTCGCCCAATCCTTTACGGCCTCGATCTTAGCAGGATCAACGTGAATACCACTGCTGTCGATCACATGCCCAAGGAATTGCACTGTGTTTATCCAAAACTCACATTTGGAAAACTTTGCATATAACTTCTCCTTCCTTAGCAGCTCTAATATGGTCTTCAAATGTTCCTTGTGCTCCTCTTCATTACGAGAATAGATGAGAATGTCATCGATAAATACAATCACAAACTTGTCCAAGTATGGTTTGCAAACTCGGTTCATGAGATCCATGAATACCGCAGGTGCGTTTGTCAAACCGAAAGGCATAACTTGGAACTCGTAGTGTCCGTACCGGGTTCTAAAAGCCGTTTTATGAACGTCTTCCTCCCTAACCCTTAGTTGATGATATCCTGATCTTAAATCGATCTTCGAGTATATGCTAGATCCTTGCAATTGGTCGAAAAGATCGTCAATCCTCGGCAATGGGTAGCGGTTCTTTATCGTCAGCTTATTCAATTCTCGGTAATCGATACACATTCTAAAGGATCCATCTTTCTTTTTGACAAATAAGACCGACGCTCCCCAAGGTGAGGAACTTGGTCTAATGAAACCTTTGTCAGAAAGTTCCTTTATCTGTTCAGCTAACTCTGTCATCTCGGCCGGTGCTAGACGGTATGGGGCTCTAGCAACAGGCGCGGCTCCTGGTGTAAGCTCGATGTGAAACTCCACTTGCCGTGCTGGTGGTAGTCCGGGTAAATCCTCTGGGAATACGTCCGGAAAGTCTCTAACGATCGGTACATCTTCCACCTTCTTCTCGCGATCTTCTTCTCCTCCCTTTTGTGTTACTTGAACCAAGAATACCGGACATCCCTTCTCAATGTATCTTTGGGTCCTGATACATGAGATGACTTCCAATCTTGATCCATTCTTCACTCCACTTCTTTCGCCTTGTATGATGAGTACGTCGTTTCCATAAGGAACACGGACACACTTCTCATGACATACAATCTCCGCGTGATGCTTCGACATCCAATCCATTCCAATGATGACATCAAAACTTCCCAATTCTATAGGGAGTAGGTCGATACTAAACGAACGACCTTGTAGCCTTACACTACATCCTTTCAGAATGACGTCGGTGGTTACTGACTTCCCATCGGCTAATTCTACATTATACTTAACGTCTAACGCAGTAGGGGTAACATTTAGGCGTTCACTAAATATAGACGACACAAAACTCCTATCCGCACCAGAATCAAATAGTACTGAAGCATAGTTGTTATTGACTAGAAACGTACCAGTCACAACATTGTTGTCTTGCACAGCAGCTTCAACACAGAGATGATACACTTTGCTAGGTGCCGTGAATCCTCCAGGAGTACTAGTTGTGGCTCGGTTATTCCCTCCTCGGTTCCCTTGATTCTGCTTCTGGTTCCCTTGGTTCTGATTTTGATTCCCTCGAATCTGGTTACTACGACCTTGGTTCCCACTGCTTGGACATTTGTTCTTGTAGTGACCTTTCTCTCCACATCCAAAGCAAGTGACATTTGCTCCTTGGCCACCTTGCGTTCCAGGTCCTCTTTGATTAGTAGAACGAGGTGGTGCTCGACATTCCTTTGCCTTATGTCCCGCCTTCCCACAATTGTAGCACGTAGGGGGACATGCTCCTTCGTGGTGTCGGCCACATTTTCCGCAGAAAGGTAGTCTTCCAGCGTAGTTCCCAGTATTTCCTTGTCCAGCAGTGAACACTCTTGCTACTTCTTGTCGCTTGTTCTGGTTGTAGTTGCTTGGGTTGTTGCTGTTGTTGGTATTGTTGTTGTAGTGGTTGCCAGACCACTTTCTTTTATCCCCAGTATTTTCTCCCAACTCCTGTACCACTTGGTACATCAGACTCTGAGCCATGTCGATTGCCTCGTGCAAATCAGTCGGCTTGGATGAAGTCACATTCCCTTTGATGCTCAAGGGTAGTCCTTCAATGTATCGCTCCAACAATCGGTCATCGTTGGGCACCATTTCCGGACATAACAAGATCAACTCTTGAAAGCGCTGATTGTAAGCAGTAAGAGCAGTACCCTTGACCTTCAGGTTCCACAGCTCAACTTCCATCTGCTTGACTTCATTTCGTGGGCAGTATTTCCTCACAAACATAGCTTTAAATTCACTCCAGGGCGTCGTTTGGGCAACGTCAATGGTCACTGCACGAGCATAGACGTTCCACCAAGTCAAAGCACCATCCACTAACGTGCTTGACGCAAACTTCACTTTGTCGGCTTCAGCGACATTGCTAATCCCAAATTGGGATTCTAGCTTCTCAAACCATCTGGTTAATCCTACTGCTCCTTTAGTACCGCGGAAACTTACTTGCGTAACTGCACGAAATTCCTTGTAGGTACAAGTCCGTGCAATAGCATTAGTAGCTCCTTGGTTGGTCTCCTCCTGTGTGCTAGCTGTACAATTTGCTTCAGCGGTCGCGAGTGCCTCGGCCACTCGTTCGGCTATCATTTGGCTTAACATGACGGTGTCAATTCCACCGGTAGCGGCTGGCGGATTCTGCGTTTCGGATCTTCTAACTGGCGCCATAATCTATCAAGGTAATAGGATAATGAGTTTTTGCCAGACATAACATGCATGGCACACACAACACAATTATGAAATGCTCCAGGATGTAATACACAATATATAATGATCTCACAATTTTTGCAACTCATAATATCATTCATGGAATCGTTTGATAGTACATCATAGTTTGTCATAACATAATAAGAGAAAATAAAATACCAACTAGCTAAGACAAACTTCAAAGCTTAGTGGTCATACAGGGATAGGTCGATGGTACAAGATAAATCTAACTAGTGCCCTCACGGCGCTGATGAAGCTCCTTCTCCAACTCTGCTAACCTCCTCTCAACCACGAGCTCACGAGCCTGGGAATCTCTCAGTCTAACATCGGTATCATGACAAGCGGCTCTAAACCTCTTATCCAAGTCTGCAACAGGGTCCTCCACTGGTGCCTCTAGTCCGCCTGTCTCCACCAATGGCTCTACTCCCCAACAGGTCATCAGACTCCCAATCTCCTCAAGACGAGCGTTCGGCATGGATTCCATCTGATCAAGAACAGTAAGAAGCTGTCCTCATAGACGGGTCACACATACTGTCAACACTGTCTCATCCCTAACTGGACTCTTCTTCGCCAGTGCCTCTAACTTATCCTGCACTTCATTATACTCTTCACCTAAAGCCTCTACGGCATCCTCCAACCTGTTCAACCGTGTCGTCACACATCCATCTGCCGCCCCAAGCATCACCACCGTCGACGTAGCTCTCCTAGGAAGAGGAGTCGTAGCTCTCGGCCCAGTAGAGATACCTGCATCAGTAAGCATCTCCTGGTACACTGCAGGTACAGTCTCTGGTGGTGGTAGTAGTAATGGTGTCTCTGGGACAGAACTGGCAGGTGTGCGGGCTGCATGCCTGTCAGTGGCAGTGAAAGGTATGAGGGGTCGGTAAGGTGAAAGTAGTGGTCGAGCAGCTCTTCCCCGAAGACGTCGTCTCACATAGTAGAAAGGTAGAGTACCAGGTGCTGGAGCAGGAATAGCAGTCCTTTCTCCTTCGTCTTCAGATGAAGATGAGGAGATGTGTGCTAGGGAAACCTCAGGAGTAGCGGCATATGCAGTAAGAGGGTCCTCAGTGTTTGTGACCTCCATAGGCTCTCCTTCCCCATCTGTAAACTCCATCTCATCATCCTCTGTCTCCTCTACCGTCTCATCTCCAGTCACTGATGTCTGACCTGGTGACTGCACCACGTCAGTGTCTAAGTCATCCTCTCCTCCGCCTTCTAGGCTAAGCACATCGTCAGCTGATGCATCAGGAATACGAATCGGTGAATGACGAACCTCCTCAGTCTCTCTCTCTGTATCGTCATCTGAAACCATCCGGTACCACGGATATCCTGACGACGATCCTCTAGGTAGTCTTACTGATGAACTGATGGTCGACTGTGAACTACGGTTGTAGTATGCTCCTGTAGACGTGGAATCATCAGATGAAGACATCGTTGTAATCATAAACAAAATAAATGTGTGTAAATATCTCATAAAATTAGTCTGTAAAAAGGGACATTAACATAACATAGCAATCATTGTTGAATCCACATGTATCCCATATAACATAATTCAGATTTTGTTGTTGCACATGTAACCCATGTAAATATACCTCGAAATTGTTAATTCACATGTATCCCATTTATTACTTATGTATCTACATATACTTAATACTTACAATCTGTATGATAATCGATTAAACATAGAGCAGTTATAGTCTAGAGTTACTAAATGCAACCTAGTTCTCTATAACTATGGCTCTGATACCAATCTGTCACACTCCCAAAATATCAGAGTACAATGGCGACAAGGGAGTGGTGACGTCATGATTATCATACGCACATAGTCACAAAGAACGACCTCTAAATGAGACGTTCGGAAAATAGATCACTTGTAATTAATAAAATAAATAGTTTTAACAAAGTGCGGAAGCATAAACTGAATACGGTTACAAAACATAGTTTTCTCAAATGGTACAAATGATCGTTGTTTCAAGGAAATGACGGCAATGCATGAGACCTCATTTAGCATCTTCCTTCTTAATACCTGAGAAAAACATTGCTAAAGTGTCAACATAAAGTTGGTGAGTTCATAGGTTTAGTTAAGTGGAAATGTTTAATGAACCACAAGATTTTCCCAAATGTGATGACAATATAACAGATACAAAGTCATCCCAAAAGTATTTATTACAGTCTAAGCTCGTGACACCGAAGCGTTAACAACACCGGCAGTATAATCATATAAATGTAGCCCAAACTAGATGCCTAAACCCACGACATCCTATATCAGATTCAAATGAAACTGTGCCCGCTTGTCCCCTTGTTGGACAAGACAGACAGGGACGTCAATCCCGATAGATCTATCCATTACATTCGCGCTTACACAAAGTAATTAACGGTTCACGATTCACGGGCCAAAGCAACTGGGTTTTTAGTGGGACTTAGACTAATATATAAATCAGTAAATGCACTTGTGTTCACACGTTAAAATCAAGCAATGTCTCACCCCAAAAAGCAGTGAAAAATAGTAAAGTATGGGGCTATAAACTCACCTCGTTAATTCAGCAAAGAGAACGAAGATAAAATAGCTCGAGAGTACGGTTACGCTAGCCGCGACCTAATTAATTATGAGAATCGAGTTACGGTACGAATAATTATATTATTAAAAGACTCGACACCCTAGTTGTGCTTGACGAAACCATACGTTTATGAAAAGTACGATTTACGGAAAAGTACGATAAATAAAAGTCGGTTTATTAAATGGTCGGGTTTCACGGGTTAAATTATAACCTAAATTTACAAAATTCGTTTTGGGCTTTAACCAAACTAAATAAATACACAAGGCCCAAATTTGGGTCCAATATCTTTACACACAAACCGGCCCAAGGGTCATTAGACCCGGCCCGGTCCATGGGCGGACATAACAAGGAACGGAGGGAGTAAATAACGTGTGTTTACACACAACTTCCCATATCAGAGAGTTAACTCTCTCTCCTCCCTCGATATTATCTCCACCGCCCCAAACTCTCTCTCTCTTGAATCTAGATCGGTTCAATCCTTCCATGGCTATTTATCCTTATCAGTTTGAGTATGAAGATCATGTATGGGTGGTCTGAGGTTCTTAGATCGCGTGAGATGTGGGGTTTAATCCCCACATCAAACCGATTGGGTTTTCTGATGTGTTCATCCTTGCGGTTTCGTGAATCAATAGCCAGAAATCAAGATAAGTTTGTTTTTCCTTTATTTCTTTTAACAAGATTAATTTATTTTCGATTTATAATGATCAGTGGGTTTGATTGACTTGTATAAAGTTGTTGTGAATCATATGATTCTCGGATTTAAAACAAACGAATTTAGGGTTTTGAAATATTTGGGGGTTTTTATAAATCTGGGTTTTAAACACAATTAATTGATGTTTTCTGTTATAAAATCAAACTAATTTCAATATAAAATCAGTTTATAAAAATTAGGGTTTCGGTTAATTGGGGGTTTTTGCATAACTCATTTTCAATTAAATTAAATATGGGGTTTGGGTTTAGATTAGGTTTAATTAACGTTTTAATTAATAAAAATTCGATCTAGGGTTTTCATAAAATTGGGGGTTTTTATATTCGACTGTTACTCATGTTTATGTGATGTTTTTGTAATGTGAAAAGTGCTAATTTAATGTTTAGAAAGGTTTTTAAATAATTAGGGTTTCGATTTGAAATGGGGGTTTTTATACCCGCGGCATGATTAATGGTTGTTAGGGTGTTTCTGTAAAAATGAAAGTGATTAAGACATTTGATTTAGATGGTAATGATTGTTGATAGTTTTGGCAGAAAGTAAGAACTGGGTTGGTTTGATTTGATTCTCGGTTTAGTTCTTGATTGGGTCTCGGTTTGGTTGGACATGGGTCTCGGTTTGGTTCTTGATTGTGGTCTTGATTTGGTTGGACATGGGTCTCGGTTTGGTTCTAAGTCGGGTCTCGGTTTGGTCTAAATCGGGTCTCGGTTTGGTCTAAATCGGGTCTAAATCGGGTCTCGGTTTGGTTGACAGAAAAGTAAAATCATAGACATGTTTGTATTAGTTATAAGGTTTAACAAATTTCAGTTTTTAGTTAAAAGTATAAGACCATTACAATGACTAACACAATGATTCGTTTATTCGCAGGTTCGTACAAAACAAGCACATCTAGGACTTCATAAGGAAAGACGAAAAGACGAAAGACTCACAATGGGGATGCTATGTTCGGTTTTGCAGGTTCGGACGGGATGAAGACTTTCGGTTTTGCAGGTTCGGACGGGATGAAGACTTTCGGTTTTGCAGGTTTGACGCGACGTGTGGGTCGGCTGGACCTAATCTTCACTCTACCCAGAAGTTGTATTTGGAAAGACTTGTGCAGATTTTTGGTGTTTGTAATTTGGACAGTGATAAACTTGTATTTGGACATTGGATAACTTTGGGTTTGTATATAAACTTGTATTGTTAGTCTAGGGTTAGTGTCAAACTGAAAATGTTAACTTGTGATATACCCAAAAGGGGTAAACTAGGCATGTGTGCTGTCCTTTAGTGAGGAAATAAACTATGAAGTTTATATGTAGTTTAGACATGTGACAGAAATTTGAGACCCTTGTAAGGCAAGCTTGGTAATATAAATGAAGGTTTATACTCAGTTATATGTATACATGCTGTGACAACTTATACAACTTGACTCGGGTTCACAATGGTTACGTTTAGACGCGACTGAATAAACACGATACTAAAACCGTTTGACATACGATCCCAAAACAAAACAATTGTGCGAGACGTCACGAAATCTTAATAACTATATCAAATAAACGTACGGCAAAACATAAAACGCTCACAAACTTGTGTATTGCATTCAACTTAATACTCGCGAATACTCGAGATGTTACATATGCTCTCCCTAAAAAGGGCTTTGTCCGCAAAGCAAAACAATTAACACATTCATGTCGACAACTCGTCGGTAAACAGTTAAAATACTCGTACTACATGAATAAATTAAGATGGAAATTTGACGAATGTCACAAACATGCCGCATATTTTGAGATGAAGAAGAAAGAGATGGAAGTCCGGGAAAAAGAAGTTGAAGTAGCCCGAAAAAAGCAGGAAAAGGAAGACTTAGACTTTTATATGCAGCCGATATATCATTTGACGGGACGTGATCTCGCAGTCGCGGAGTGGCGCAAATCTCAAATCAAGGAGGCTTATAATATCCCGTATTATTATTTTTTTAAATGTTGTTTTTTAATTTACTATGTTTTTATTTTTATTTTCGTACTGTGTTTTAATTTTCTATGTTTTTATTTTTAATTTTGTACTGTGTTTTAATTTTCTGTGTACCTGTGTTTTAATAAAATGTATGAATAAATGTTTTAATTGTATGAATAAAAAAATATTTAATGAAAAAATGGAGGTGACGTGGAGTGAGTTTGGGTGAGTGTCATTACCTCCTGTGATGAGTTTGGGTGAGTTTTGGTGAGTTTGATAAAAAGCTGACGTGACGCTGAGGTGGCGGTGAGTGAGTTTCACCCCACTCCCACCAGTCTTAGAGCTACGAGCGACAACGTTATCAAACATTTTATCTTCCAAAATTATCATCTACTAACTCCGTCTCAAAATTATTTTTCATTAATAAAAATACAAAATCTAAAAAAATATATTAAATACTGTTTTTATTTTTATGAAAACAAATTTTTTTTTTTTTTTACTTTTTTGATAATTAATTTTTATTTATTTTATTTTTGTAAATACCAATTTAAGTTAGGATAACATATTCATTTTAAACAAACTCATCTTTTATTTTTACAAGTAAAAAATAACTTTGAGATAGCCGAACTTTATTAAGTGGATAAAGTGAGCAGTTATCCGTAGTTCGAGTCACTGTTAATCATTTTAAACGTTGTACGAGTTTTATCGTACAAAAAAGTTAACATAAAACGTAAAATGTCCTTTTTAGTAAAATTAAATGACATCGAATCAATAAATTACATAAAAATTATTTCGTTACATATTAAATGCATCACTAACTCATTCGACGATGAGGTACATTCAAGTATCCAAGTGAGATGAGCATAGTATCGGTCTTGTATCGATTTCATACCGAATTAGTGATATCGATTTTTTTCGAGCATAAACTAGTGGTATCGGTATCGTACTGAACGGGATTCGGATATCGGTACCGGCCGGAAAATCAGGTTTTTCCTTTTTTTTTTTAAATTTTTTCAATTTGATACCGGATTTGTGGTCCCGATTTTTTTTCATCTTATTTCGTAGTCTCACTCTCGATAACGTACGAACGGGTTTAGATACCAAAAATCAATACGGTTTCGGTTCGATTTCGAGATTCGGGTTGACCTCTCCTCTCAAGCATCCTCGTCTCTCACAGCATCCTCGTCTATTTCAAGGTTGCTCTGACCTCTCAAGCATCCTCGTCTCTCACAGCCACCCGCTCTGCTTTTTCCATGAGATTAGACAAACACCAATGATCGTCATCGTGAGTGTTACCCTGACTTTTGGTTCCGACCATATCCCGAGGTCCCTACTGAACGTGGAAAACCAAACCACTGACCATGTCTCAACCATCTTGGTAAACAAGGATAGATAATGCGAGACTGCACAACCAACTGGCTTAGCTCAGCTGGCCACCAAGGTTCCACTAAGTGGTTTCCTTGGGGAGGATTCCTGGATGTCTTGGGTTCAAGACATTTTCAGGCGAAGCGGATAAGGAGTCTAACATAACTAGGCGAGGGTTCGAAGAAGACATGCTTCCGCTTGGATGTCATTGCACGACTCGACTCACTAACCACTAACATTTGCCGTTCTAAAAAAAAAAAAAAAAGCGAGACTGCACAAAGTTTCCGATGCATACAATAGTATTGTGTACTAGAGGCGGGCAAACGGCTTTTCTTTTAACCGAACCAATTTTAATCAACCTGTCAACGAACCCGTTAATCGGTTATGAATCGGTTAACCGGTTTACAAACTGCGCTCGAACCATTAAACCGTTTTTTCCCAAAATTATCGTGTACAGAGACGCTCTGCAGCAGTGTGCAGATGAAAATCTTTGTTCAACCTAAAATTTGAATTACTCATATTCATCCGTTTCACTTCAATAACACTTATTCTAACAAAATGAATTAACTAAATGAATCGAGGGTTTACATCTTACCATGGGATTGCGCTACCACTAAATTGATATTTGCATGTCAGTAGAATTAATCAGCAGTGCACAGATGCAAATATTGTTAACACTCGAAATACAATAAAAAAAAAAGCATAACAAACAAAGTAAAAACATATTCATATCTAAAAGAAAAGCGAATGAGATTATAACCTATGTCTGAGTATGATAAACCTCTTTTCAAAAAATCCAATGAGAAATTTGTTCTCGGTCCTCTTGGATGACAGTACATTTTGGTATCAGTATGTAATCTTCAACTATCCTACAATGATTTCAAGATTTCACCAAGAACTAGTCCCCATTGAGTCCAGTGAGTACCACCCTGCATTCAGAAGTTTCAAGAAAACAAAATCAATATACCTTTTACGATCAATTTCTAGCTGTACTTGGTAATAATGAAGACGACTTAGATATAAATGAATTGAAAACCTGACAGAAGACGCAAAATGGCTCCCTTAACGGTCCATCACACGAGAGCTCACTTGTGCTACCATCTATAAACGTCCCATCAGCAAATATAACCTCTGAAGCATATCCAGCTGATGCACCTGCAATTGGTTTGGTATAAGAGCTTACGGGGGAGCTTCTTTGTACTGCCTCACAAAACGCAAGTAGCTTCTCACGGCTTCCTAGTTGTACAGCCTGCAAAACCACCAGACACGATTAATTTCTTCTCTGTTAAAGACACATATAAGTAGTAGAGTTTCTATTTTCATTCATTTATAAGATATGAGTCAATCTGGAATTTTTTTGGTTAATAATGGCCCGAGAATTAGCTAAAAATGAATCTGATCAAACAGGTCAAAGAACGCGCATTAAAATGCTCACAACTTCCAGAGTCATTTTATCTAATGATCCAGTAACTCTATATTATAGATTGACGAATTGAGCATATTAGTTAATTTACTATATATATATTGGACAACGAGTGTAAGTAGGTCAATCCAACCTGAGCCTACCCATTTGGCCTCAGATAAAAATTTACCCATTTTGACTCGTCACGCAGCCCACCAAATATAGATATGTTAAATGATAGTAAAACTCATAGGCCAAACCTGCACTATGTCATGACGGGGTACTCGAGGAAGTGGCTGAACCTTGTAACCTTCTGTTGACATAACTTCAGCAATCAGCAAGCCTCCCTGTGTAACAATAAAACCAGAAAACAATCATCTCAAATGACCCATGAAAATAAGTACACCAAATCAAAATACCTTTATTGCTTCCCCAACCATTTGAGGCGAGAGATATAATCCTTGAAAGAATGTTCGCATAATGTCACCAGGAGTTGACCCACAGTCAATCCCGAGACCTGGAGCAGACAGGCGAGCTGCTGCTGCGTTTACCCATTTTTCTTTTCCTGCAACGTATCCACCACATGGTGCAATTGTCCCACCCGGGTTTTTAATTAAACTTCCTGCAATAAGATCTGCACCCTGTTTATCCGTTATCACCATAAAGTGAACTCTTTTTATATGAACAAACAAAATAAATAGATAACATACCACCATTGGAGGCTCAGTTGCTTCTGTGAATTCACCATAACAGTTATCCACCATAACCAGACAATTAGGATTTTGCCTCTGCAATAATATATTTTTGTAAGGAAACTTTTATAAGAAGTAAGGCTAAATGTATACAAAGAAACCAACTTTTGTCTGATATTTGTTTTGAGAGTCAAACATGCCGTGGGCTAGAAAAAGAGAGTGAGCATCAAGGTTCAAAATTATTTGATTTACAGTAATTGCCCGAGATAATTAGATAAATAGTTTTCATGCACCACCACACAAGTAGATATAAGTCAGCACGGTCAAAAGTTACCAACAAATCAATCCCACGTCCTCATTTTTGCTAGTGACCAGGCCAGATTATATTGTTTTGAAAATTGCTTACCTTCATTTGCAATATAAGTTGGTTACCTTTTATGCAATTAGGTAGCAAAAAGATCATGAAATTATGAGAAGCAATATAAAAATTAGGATTACACACCTTAATGATGTCTATTGCCCTAGAAATTTCAGTCACACTTAAGCTTTTACGCCAAGAATACCCACACGATCTCTGTATAAGGGCACATTTTGTTTCAGGTTTTAAAGCGACTTCAAGAGCATCCCAATCAAGTCCTCCATCGTCTGCAAGCTGAAACAATGTATGCATAAGAATTATTACCCAATACATTAATATAGGTTGCAATTTCGACCCATATAACTAAGGTAGTGTTGCCATCTCTAACTAGGAAACAAGTAAAAAACGTGAATGTGAATTCATTTATATATACCCATACGCAGATAGCCTCCTAATTCCAAAATCGTTATATCACATGGTACCTTTTGTAATCATAACTAAGATGTTAATTAATTAAAGATCCAACAGAAATTGTAAAAGATGTATATTAAAAGTTGTCTTTTGAAAGCTCCATCCAGACTGATGTGTGCTGAGTTTGACCTGAAGTCAAACTTAACAGTGAACATTATCCAACCCATCCGACCCGCTCATATTGTCAACTTAACCATATATTGAAGCCAATGTTAGAAGCAACTTACTGCAACTTCGCGATACTTGATCCCAAAATCTTTCAAGGAACCTAATCCATTACCATCCCTGATTCCTATAACTTCCTCAAGTGTATCATATGGAGCACCAGCAACTGCCAAAAGCTGATAACAAAATCAATAAGTACTACCTCTTAATAAATCCGGACACACACATATACCAGTAAATGGAATAAACAATATGAACAATTACCTCATCACCTGGCCTCAAGAAAGCAAAAAGTGCACATGTAATAGCATGAGTGCCTGAAAAGAACTAAATTGAAGGGTTTTCAGTAAATCGATGAAAACCACAAATAAATGTTAAGAAAAAAACTGACTAAAAATAGCAAACCTGTGACCGGACAATTGCTGACTCAGCACCAAAAATTTCTGCAAAAGCTTGGTCAAGGGCTTCTCGACCTCCGGCTTCTTCATGGCCATAGCCGGTACAACCACCAAAGTGCTAAATCAAGATATGACAAAAGATGTTTTAGAAAGCAGGTATAAGTTAGTATTGTAAGTTAGGCTTACTATTTTCAAAAACCATGCGGTGTTTGGGAGTGCTTTTTTTAAATTGTTTTGCTGCTTTGAATTCTACTTCAAAAGTTAAGCGGATAAACACTTAAATAAGCAATCCCAAACACCATATAGCACAAGTGCACAGCGTAATTGTATGACTGGAGGCACTGTTAACGACTTGAAGTGAACATAGAGTATGCATACATGAGATCCGACTCTCGCATTTTGAAAAGCTTTGAGAACTCTAGACGTGTTGCGTGCTACAAGATTATCCACCGCCCTGAACTCTGGATACAATCTATCAACTGCACTTTCAACCTGAATTAAATAAAAAACAAGCAACCTCAGATTCACCACATATCTACTTACCTATTTTGCAAGTCAATCAACATTCCATGTATTAGAATATGGAAAACTATATTAAATTCTCAAAACTACCACATGACAGTTAAACTTCATAATCATCATTTTCCGTGCAAAACATAGATAACTAGCAACGATGACCAGCCGCAATGGCCCACCCCATTTTTTCAACGGCAACTAGCTACACCCTCGGTCCCAAAATAATTGTTCACCAACAAAAAAACACACGGTCTACCGAAAAACATCATCGTTGCAGCTTTCTCTTTCTTACGTTTTGCAGAATGACGATATTACCCTTAAACAGTTTATTTATACAGTAACTTATTAAAAGTGTAATAATAACCTCAAGTGAGGGTAATATGGTAAATTTAATCTAAATTCCATGTCTATCTTGGGAAGTCGACCATTAATTTGGGACAACTCAAAAATTAAACGTGAACAATAAATATGAGACGGAGGAAGCTATTGGTGATTTTAGTGTCATCAACTATTTTAGGTAATTGGGATTTACTAGAGACCAATAAGATTTCATATTCGGCTCGAATACGAGTTAGGGGAAGTGCGGAGTGCACACTCGTTAAGCTAATATGTTTTCGATCACGACAAAGATGCAAGGTCAAGGGGTAGAGCCCCTTGCTGGGCTATTTGGTGCTCCAATTGGCCGTTTTCCCCTCTTTTTCAACCATTGTGACGGTTGGAACCGAACAGTTGTGTCTATTGGTTTATAACCGAAAATATATGCATTTGGTCTCATGAATATACGGAAAACAAATACAATTCCTCTTTGTTCCCGCTTAGTTATCTTTTGCCTAGAAACTACATTAAGGGGGTGTTTGGTTAAGCTTATAAGCGAGGCTTAGGCTTATGTTATATAAGCCGCTTATGGCTTATATATCATAAGCTTATAAGCCTATGCTTAGTGTTTGGTTTAGCTTATGCTTAGTAAGCTTATAAGCTCAAGTGTTGCTTTGGCTTATGTTGTTAAATGACCAAAAAAGACATGGTTTAATAAGTCTAAAAATCTTTTAATACGAAATTTGATAATGAACATAGCTAGAATGGATCACTCGACTTTTACAATTCAAATTAGTCATTTATTCAATATGAAATTTAATAAATGATAAGTGGTCTAAAGATTTGATAAAGATATGATATGTAAAAATTTAATATAAATTGAAACCAATAGTAGCATTTGATTAAATAATCATTAGTGTAATAAACTTATTAACGAAAAGAAAAGACAGTTGCCTAATAATGAATACGTCAGAAATGGAAGTGGAGTACTGATGTATGAGAAGATGCGGATTGATATGGGTTAAAATTAGGGTAAAAGGATAAATTAGATTGAGGTGTGTTATATAAGCCCAAACCTTCACAAAAAAGCCACACTTTTTTGGCTTATCAAAACACCCACATATAAGCTTATAAGCCCACTTATAAAAGTTTAGCCAAAACACTTAGTTAAGCTTATAAGCCCATTATATAAGCTAAACCAAACACCCCCTAAGTGTTCTTCTTGAACTATCCCAATAAGGATTTCGTGATACCCAGAAAATTAAAAGGTCGAAATACTTTATTCGGAAAATGAACCAACGCGATTTGAAAAGATATCAAGGATATCATCACACCCTAACCCGATTTCTTACAGAAGCATCTCATGATATTTACATCATAAAACCAAGGGTTTCACTCCAAAGTGTGTGAGGTCTCAAGTTCAATTCCTGCTAGGTGCAAATAACAACCTTGAAGTGGCCACGCCAACCTCCTGAAAAGAGCGGGCTTTACCTGGTTTGAGTATGTGTGACGGTGGGTTCAAACCCCGTGGATTAGTCGGCTAATGTGTTGGAATTCACGGTTACCAAAAAAATAAAATTACATCATAAATCTATCTACCCAGAACCATTTGTGTAACACTACCCCATTCTTTTTTTTTTTTTTTTTTTTTTTTGAACATAAACACTACCCCATTCATAATCAACAGTTCACATCATATATTGTACAAAATTTCTTGTACTTTGACATAATCATGAAATAATATGAATGTTTGGCAAAAGTAGCCATTGCAGTTAGTAGCTGTTAGCTATTTTGGGGTCATTCAAACCTAATAACTTGTTCTAGAAAACCAAATAACATGATATATGAGGAGAAAATAAAGGGTAATTACCTGAGGAACAAATAAAGGAGGATAATGTTGATGAAGATTACTATTGCTATTAGATAAGGTTATCTGAGAGCTTGACTTTAATGAAACTGCTGCTGCTGATGATGTTTGGTTTGAATAATTATTATTTATTCTCAAGTTTATTGGGGCTGTTGAAATGAAGGATAAGATAGCTGCCATCTCAATACCCTCAAACTGGATTCTCTCTAATCAGTACTTTCTAAAGAAACTGATTATTATCTGCAATAAAACCTACCTTTTATAATTCCAATTTTTCTTCTTCTTTTTCAGAAAAAGATAATCTGTTTAATCTAAAACAAAGCTGAGCTTAAACGAACTCGGGTTTCGCACCTAAGCATGATTAGGCTCGCAAGCTTATTCGAACCTAAACAAACAATTATGTAAATACGTATCGCTGTGTCTGTTCTTATGTCTACAGACTCCACCGACGAGTCGAGCTTTGTTTTGGACCAAATTGGTTTCGGACCATGCTCAGCTTTGTGTGCGAGTATAGAGAATCAGCAAAACCCAAACACCCTCTAAGATGAAGTCCGGGTTGATAACATTAGGAAGGTTTGCTCAAAATTTTGGTTTTTAATAAGCAAATCCCAAATACTGTCAAACCATTATAAAGAGATGAATATGGTAACCAAATAAAAGGTTTTGGCCACAAACGTAATGTCGGAAAACAAGATGCTAATCGTATATTGAGTCGACCCTGGTTAACATTCAGGACATAAATTTAACTTGTTTAAGTTCAAACAAACGGTTTATTCAACCATCTAAGCAGATAACAAATGTTACAGTGTATCTTTTTTACCAATATGCTTTCACAGAACGAAAATTTTTAGTTTACAGAGGTGTGATTACACTTCATGAGAGCAAGCCTCAAATTGTACGCTAAAACTAAAAGACGTGGGCATGACCATCGGCTAGTATATAAAATATTACCACCGTTCAACTCCAGATTTCCTTTCAGTTAACTTGAGCTTGATAGTCCTCGCTCCAACCAGCATTCTATGCTAAGCAATTCACCAATCAACAAAAAGCTAAAATCTTCATCTAAAACGACTGATTACAACAAGATGTGAAGTTAGCAGTTCACAGGCCATGTCATCATTTGTATGGAACCTTGCCTACAGTTACTCTCCGATTTTTGACCTTCGCTCTACGTGAAGCAACATTGGAAATCAATGAATTGGCTATGAGGGCAAAACTATCTGATCCCATTAACTTCAACCCAAGAGTTTTACAGAGATATTTGTATTGACTTTCAACACCACCTTCCTCCGACTCCAACTCATGTGCCTGTACACGTGTTACACTCGTATAAAGCTTCAATGGTTGCTTGTCAGACTGTTGATTATTCTGGACTTTTCCATTATCGTTACCTACCTCGCTACTGAAACTATCAACAGTGACCAACAAAATCCCGGTTGATTTTGGGTCTTGATTTGACGGATCAAATACAAAACTAAAGTTCCCAAAAGCAATATCCGGATACTTAAAAAGATTTACTAGAGTGTCACTCACTCCAACAACTTTTCGAAAGATTTTTCTAGGATTGTGAATTGGCTTACTACCCCTTGAGGCTCTATAAATGCATGATGCTTCTCTTAAACCGCTTAGGTAGGCCCCATGCATGGTGGCTGGATGTTGACGGGTTGTGGCTTCACCAGCAAAGAAAAGCCGGTTTTCCACATTTTCTGCAAGTATATCATAATCACTACCTGAAGAGTGCACCCTCACATGAGAGTATGAGCCATAAGATAGAGGATCATTTCCCCATTTTGTACAAATAGATTGAATCGGATCAGGTACCTCTACACCCTTTGGACCATATATACCTGTTAAAAAACACACGATAAATTTAATGAAAGCTATCAAAAGCTAGACAACACTGTATGAAAAAATGTGTATTACCTCTAAGGATGCTTAAAACACGATGAAGCAAAGTGGATGGCTGAGTTTGCTCAAACGATTGGGCAGCTTCACCAGCAACTAATGCAACAAGTACTGAACCCCCGGAAACCGTATGATAACCGTAAAACAAGAAGAACTCTCCCCGCGTATTGCTATTCTTGCTAAGGCAGCCAAATGTATCCAGATCTTCCCCCCAAAACACACTAGGGAATACCATAGCAACTTTGTTCAGTAACCCAAATCCCAGTCTTTCAATTGCCTTGAGTTTTCTTTCTGGTAACTCTGGCATGAACTTTATGGCCTTTTTCTTTAGGACACCAAGAGGAACAGTGCATAACACCATGTCTGCTTGGATCGTTTGATCACCAGCAATCACCTCAACACCGTCTTTACCATATTGAATTGTTTCGACAGTCTTGTTATAGAAAATTGGAACCCCTTCACACAATGCTTCAATTAACCTCCAATTCCCACCTGCGAGAAAGCAATGATCACCACTCATTTCGTAGGGATCATCTTGATCCCAATAGACAGCAGAAAGATGTGAAAGGCAGCCCGCATTTGCATATTCTAAATTTGCAAAGTGCCAGTCAAGTAACTGTTTTTCCTCAGGCTGTGTGGCCACTGTATACATCTGTCTAAGCCTCTCAAGAACTGAACCCAAAGATATATCAGCAGCTGATTTACCCATAATTTGTCTAAATTCAGTAACTTTATCTAAAAGCCTATTAAAAATATGTTCTACTTTAGAATCAATTTCGTCACTAACAGGTCGACCTTCAGGATCATACAATGGACATTTATCTCTAACTTTATGAAGCGGAATCGAAAGCTGTCTAGCCAAAACCCCAAGAGGGTTTGCATGAATACCCGTAATAACACTCCCACCAAGATCAACAGCAGCATAATTACCCTTTTGCCCCATCTTCTGCGTATAAACTCTCCCCCCAGGTCTATTCCTACCTTCCAAAACCACAACCTTAAAACCAAAAGCTAACAGCTGGCGAGCTGCAGATAACCCCGCAAGTCCCGCACCAATAATTATCACCGACCCCTCGGTTGCTTCCTCAGGCATCTGCGCCTTGAACGGCGGCGAAACCCCAAAATTAATATACCCATTAAACAAAAGAAAATCATAAGCCGAATTCAGCAACTGACCATACTCATTACTAACAGTCTCCTTAATCTGTCCTTTAGAAAGCCACGCTTGCACATTCGCCCGCCACCTAGCAAGTATATGGTTCCTGACAACAATATAATCATTCTGCTCTTTCCCATCCAACTGACTCACCACATTCGCTTTCCTCTCCTCTTCATGCAACGCATCAATCGGAAAGCCTAACGAAAGAGCAATCATAGCCTCCTTCTCCGTCTCTTTCTCCAGCTCTTCTTTCGTCCTAAACCTCTTACAACGAGTCGACCCACCTAACTGGTTATCCAAATAATCATCCATTAAATTCTCATCATAGCTTCTCGACAACGACTTCTTCCTCAACAACCTCTTCGACCCCGGCGCCTCCATCCTTCACCAGCACCCAATAAAAAAAATCTCACCAAAAAAAAACACTCAACTTCTCTCAAGCATTTAATCAAACACCTTATGTGCATAAACTAAAACACACACATCAAAACAAAAGGGCTAATCCCAGATTTGAACATAGGGTTAAAAAAAGGCGAAAAGGGTATCTAAATCTATGAGCTTTAAGGTATGGGAATAGCTAATGCAGATTAAAAGTGGAACCCTAGATTTGGGATTAAATAGAAGATACTTACTGTTAGTTAATCAGTGGAATGGAAGATGAATCGTTTTGTTATTGTTATTGTTATTGTAAAGATAAGGGGAGGAGAGGGTAAGTAAATTAGGGCTTTTTTTTATTTGATTGAAATTGATGTTGAGAGATAGTCAGATGTGAATTAGATTTTTTTTTTAATTTTTTATTTTCCTGTTTTTTGTTTTATTGATTTGGAGGGAAATAATTGAGATATTTGGGCTAAGGTTAAATGGGCCTAATTGGTGGTTGTGATTAGCCCAGCTCGGTCCCTCGTACTTGAATTGGACTGAACCGGAAACTCGAAAAAACCAAAAGTTCGTTTGGTTTCGAGTTTATAAAATAGCTAGTTTTGGATTGGATTTAATGTTGGAGAGAGAAAATATTAAAAATTACTATCTATACTTTTTATTAAATAAGACTTTTTGGGTGATCTCATGTTTTTGTACTTTTGTTTATGTGTCACTAGCTAAAAGACGCGTGAAATTCACGGGTATTTTAAAAAATCACTGAAAAAAATAAATGAGTAACATCGTATATAAAGAAGTGTTCGTTATAAAGAAGCACATTTGAATAAGAAAACGTAAAGTATAGATCGTAATAATGAAACAAAATAGTCAAATAATCTAAAAAAGCATAACCATCTTCGATCATCGTTATCTACTATTGTATGAGATATGAATTTATGTAGTTGCATCCAAAATTGAGTATATTGTAAACCATCTTGGTTGAGCTATTCATGAGATTTAAGTATGTCTTTGTCTCAAAGAATTAAGGCTACTTATAAATGGTCATGTGCAAAGACAAAGCTAAAAAAACTTGTACACGCATTTTTCCCCATCTTGTAGCGCCAATCTTATCGCTTGATCAAAGATCTGAAGACCTGAGAGTAACATAAGTATTTTTACTTGGTATTTGAAATTATATCTTCAAAAATTGGATAAAATTGTCACGTATTTATTAATATTTTTGAGCCAAACTGACTCGACCTTGTTTAAGAAGCTTAATGCTAACTCAAGTATGATTAAACATATGCATGACATGTTCGACCTACATGTAAGAATCTAATTATAATACCAGCAAGCAATGAAATTCAAAATTTAATAGCTTTATTTTTTTATACTAATTCCACAAAATAAATAGGATATATTATCTACCGCATTTGTCTCGGGTTCGTGTAACATGTTGTTTTTATTAGCAATCCCGAACACTCTCATGTGCAATCTATTATTTGAAGACAATAGAACAATGGCGAAAAAGGTTATCCATCAAACAGGACTTCACCACCTACATAGTTTTAAATGTTGCACAAACACAAATATTTTAAATAGATATAAAGGCAGTGACAATTTAAACCATTTACTAATAAATGGTTTATATTTTTGGGTACTTTTTTGGATGCCTAAAATTTTCGATATATTAGAAAAAGTTTATGTCATGAGTTTGTGAGCATACTCTAACCTTTGAAGTTGTTGATCTTTAAGAGTATTATGAGGGCACATTCAAGTAATGGATGAATATTTTGAAAAAAAATAGAAACGATCTTTTGAAAATACGATTTCACTTTTTAACGACAACCTTAGGGTCTTGTCATTAGCAAAACCCTACATTTAATTAGAAAATATTATGCCATATTATCAGAACAAATACCATATCATCGTCCTCCACCATTTCTAGAATTTTCTGAAAAGATTTAATAACCTGAAGCATGAAAATAAGTCAAACTAATGATTAAAACAAAAAGGACTATTTAAAAGAGTGTAGGCTACTATAACATAGCCCTAAACCACTTACATGGTGAATACCATACATTAAGTAGGCTTATAAGTTCCTCTAAATCCATAATTACAAAACTGAACATTTATTTTATATAGTATTAATCAAGGTTTTTCGTGAATATTGGATAGAAAAAGAACCTGAATCTCTAATTCATTCCAGCCATATCTTCAAAAAGGGAAATGAAACATATATATTAACAGTTGCAAAAACAACACATTAATAATAACTTCTCACAACGATGGAATCGTGTCTTCTATTATTAAAAAATAAACTTCTCACGACGATGATAAATAATAAAAAAAAACTTGCAAACACACAATTTAGGAAAATAGTCATTGAAGTTGTCGGTTAATTAGTTGTGTTGTCAGTCTTTAATGAAAACCTTGATAAATAATTTGGTTAGGCATTATTAAGAAAAGATATTCGTGCAAGAATCATCTTCTCCAGTGAATAAACTAACAAACAAAGAAACGTAAATAGGTTCTTTCGCCCCATAACATCATCGACTACAACATTAACATCTTTTTGTTTATAATATTAATCATAATGCAAAGGGTACGAATCTCATTTATGAAAAAGAGATATCATATATAGTATATACTAATTACCCATGGGGCATGTATATATCAACATTTGGTCTAGAGTGCTTAATAGCTTGTTGTTCTAAAAACAGCTCTAGCAATAATTGAAGTTTATAATAATAAGGAAAACACTTTACCTGGACTCTCAAAATAAACAGTAAGAATTATTCATCACAAGACATGTTATCGAGATCTTTCCCACAACTTCATTGTGTTAAGGACACATACATCTAAGTCAAATAATCGCCTTTTTCGGGTAACCTGAACATGAAAACCCCTCATTCGTTTACTTGTTTACACAAAGATTAATTTTGCATAATAGCATAATCCAACTGTTACTCCCTCCGTCCCAAAATTATTGTTCACCGACAAAAAACACACAATTTAAGAAAAGTACCACCTTTTCAGCTTTCTTTCTCTTACTTTTTGCAGAAAGACAGTTTTACCCTTAACCAATTAATTTAAAACCTTTTTAAAGTTTGTAATTATGATTTCAATTAAGGGTAATCTAGTAATATCGATCTAAAATTCCTACCTATTTTTAGAAGTTTTAGAAGTGGACAATTAAATTGGGACAAACTAAAATGGAAAGGTGGACTATAATTTTGGGAGGGATAGAGTATTTGTTATCATAAGCACACATGCAAGAAGGGTATGAAAGAGAATGGTTTTTAAGAGATGATTGGTAGCAATGTTTCAACAGACCAAGAATAACTAAAATTTTGGGGCTTTGTGCTTGCATACGATAGTCTTATACCATTACCTTTATTCACATAATACAACAAAAGGGGTCTAAAAGGATGAGCTTGTAGGCGCTAGGTTAGAGTGAAAGAGATCGAAATAAGTATTGAAGAAAGAACAATCATAAATGTCTCTTTACCCAATGTATGACACCTGATGAGCATTTACCCAATGTATGACAACACTTGTTCTTTTTTCATAAAATTCTCTAATCATTATTATCTTAAGATTCAGGATGGAGAACACATATGAATAATAAATATTTTCTTAACGACATAACAAACCACAACAACACCCTAATCAACAACACAGAGAAACAAATCGAACCATAAACATATCATAACAACAAACATGAAAACAAATTAAATATATGTGTACCTTCATGCTCTAAAACGTAAGAATCGTTCATCTATGTGAAGCCGACAAAATCAATGATGCAATCGATTAAAATTAGTCAAGAATTACAAAAAAAAGGGAAGAAAAAAAAAACAGCCGGTTGCAAAAAAATTACAAAGTGGAGGATTTGTATGATGTTTTTTTTGTCAAACTTTCCTAAAAGGAAATTTATATTGTATTATGATCAAGAAACTTTTACAGCTATAAAATTGGAATGTTTTAAATCTTGAAACAAAAAAGAACGAAATGGTCCCTATTTACCTAATGTAACGTTTCTTATTTCCAAAATTTAGGTTGCCACGTGTTGCTTTGCTAGGACATAGTATTTTAGGAAAAAATTAATTAGATGTGTGCTTTAAGTGTTGTATAATAGATGCTTTAGATAGCTGTACAAAACTGTGGTTTATTAGATATAATAGATTCAATGAGAATGTTTATTTTCAATTTGCTTAGAGCACGAGGTATGGTTTGAGTGTTTTCATGTTGAGCCGTGGGAAAACACGAGAATTTTCTCATGGTATGGTGTGTGGTGGCTAAATGATCCCACCACATCACAAACTCCACAACACCAAAAAACACGCTCCCTGGTTGGCTTGATCCGTAGGGAAAAAATTGGGCCCACTTTTCTAAAAAAAAAAATAAAAAAATTAAATGCACGAAAACGCGAGAACGAGGTGTGGTTCTCGTGTTTTTGTGTCGCGTTTTCGCGCGAAAACGCGCGCCGTGCCGTAGGCGTGAGACACGAAAACGACATGTGGGGTGTGGTGGTTCGCGTTTTCGTTTGGCGTTTTGGCACAACGCGAGGGGATTACCCCCTGTACCCTGTGCTCTTATGTCATAAATATGGTAAAATTATCTATAAAAAAAGTGTGATATATGTCTGAAACAATATACTATGTAAATGAGTAAAGGGAAAACCCACCTGTCACTTTCTTTTTAAGATCTTACTTTTTTGCTTAATTCAAGATTTCAAATTAAAGCTTCTTTTTTTTAGTATCTTAATCTGCTCTACCATTTGTGGAATTTGGGAGAGGATGTATCATGAATAAAAATACCAATCCAATAAAAGCCTATGATTTTCTGTGTCGATTTCAAATTCGAGATTCCTTCTCTCGATCTACCTATTCAGTGTCACCCATGTAAATTTTTTTAATTACAAACACCTATGTATATGAACCCTATGATCATTAATTGTTTGAAAAAAATTCAAGAATAGTCCCTATAGTTTGCACTGAACATCAACTTTCATCCCTATCTCAAAATAACTCCATCAGTCGTCCCTATCGTTTACAACTTGGATCAAAAATCGTCCCTATCTTGGATAAGAGTTAGTTTTAGCTGTTAACTTTTGAGAATAGAGGGGTATTTTGGTCCTTTCATTACCACTCATTTTTCACATACACCACCACCTCAACAACTTTTCTTTATAAGCTGATCTGAAACACCACCACATCCACCAATACCACATATTCATTAACCACCGCCATCATCAAATCTCCTTCTATAATCACCACCATATCAGCTATATTTCCCCCCACCAATCAAGACGACTTTTGTGTCGTGATTTCTAAATTGTTTATAACCAGCGACGAAACCTCATCGAATCTCATCTATATCCCAACAACAACATAGCCATCACATATCCGGATTGACTAATCCTATGAAGTGTATCCACAATCACAACCTCCTTCGCATCATGAATCGGATTTTTTGATAAGCGTTTTCTAAATCGTAATTTGGATGTTTGATTTATCTGGGTTTCGATTATAATGAATGATGTTGGTAGGAATCGACGTGATTGATGATATTGTACCGGATAAGATTTTTGCTGGTGGGTGATTACAACAAATTTGGGTTTCATCTTTTTGATGTGGTATTGAGTTCAAACAAATCTTGTTCGAATGGATTTGAGTGATGATTTTTTATGGAGAGTGATAGACTTTTATATGTTGGATCTGTGTAAACAAGATTGTTCAGGAACAAGAGAGTATGTTCCAGCCTACCCACTTTTACATACCCACAGAAGTTTTACAACCTGAACAACAAACTGATTTTTTTATTAGCTTCAACACACCCTTTCGTTATTCCAGCCACCGCCATGACCACATCGTTATTCCAGACTCGGACACCAACTACAATGGCATCACAAACCATATACCCTAAAAAAATCGATTCTTCACTTAACATCAAATCCATTCCAAAAAAAATCCACTTGATTTTTAATTGTTATCGGTTGTTATAGATGATGCTCTTCGTCATAAGGTTTTGATTGTTGTAATTTGTTGAGAGGATTGATTCAGTGGGTGCGTTTCTGAGTTTCGATGAAAGACGAGATTTGAATCTGGGTTTGTATGATTGAGCGGTATATCGATTTTATTGACGATGAAAGATGGTGACGGATCTGGATTCATTTTTTTTTGTTATAGATGATAGTAACTGATTTCTTGTGGGAAATGATTTTAGTTATGAGTATCCGAATGTAATATGATTTGGGAAGGATATGATTTAGTGGATGTGGGTGTCGGATAATGAAGGCAGTAGTTAAATTGGGTTTTTCTTCCCCTAAAAAACTACACTACCAGTAGTAGTTTTTGAAAGTTATACACAAATTTTGACAACATAAAATGTTATTAGCAATCTGGGTTTTGATTTTAGAGAGAGATCTGGTTTTGATAGAGAGAGAGAGAGAGATAGAGAGGGAGAGATAGAGAGATAGAGAGAGAGAGAGGGAGAGAGAGAGAGAGAGAGAGAGAGAGAGAGAGAGAGAGAGAGAGAGAGGGAGAGAGGGAGAGAGAGGAAAGAAAAGAAAAACATTAAAAAGAAAAAAAGAAATAATATGATTTATTAAGTTTTTATTTAATGAAAATGAAAAGACAAAAATAACCCTCTATTTTCAAAAGATAACAGCCAAAACTAACTACCATCCAAAATAGGGACGATTTTTTATCGTAGTTGTAAACGGTAGGGACGATTCATGGAGTTATTTTGAGATAGGGATCAAACTTGATATTCTGTGTAAACGATAGGGACTAATCCTAAAAAAAATTCTAATTGTTTCATGTTCAATTGTTGCTTTGTGTCTTTGGTGTTTGTTGAAATTTTCCTCTTTAATATGTTCCATTGTTGTCTTACTGTTTCAAATCATGATAATTTCTCAAGTATTTGTCAAGGTGGCTAAAAAAGTTTGATTGTTAGACGATCTCTTAAATAACCTTTACAGGATTTCAACGTTTTAATCTTGGTTTTGAAATTATAATCTATCATCTCTGATAAAGCAATTCGCTTTTGTTTCTGCAGATTTATCACTAACAGCGAGGTTAGTCTATCAAATCTACATCTTCATGTTCCTGAAAAGTTGCAGGTTAATTTACTTATTTGAAAAATATGTTCCTTCACTTCAATTTTGATTTTTTTCCAAAATAAAATGTTCTGAATTTGTAGATATCTTGTGGACCCTTACCACACAATTTTGCGGATATGGATTGCTTAGATGGGGTGAGTCAACCATACATTTGATTATATGTTGTATGATAGAAAGTAAAAATGATCAGGATCATAGAAACAAAATTCTTTTGGTTCTTGAATTGTTTTGTAAAATACCATGGAATAAAGTTGAATGCAATATAGATAATTTTGTCAAAATTCATGAAACTACCCATGGTATTACTGTACTACCTATCTTAACAAAACTAGGATTGCAGTAGTTTTGCTAATTTCTTGAAAATGGATATGAGCTCTTTAACCAAGAATGTGAAATTCAAATCTTTGTCAATTGAAATATTTTTCTACAGGCTTGCTATAATCAGCTTTAGTTCAAAGTTTAAAAGATTTAATTTCAAGATCGCTTAAATTGTTTATGCAACTTTAGATATTTCATTATAAGATATTAGTTAGAGGTCTAACGTATTTTTTGTTTCCGTCTGTAGGTGAGTTATTGGATGTAGTTTGGTGTTTATTGATCAAGTTGGTTGCTTAAATGCCTATCAAAGATTAGTTATAAAAGAGGAGGATGATAATTTTTGTATCATGCAGTGTTTGTTTGGACTGGACTTGGTCTTGGAACACGTACTCTTTTGCTACACACCTTATACATGAAAAGTGGTTTCCTTTTTTAACTTGCGGATTGAAGTCGTGCTCTTTAATTCTTGATATATAAATCTACATGTGAAGAGGGAGTGATAATCTGATAAATTTTCGTGTTAGTAAAAGGTTAGTGCCCACTATATCTTCTATCAGAAAATGGTTTTGGCAACAATGAATATTCTGTGAAGCAACAAATTGGTAAACATCTTCATATTGACATTGTTTTTTAGTTTAAATATTAAGGAAACGGTGTGTGTTTAGATTTTAACAGGTAACAAAAAAGTCATGCTTAGGATTTGCTTTGTGAGAGGAATATGAAAAAGATTAGCACCAAGTCAAATATAGCTTAACAAACCGTAAAGATAACATTCAATGCATTAAAAAGAGAAGATCGTTCATTGAATGTAGCTTAACTACAAAATAATTCTACAAATTATTCATTATATCATATTCAAAGCCGATTTTTGTATATGTTACAAGGTAATCTTTTAAAAAAATCAAAATATGGATTTGCTTTGTTCTATATAGTTCTCCTGCTTAGGATTTGCTGTGAGTTTTTTTGGTATTGTTAAGTGTCGGAACATTAATTGTGGTGTATTTTCATATGTTAGGTGTATTTGAAGACCCTGATATCACACATGTTGATGACATTGTGGACCCAGTACGAGATTCGTTATATCATATTCAAAGCGGATTTTGTATATGTGACAAGGTAATCTTTTAAAAAAAACGTAATATGGATTTTTTTCAACTGCTCTCTGCTAAACCTGTTGTTTATCTGGTAAAACGATTTGGCTTTTGAATGTGTATGTCTCTATTTGAAAGTTTTTCTTTGCAAGTGACTTCTTCTAAATAGAAATGTGTATAATAATAGGAAGATAAGTAGATTCCCAAAGTCATAGGGATATTAAATAAACAAAAGAATGAAGTGTCACACTCCCAAAATATCAGAGTATAATGGCGACAAGGGAGTGGTGACGTCATGATTATCATACGCACATAGTCACAAAGAACGACCTCTAAATGAGACGTTCGGAAAATAGATCACTTGTGATTAATAAAATAAATAGTTTTAACAAAGTGCGGAAGCATAAACTGAATACAGTTACAAAACATAGTTTTCTCAAATGGTACAAATGATCGTTGTTTCAAGAAATGACGGCAATGCATGAGACCTCATTTAGCATCTTCCTTCTTAATACCTGAGAAAAACATTGCTAAAGTGTCAACATAAAGTTGGTGAGTTCATAGGTTTAGTTAAGTGGAAATGTTTAATGAACCACAAGATTTTCCCAAATGTGATGACAATATAACAGATACAAAGTCATCCTAAAAGTATTTATTACAGTCTAAGCTCGTGACACCGAAGCGTTAACAACACCGGCAGTATAATCATATAAATGTAGCCCAAACTAGATGCCTAAACCCACGACATCCTATCTCAGACTCAAATGAAACTGTGCCCGCTTGTCCCCTTGTTGGACAAGACAGACAGGGACGTCAATCCCGATAGATCTATCCATAACATTCGCGCTTACACAAAGTAATTAACGGTTCACGATTCACGGGCCAAAGCAACTGGGTTTTTAGTGGGACTTAGACTAATATATAAATCAGTAAATGCACTTGTGTTCACACGTTAAAATCAAGCAATGTCTCACCCCAAAAAGCAGTGAAAATAGTAAAGTATGGGGCTATAAACTCACCTCGTTAATTCAGCAAAGAGAACGAAGATAAAATAGCTCGAGAGTACGGTTACGCTAGCCGCGACCTATTTAATTATGAGGATCGAGTTACGATACGAATAATTATATTATTAAAAGACTCGACACCCTAGTTGTGCTTGACGAAACCATACGTTTACGGAAAAGTACGATAAATAAAAGTCGGTTTATTAAACGGTCGGGTTTTACGGGTTAAATTATAACTTAAATTTACAAAATTTGTTTTGGGCTTTAACCAAACTAATTAAATATACCTGGCCCAAAATGGGTCCAATACCCTTACACACAAACCCGGCCCAAGGGTCATTAGACCCGGCCCGGTCCATGGGCGGAATAAACAAGGAACGGAAGGAGTACTAAACGTGTGTTACACACACACAACTCCATAACAGAGAGTTATACTCTCTCTCACCCCTCGATAACAACTCCACTGCCCCCAATCCCTTCTCTCTCCTAAATCTAGATCGGTTCAATCCCTATCCATGGCTAATATCTTATTAGTTTGAATGCATCAATCAAATATGGGTGGTCTGAGGTGTTTAGATCGCGTGAGATGTGGGGTTTAATCCCCACATCAAACCGATTGGGTTTTCTGATGTGTTCATCCTTGTGGTTACGTCAATCTCCAGCCATCAATCAAATATAAGTTTGTTTTTCCTTGTTTTCTTTTAAAAGTTAATTGATTTTCGATTTAATAAAGATCAGTGGTTTTGATTGATTTGTATAAACTTGTTGTGAATCATATAGTTCTCGGATTAAAGTAAACGAATTTAGGGTTTTGAAATATTTGGGGGTTTTTATCAAACTCGGGTTTAAACACAATTAATTGATGTTTTCTATTATAAAATCAAACTAATTTCAATATAAAATCGATTTATAAAAATTAGGGTTTCGGTCATTTGGGGGTTTTTGTATAACTCGTTTTCAATTAAGTTAATTATGGGGTTTGGGTTTAGATTAGGTTTAATTAACGTTTTAATCAATAAAAATTCGATCTAGGGTTTTCCTAAAATTGGGGGTTTTTATGTTCGGCTGTTACCCATGTTTATGTGGTGTTTTTGAAATGTTGAAAATGTTAATTAAATGTTTAAAAGGGTTTTTAATTTCTAGGGTTTCGATTTGAAATGGGGGTTTTTATACCCGCGGCATGATTAGGGGTTTAAGAGTGTTTATGTAAAATAAGAATTGGTTAAGACATTTAGATTGGTTGGTATTGATTGTTGATAGTTTTGGCAGAAAGTAAGGAACTTGGTTGGCTTGGTTTGGTTCTCGGTTTGGTTCTTGATTGGGTCTCGGTTTGGTTGGACATGGGTCTCGGTTTGGTTCTTGATTGTGGTCTTGATTTGGTTGGACATGGGTCTCGGTTTGGTTCTAAGTCGGGTCTCGGTTTGGTTGACAGAAAAGTAAAATCATAGACATGTTTGTATTAGCTATTAAAGTTTAACCAATTTCGGTTTTTTAGTAAAAAGTATAAGACCATTACAATGACTAACACATTAGTTTGTTTATTCGCAGGTTTGTACAAAACGAGCACAACTAGGACTTCATAAAGGAAAGACGAAAAGACGAAAGACTCACAATGGGATGTTACGTCTCGGTTTTGCAGGTTCGGACGGGATGGAAAACAAGCTTGACTCTTTTCGGTTTTGCAGGTTGGGATGCGACGTGTGGGTCGGCTGGACACTACTCTTCACTCTACCCAGAAGTTGTATTTTGAAAGACTTGTGCAGATTTTTGTGTTTTGTAATTTGGACTGAGATAAATTTGTATTTGGACATTGGATAAACTTTGGGTTTGTATATAAACATGTATTGTTAGTCTAGGGTTACCTTCCAACTGAAAATGGTAACTTGTGATATACCCAAATGGGGTAAACTAGGCATGTGTGCTGTCCTTTAGTGGTTAGTGGGTAATAAACTATATGGTTTATTTGTGGTTAGACATGTGACAGAAATTTGAGAATCTTGTAAGGCAAGTTTGGTAATAAATGTAAATGAAAGTTTATACCCAATATATGTACCTGCTGTGACAGCTTATACAACTCGACTCGGGTTCACGATGTTAAGTTTAGACGCGACTGAATAAACACGACACTAAAGCCGTTTGACATACGATCCCAAAACAAAACAATTGTGCGAGACTTCACGTAATCTAGTAAATATACCAAATAAACGTACGGCAAAATATAAAACGCCCACCAACTTGTGTATTGCATTCATCTTGTTAATCGCGAAACATCGAGATGTTACATATGCTCTCCCTAAAAAGGGCTTTGTCCGCAAAGCAAAAATAGTTAACACATTCCTGTCGACAACTCGTCGGTAAACAGTTAAAATACTCGTACTACATGAATAAATTAAGATGGAAATTTGACGAACGTCACAGTATTCCCATGTTTTAGAGATTTCGTCACGAAATCAAGACGTTGTTGTAGTAGGGTGGTTAGCGAAAAGATGAGGATACTTGCTCTTGAATTGATCTTCACGTTCCCACGTGTATTCTGGACCTCTACGCGCGTTCCAACGGATCTTCACAATAGGTATACGGCTTTGCTTGAGTTGTTTAACTTGACGGTCCATAACTTCTACTGGTTCTTCTACGAAGTTGAGTTTGTCGTCGAGTTGAATCTCTTCTAAAGGGATAACGAGCGTCTCATCGGCTAAGCATTTCTTCAGATTGCAAATGTGGAACACATTATGCACTCGGCTAAGTTCTTGGGGTAATTCCAAACGATAGGCTACGGGACCAATCCTCTCTATAATCTTGAAGGGTCCAATGTAACGAGGGTTTAACTTTCCACGCTTTCCAAAGCGAATCACACCCTTCCAAGGTGAGACCTTTAACATGACTTTATCACCAACCTCAAATTCCAGGGGTTTGCGTCGCATATCAGCATAACTCTTCTGTCGATCTCTTGCGGCTTGCATACGGCTCTTAATCTTAAAGATCTTCTCAGTAGTCTCGTGTATGATCTCAGGTCCAGTGAGTTGTGCTTCACCGACCTCTGCCCAACACACGGGTGAACGGCACTTCCTACCATACAGTGCTTCTAACGGCGCTGCCTTAATGCTAGTGTGATAACTATTGTTGTATGAGAATTCCACCAGAGGTAGGTGTCTATCCCATCTATTTCCAAAGTCAATCACACAAGCTCTCAGCATATCTTCTAGGGTTTGAATGGTCCGTTCACTTTGACCGTCAGTTTGGGGATGGTACGCAGTGCTCATATCCAACTGCGTTCCCAATGCCTTCTGTAGTGACTTCCAAAACTGCGAAGTAAATCGGCTGTCTCGGTCGGAGATTATAGACACAGGCACACCGTGCTTCGTGACTACTTCCTCCAAGTATGTCCTTGCTAACTTATCCATTCCATCAGTCTCCTTGATGGGTAGGAAATGAGCCGATTTGGTGAGTCGGTCGACGATTACCCAAATCGTGTCGAATCCGGCTGCGGTCTTTGGTAGCTTGGTAATGAAATCCATAGTGATCCTTTCCCACTTCCATTCTGGCAGTTCGGGTTGAACCAATAATCCTGATGGTTTCATATGTTCGGCTTTGACTTTGGCACAAGTCAAACACTTGCTAACGTATGTAGCAATATCCGCCTTCATGTTCGGCCACCAATACAACATCTTCAGATCGTGATACATTTTGTCAGATCCCGGATGTATGGAGTACTTTGACTTATGCGACTCATGCATAATCAAGGATCGTAGGTCACCATGGCATGGTAACCAACTCCTATCATCAAGGCATAACGTTCCATTCGAACGTGCTTCCAACTTCTTTATCATTCCTCCAACATCTTCAGTCTTGAGAATTTCTTCCTCGACTGCTTCTTTCTGAGCCTTGAGAATTAAGGATGGAAGGTCTAAGTCAATGGTCATCACCAAAGCCTTCACCCTAAGAACTCTCTCCTTTCGACTCAAAGCGTCGGCCACGACATTTGCCTTGCCTGGGTGATAACGGATTTCGCAATCGTAATCACTGAGCAACTCTAGCCAACGTCGTTGTCTCATGTTGAGTTCCTTTTGATTCAAAATATGTTGTAGACTCTTATGATCAGTGAATACAACACACTTAGTACCATAAAGGTAGTGTCTCCAAATCTTCAAGGCAAACACCACTGCTCCCAACTCTAGGTCATGAGTTGTGTAGTTCTTCTCGTGCACTTTTAGTTGTCTTGATGCGTAAGCTATGACCTTAGTCCTTTGCATCAGTACTGCACCTAACCCGTTTATGGATGCATCACAATACACCACAAAGTCTTCATTACCCTCGGGTAGGGCTAGTATAGGTGCTTCACACAACATCTGCTTCAACGTCTGGAATGCCAACTCTTGATCCTCCTTCCACTCAAACTTCTTATCCTTTTGAGTCAATTCCGTCATTGGTTTAGCTATCTTGGAGAAACCTTCAATGAATCTCCTATAGTAACCAGCAAGACCTAAAAATTGACGGATCTCCGTGGGTGTTGTTGGAGTCGCCCAATCCTTTACGGCCTCGATCTTAGCAGGATCAACGTGAATACCACTGCTGTCGATCACATGCCCAAGGAATTGCACTGTGTTTATCCAAAACTCACATTTGGAAAACTTTGCATATAACTTCTCCTTCCTTAGCAGCTCTAATATGGTCTTCAAATGTTCCTTGTGCTCTTCTTCATTATGAGAATAGAAGAGAATGTCATCGATAAATACAATCACAAACTTGTCCAAGTATGGTTTGCAAACTCGGTTCATGAGATCCATGAATACCGCAGGTGCGTTTGTCAAACCAAAAGGCATAACTTGGAACTCGTAGTGTCCGTACCGGGTTCTAAAAGCCGTTTTATGAACGTCTTCCTCTCTAACCCTTAGTTGATGATATCCTGACCTTAAATCGATCTTCGAGTATATGCTAGATCCTTGCAGTTGGTCGAAAAGATCGTCAATCCTCGACAATGGGTAGCGGTTCTTTATCGTCAGCTTATTCAATTCTCGGTAATCGATACACATTCTAAAGGATCCATCTTTCTTTTTGACAAATAAGACCGGCGCTCCCCAAGGTGAGGAACTTGGTCTAATGAAACCTTTGTCAGAAAGTTCCTTTATTTGTTCAGCTAACTCTGTCATCTCGGCCGGTGCTAGACGGTATGGGGCTCTAGCAACAGGCGCGGCTCCTGGTGTAAGCTCGATGTGAAACTCCACTTGCCGTGCTGGTGGTAGTCCGGGTAAATCCTCTGGGAATACGTCCGGAAAGTCTCTAACGATCGGTACATCTTCCACCTTCTTCTCGTGATCTTCTTCTCCTTCCTTTTGTGTTACTTGAACCAAGAATACAGGACATCCCTTCTCAATGTATCTTTGGGTCCTGATACATGAGATGACTTCCAATCTTGATCCATTCTTCACTCCACTTCTTTCGCCTTGTATGATGAGTACGTCGTTTCCATAAGGAACACGGACACACTTCTCATGACATACAATCTCCGCGTGATGCTTCGACATCCAATCCATTCCAATGATGACGTCAAAACTTCCCAATTCTATAGGGAGTAGGTCGATACTAAACGAACGACCTTGTAGCCTTACACTACATCCTTTCAGAATAACGTCGGTGGTTACTGACTTCCCATCGGCTAATTCTACATTATACTTAACGTCTAACACAGTAGGGGTAACATTTAGGCGTTCACTAAATATAGACGACACAAAACTCCTATCCGCACCAGAATCAAATAGCACTGAAGCATAGTTGTTATTGACTAGAAACGTACCAGTCACAACATTGTTGTCTTGTACTGCAGCTTCAGCACAGAGATGATACACTTTGCTAGGTGCCGTGAATCCTCCAGGAGTACTAGTTGTGGCTCGGTTATTCCCTCCTCGGTTCCCTTGATTCTGCTTCTGGTTCCCTTGGTTCTGATTTTGATTCCCTCGAATCTGGTTACTACGACCTTGGTTCCCACTGCTTGGACATTTGTTCTTGTAGTGACCTTTCTCTCCACATCCAAAGCAAGTGACATTTGCTCCTTGGCCGCCTTGCGTTCCAGGTCCTCTTTGATTAGTAGAACGAGGTGGTGCTCGGCATTCCTTTGCCTTATGTCCCGCCTTCCCACAATTGTAGCACGTAGGGGGACATGCTCCTTCGTGGTGTCGGCCACATTTTCCGCAGAAAGGAAGTCTTCCAGCGTAGTTTCCAGTATTTCCTTGTCCAGCAGTAAACACTCTTGCTACTTCTTGTCGTTTGTTCTGGTTGTAGTTGTTTGGGTTGTTGCTGTTGTTGGTATTGTTGTTGTAGTGGTTGCCAGACCACTTCCTTTTATCCCCAGTATTTTCTCCCAACTCCTGTACCACTTGGTACATTAGACTCTGAGCCATGTCGATTGCCTCGTGCAAATCAGTCGGCTTGGATGAAGTCACATTCCCTTTGATGCTCAAAGGTAGTCCTTCAATGTATCGCTCCAACAATCGGTCGTCGTTGGGCACCATTTCAGGACATAACAAGATCAGCTCTTGAAAGCGCTGATTGTAAGCAGTAAGAGCAGTACCCTTAACCTTCAGGTTCCACAGCTCAACTTCCATCTGCTTGACTTCATTTCGTGGGCAGTATTTCCTCACAAACATAGCTTTAAATTCACTCCAGGGCGTCGCTTGGGCAACGTCAATGGTCACTGCACGAGCATAGACGTTCCACCAAGTCAAAGCACCATCCACTAACGTGCTTGACGCAAACTTCACCTTGTCGGCTTCAGCGACATTGCTAATCCCAAATTGGGATTCTAGCTTCTCAAACCATCTGGTTAATCCTACTGCTCCTTCAGTACCGCGGAAACTTACTTGCGTAACTGCACGAAATTCCTTGTAGGTACAAGTCCGTGCAATAGCATTAGTAGCTCCTTGGTTGGTCTCCTCCTGTGTGCTAGCTGTACGATTTGCTTCAGCGGTCGCGAGTGCCTCGGCCACTCGTTCGGCTATCATTTGGCTTAGCATGACGGTGTCAATTCCACTGGTAGCGGCTGGCGGATTCTGCGTTTCGGATCTTCTAACTGGCGCCATAATCTAACAAGGTAATAGGATAATGAGTTTTGCCAGACATAACATGCATGGCACGCACAATACAATTATGAAATGCTCCAGGATATAATACACAATATATAATGATCCCACAATTTTTTGCAACCCATAATATCATTCATAGAATCGTTTGATAGTACATCGTAGTTTGTCATAACATAATAAAAGAAAATAAAATACCAACTAGCTAAGATAAACTTCAAAGCTTAGTGGTCATACAAGGATAGGTCGATGGTACAAGATAAATCTAACTAGTGCCCTCACGGCGCTGATGAAGCTCCTTCTCCAACTCTGCTAACCTCCTCTCAACCACGAGCTCACGAGCCTGGGAATCTCTCAGTCTAACATCGGTATCATGACAAGCGGCTCTAAACCTCTTATCCAAGTCTGCAACAGGGTCCTCCACTGGTGCCTCTAGTCCGCCTGTCTCCACCCATGGCTCTACTTCCCAACGGGTCATCAGGCTCCCAATCTCCTCAAGACGAGCGTTTGGCATGGATTCCATCTGATCAAGAACAGTAAGAAGCTGTTCTCGTAGACGGGTCACACATACTGTCAACACTGTCTCATCCCTAACTAGACTCTTCTTCGCCAGTGCCTCCAACTTATCCTGCACTTCATTATACTCTTCACCTAAAGCTTCTACAGCATCCTCCAACCTGTTCAACCGTGTCGTCACACATCCATCTGCCGCCCCAAGCATCACCACCGTCGACGTAGCTCTCCTAGGAAGAGGAGTCGTAGCCCTCGGCCCAGTAGAGATACCAGCATCAGTAAGCATCTCCTGGTACACTGCAGGTACAGTCTCTGGTGGTGATAGTAGTAATGGTGTCTCTGGGACAGGACTGGCAGGTGTGCGGGCTGCATGCCTGTCAGTGGCAGTGAAAGGTATGAGAGGTCGGTAAGGTGAAAGTGGTGGTCGAGCAGCTCTCCCCCGAAGGCGTCGTCTCACATAGTAGAAAGGTAGAGTACCAGGTGCTGGAGCAGGAATAGCAGTCCTTTCTCCTTCGTCTTCAGATGAAGATGAGGAGATGTGTGCTAGGGAAACCTCAGGAGTAGCAGCATATGCAGTAGGAGGGTCCTCAGTGTCTGTGACCTCCATAGGCTCTCCTTCCCCATCTGTAAACTCCATCTCATCATCCTCTGTCTCCTCTACCGTCTCATCTCCAGTCACTGATGTCTGACCTGGTGACTGCACTACGTCAGTGTCTAAGTCATCCTCTCCTCCGCCTTCTAGGCTAAGCACATCGTCAGCTGATGCATCAGGAATACGGATCGGTGAATGACGAACCTCCTCAGCCTCTCTCTCTGTATCGTCATCTGAAACCATCCGATACCACGGATATCCTGACGGCGATCCTCTAGGTAGTCCTACTGATGAACTGATGGTCGACTGTGAACTACGGTTGTAGTACGCTCCTGTAGACGTGGAATCATCAGATGAAGACATCGCTGTAATCATAAACAAAATAAATGTGTGTAAATATCTTATAAAATTAGTCCGTAAAAAGGGACATTAACATAACATAGCAATCATTGTTGAATTCACATGTATCCCATATAACATAATTCAGATTTCGTTGTTGCACATGTAACCCATGTAAATATACCTCGTAATTGTTAAATCACATGTATCCTACTTATTACTTATGTATCTACATATACTTAATACTTACAATCCATATGATAATCGATTAAACATAGAGCAGTTATAGTCTAGAGTTACTAAATGCAACCTAGTTCTCTATAACTATGGCTCTGATACCAATCTGTCACACTCCCAAAATATCAGAGTATAATGGCGACAAGGGAGTGGTGACGTCATGATTATCATACGCACATAGTCACAAAGAACGACCTCTAAATGAGACGTTCGGAAAATAGATCACTTGTGATTAATAAAATAAATAGTTTTAACAAAGTGCGGAAGCATAAACTGAATACAGTTACAAAACATAGTTTTCTCAAATGGTACAAATGATCGTTGTTTCAAGAAATGACGGCAATGCATGAGACCTCATTTAGCATCTTCCTTCCTAATACCTGAGAAAAACATTGCTAAAGTGTCAACATAAAGTTGGTGAGTTCATAGGTATAGTTAAGTGGAAATGTTTAATGAACCACAAGATTTTCCCAAATGTGATGACAATATAACAGATACAAAGTCATCCCAAAAGTATTTATTACAGTCTAAGCTCGTGACACCGAAGCGTTAACAACACCGGCAGTATAATCATATAAATGTAGCCCAAACTAGATGCCTAAACCCACGACATCCTATCTCAGACTCAAATGAAACTGTGCCCGCTTGTCCCCTTGTTGGACAAGACAGACAGGGACGTCAATCCCGATAGATCTATCCATAACATTCGCGCTTACACAAAGTAATTAACGGTTCACGATTCACGGGCCAAAGCAACTGGGTTTTTAGTGGGACTTAGACTAATATATAAATCAGTAAATGCACTTGTGTTCACACGTTAAAATCAAGCAATGTCTCACCCCAAAAAGCAGTGAAAATAGTAAAGTATGGGGCTATAAACTCACCTCGTTAATTCAGCAAAGAGAACGAAGATAAAATAGCTCGAGAGTACGGTTACGCTAGCCGCGACCTATTTAATTATGAGGATCGAGTTACGATACGAATAATTATATTATTAAAAGACTCGACACCCTAGTTGTGCTTGACGAAACCATACGTTTACGGAAAAGTACGATAAATAAAAGTCGGTTTATTAAACGGTCGGGTTTTACGGGTTAAATTATAACTTAAATTTACAGAATTCGTTTTGGGCTTTAACCAAACTAATTAAATATACCTGGCCCAAAATGGGTCCAATACCCTTACACACAAACCCGGCCCAAGGGTCATTAGACCCGGCCCGGTCCATGGGCGGAATAAACAAGGAACGGAAGGAGTACTAAACGTGTGTTACACACACAACTCCATAACAGAGAGTTATACTCTCTCTCACCCCTCGATAACAACTCCACCGCCCCCAATCCCTTCTCTCTCTTAAATCTAGATCGGTTCAATCCCTATCCATGGCTAATATCTTATTAGTTTGAATGCATCAATCAAATATGGGTGGTCTGAGGTGTTTAGATCGCGTGAGATGTGGGGTTTAATCCCCACATCAAACCGATTGGGTTTTCTGATGTGTTCATCCTTGTGGTTACGTCAATCTCCAGCCATCAATCAAAGATAAGTTTGTTTTTCCTTGTTTTCTTTTAAAAGTTAATTGATTTTCGATTAAATAAAGATCAGTGGTTTTGATTGATTTGTATAAACTTGTTGTGAATCATATAGTTCTCGGATTAAAATAAACGAATTTAGGGTTTTGAAATATTTGGGGGTTTTTATCAAACTCGGGTTTAAACACAATTAATTGATGTTTTCTATTATAAAATCAAACTAATTTCAATATAAAATCGATTTATAAAAATTAGGGTTTCGGTCATTTGGGGGTTTTTGTATAACTCGTTTTCAATTAAATTAATTATGGGGTTTGGGTTTAGATTAGGTTTAATTAACGTTTTAATCAATAAAAATTCGATCTAGGGTTTTCATAAAATTGGGGGTTTTTATGTTCGGCTGTTACCCATGTTTATGTGGTGTTTTTGAAATGTTGAAAATGTTAATTAAATGTTTAAAAGGGTTTTTAATTTCTAGGGTTTCGATTTGAAATGGGGGTTTTTATACCCGCGGCATGATTAGGGGTTTAAGAGTGTTTCTGTAAAATAAGAATTGGTTAAGACATTTAGATTGGTTGGTATTGATTGTTGATAGTTTTGGCAGAAAGTAAGGAACTTGGTTGGCTTGGTTTGGTTCTCGGTTTGGTTCTTGATTGGGTCTCGGTTTGGTTGGACATGGGTCTCGGTTTGGTTCTTGATTGTGGTCTTGATTTGGTTGGACATGGGTCTCGGTTTGGTTCTAAGTCGGGTCTCGGTTTGGTTGACAGAAAAGTAAAATCATAGACATGTTTGTATTAGCTATTAAAGTTTAACCAATTTCGGTTTTTTAGTAAAAAGTATAAGACCATTACAATGACTAACACATTGGTTTGTTTATTCGCAGGTTTGTACAAAACGAGCACAACTAGGACTTCATAAAGGAAAGACGAAAAGACGAAAGACTCACAATGGGATGTTACGTCTCGGTTTTGCAGGTTCGGACGGGATGGAAAACAAGCTTGACTCTTTTCGGTTTTGCAGGTTGGGATGCGACGTGTGGGTCGGCTGGACACTACTCTTCACTCTACCCAGAAGTTGTATTTTGAAAGACTTGTGCAGATTTTTGTGTTTTGTAATTTGGACTGAGATAAATTTGTATTTGGACATTGGATAAACTTTGGGTTTGTATATAAACATGTATTGTTAGTCTAGGGTTACCTTCCAACTGAAAATGGTAACTTGTGATATACCCAAATGGGGTAAACTAGGCATGTGTGCTGTCCTTTAGTGGTTAGTGGGTAATAAACTATATGGTTTATTTGTGGTTAGACATGTGACAGAAATTTGAGACTCTTGTAAGGCAAGTTTGGTAATAAATGTAAATGAAAGTTTATACCCAATATATGTACCTGCTGTGACAGCTTATACAACTCGACTCGGGTTCACGATGTTAAGTTTAGACGCGACTGAATAAACACGACACTAAAGCCGTTTGACATACGATCCCAAAACAAAACAATTGTGCGAGACTTCACGTAATCTAGTAAATATACCAAATAAACGTACGGCAAAATATAAAACGCCCACCAACTTGTGTATTGCATTCATCTTAATAATCGCGAAACATCGAGATGTTACATATGCTCTCCCTAAAAAGGGCTTTGTCCGCAAAGCAAAAATAGTTAACACATTCCTGTCGACAACGCGTCGGTAAACAGTTAAAATACTCGTACTACATGAATAAATTAAGATGGAAATTTGACGAATGTCACAGTATTCCCATGTTTTAGAGATTTCGTCACGAAATTAAGATGGAAATACTCGTACTCTTTGTGTGTGATTTCTTTAGATTTTATCACTTCCTAGATAACTTGTTGTGGCTACTTTTGTTTATTATGGCCTCCTATTCTAGTTGTTGTTAGATTAAAGGATATGAATACCCTCATATCAGGATATTATGTATTTTAATTTGGAAGTGATGCCTATTTAATTATGTGTGTTGACTTTTTTACTATCTTATGTATTCCTTGTCTTTAGCATGTTTTGGCAACTTTGTATGTTATTCATAATTTCGGCAACTTTGTTTAAGGGGGACCCTATTAACGTTGGGGTACACTGAGTTTGAGTTTTTATCAGTGTTCCGTGATAGTATATTGGTTCAAATTTTTATGTGATTTCTTCTCTTTTAATCTTCGTCCGTAAGTGACTTCACAAATTTTCTTATGTTGCCCGTGTTGAACACGGGTTATGAGCTAGTTATATAAAAAAAATTGAGATTAAAATATTATATTTGATAAATGCTTTTGCTATAATTTTTGGCTTTTTATAACAAAAATTAATTAATAAATGTATTTTATTAGATAAAGACAAAAGAAGAATGAAAAGAAAGCCTTCATCAAAGGATTTCTAAAAAACCATGCAAAAGGGTTTAAGTCCCTGCATTAAATGGCTTGGATTAAAAACAAACATTACTTTTTTACATTAATCATAACCTTTCTTACTCGAACCATAATACCAAACGGCACCCAAGAACCATCCCAAGTACGTGGGTTCGCATCTGGTACGGTTTTTGATTCTGTATTTCGGTAAGGAAAGTGATTGGGACACTCTCATATTTGATTGAGACACTCAAATGTACAAACAGTTAAAGTAGTATGTGCTTACAGTACAACATTTTAATGCATATTTTAAAGTGTCCCAATCAATTTTGAGAGTTTGCAAATCATCTCTCATTTCGGTAATTCCTGATGAGGCAAAAATATTTAAATTTTTATCTTTTTATTGTCGATCGTTAATAAAAACACATGCTATATTAATAGATCTGAATTCATTTAGATTACAAAGTTTTATTTGGATAACAACGAACCAATCTCCATTCTTTATCTTTATTTTAATGTAACGAATGAGATTAAACTCAAAAAACATTTTTACTCTTTTTTCTAAACATTTATATTTTTTAAACCGCTAATCATTAAACGAAAAAGATATATATCATTATGACGAGCATTTATTTATCTTTCTAAAGATATGTAATATGATATACTTTTAAAGAAAAAATAAATTGTTTTTTTCTCATTTGTTAAAACATGTGTGAAGTATCATATATGATACTAGTGCTTCATATATACTAGTGGTAAAACCCGTCCGATGGACGTGTATGACATATAATTGTCGTTTTACTTTTTTCTTATTTTGGAAATATTTATTTGTTATGCTCTATCAATAGATATAACTTTTGATTGTTTTTATTATTGGTAAATATTTATTTTTAATTTTATTTTTATGTTTAGATGTTTATTAATGCATTATCAGTCAATGTTTTGAAATCGAGTTTTAAATCGACCCGGGTTAACCCGGTTTTCTAAAAAAAAATTATATTTTTAATGATTAACAAAAATGATAAAAACTTGTTTATACTAAAAATATAAGTTGTTTACCAACCAATATAATATGTAAAAATAAAATTTCGTCGCAAATACGTAAAAGTTACTTATTTTATAAAAAAAAACCCGAAAAAATTAAAACCCGCCGGGTCTCGAGAACCGGGTTGACCCGGGTTATCCCAAACCCGACGAGTCTAGCCGGGTTTTGAAAATGTGAAACCCGGGTCAATATGACCCTTTTTTGGTCGAAACCGATTCAACCGGTTGACCTGGCCACTTGTTTTTAGGCATCACTTTTGGTTGATTTATTGTTTTTAACGTCCTATAGCACACTTAAGGATTACCTATCTCAATCTCCAAAAGTTTTGTAGTCATAAGCGCCTCAATTGATTCTTTCAGACTTAAGAAAATAACACTAATATATAATAACCGATTTCATGCTACTCATACTTCATAAGTATTAAAGTTGCTATTGAGAATTTATACTAACCAAAAGATCTAGAGCCGATGATCCCCATATGTAAAATCACAGATGCGGTAACTTATGAGCCGATGATCCCCATATGTAAAATCACAGATGCGGTAACTTATGATTGTCCATAGATATTGTAATTTTTATAGTTATTGTTTACATTTTTTAGCTAAACAACCGTATAGATTATTATTATTAGTTTTATTAAAAATTGTGCATGACAAAAAATAAAAAGACTTTTAAATAATAAAAAAATTAAAAGTTATCATTTATAGCCTAGGGTGGGCTAGCATGTACATTTTGTGTTTACATGTCAGCTATAAAATTAAGAAATCCTGAAACGATATTGTAATAAATATGAACTATGTTGATGTATCTATATATGTTTTTAGTAGCATAAGATTTAGGCTTATTTGTATTTTGTTGGTAAAATGATACTAACATTTTTAATTATAAATTGAAGTATATTTTTAATAACTTATTATTTTCAAAATCTTAATTTACAAAATTTTAAAATCTTGTGTTATTTAATTCAATATTCATTTCAATAAATTTTATAAACTTTTTTTTCCATTTCTAGCGAGTTTATTTTGATTTAACTTTTTTTCCGCTTTCCATTAATGTGAATACGAACTTGATAAGTAAGATAGTAACATTAGTTTGCTTCAAGAATAGTCACTTTATATCTTTAACATTTGGTCGCATTGCGGATACCATGCTAGTATTAGATAATAATGTATTTGTTTGTTCAAAATGCATGATATTTTCCGTATATTTTTATAGTATAATAGTAAACGAATAATATATCATGCGCAAATCACATTGGTTTGATCAAGTGTTTGCATTGTTTTGTGCAAATATCATTATTATTTATATGATAGTGTTAGAATAAGGTATTTTGTAGCTTTCATGAATTGTGTAATATTTGATTAATACAGTAGTTAGTTGATCAAACGGAAGAGTCTTTTCTTATTCAGCTTCTTGATCTATAGAATATTATATTCTATAATGCATTTGGTTCTTTGCTTCCACTTCCTAATATTTCAAATTCAGAAGCTACATTTAGCTGCGTTTTCATGAAAACCGTGGCATCATTGGTGACATTGTTGTTATTTATGTGATCAGGTCCAATATTTCTGTCAATTATATCTTTAGGTCTGGATGGAATATTATGAGAGTTGCATCACGAACACTCTTAATCTCAGATTTGTTGAATCGTGTTCGTGTACTCATTTCCTGTCACACCTCACCATGGCGGAATATGGGGCGCGACGTATGGATATCATCACAACAATAGCGTGTCTATAGAGATAACTAAATGATATAAGAAATGTCATAAAATGGTGACACAAATGTCATGACAATATCTCAACAATGCAGGAGTCTAGGTAAGTAGGTAACAGTCCTACCTCTTGCCCAAGACAAACAAGTTACACAAACAAAACAAACATATAGGTGCCAACAATATCACTAATTCAAAAAAACATAAATGTAAACTAAGAAGGAACGGGGATCTCCTTCTATATGTAATCCTAAGGCATCCAAGTCTAGCCACTTCTATCCTCACGCTTAACCACATTCACACATGAAAGAGACACTAAAACACGTCAACATAATGTTGGTGAGAGTCATAGGTTTATACTCCAACGCCAAAACAGTTATAAGCAGTGAATAACCACCATCAACAAAAGAACATATGGACAATGTGTTACAAATATGCATTAACAACTAACATTCAATATTAATCATACCAAACCAAAATCCAAGGCTTCTACCTTGCCAAACAACATGGTACCATAGATGATCACACTATGTACCTATCCCAAGGCCACTACCTTGTCAAACCACAAGGCCACTACCTTTTCAAACCACAAGGCCACTACCTTGTCAAACCACAAGAACTGAGACGACACGTGTCCCCCGATCCAAATCATACACAATCAAGAATCACATAGCAGTTAATCACAATAATGTACACACAAGTCCATCACAGCCATAAAAACATTCACAGCAAGAATTTATAAATAACTCAACACAGTGTCTCTTCCATCCCATCTGGAAGTCAAAATCAATAGTAAACATGGGACTATGAAACTCACCTGATTGCTTCTTCACAAGTCCTCGCGCTTAGCAACGAGCTAACAAACCAGAAACACACAATCAATACCCGAACCAACCACCAAGATGGCTCATAAACATATGATGGACATCTAGCCTAGTCCCATATAATTACCTCATTGTTAAGTTCTAATAACCCCATTACCCTTCCTTAACAAGTCCCTAACTTGGTTTAGTTTAATAGCTATCCCGTTCATAATTTTACACAAAACAGTCCCAGTTTTAGGTCTCAAAACTTTAAGTCAAACGTCCACTTAAATATACCCATGGTTTCTGTAAAAGGAATATTCACAGTTTTATACATGTTAGTTAAAACCTCCCACTTGCCCTAACCTTAAAGCTACTGTTAAGGCCCCGATATATGTGTATATATTGTTACCTATCTAGAATTCACTGATTTTAAACGTATGAAAAGTTCATTACCATTAGAGGGTCTTACCCTAAACCACAATCTTAGCCTAAGTGCAGATACTCACTAAAATATATAAACCATCTCTCATGTTCGTGAGAAGATCCCAATGCAACCCTAAGTACCCCAAACAACCCAAAACTTAAAAAGAAAACAGGCTGATTACAAAACTGTTTTGACCTCCGACTGTTGTAACCTGTTTTTGACCCACTTCCCGACCTCCATATTAGTTCTCGTTTCTTGCATTGGAAAGACACTTCAATTACCTTTTCAGGGATACTTGGATTGCATCTTGAATATTCCTAGAACTCCCGATATGATCAAAACAATTGACTCAAAATTCTGCCCAGTTTTTAAAAACGGGTTTAACAAAATCAACCGCATTAATTAACCCTAATCCCTCTAATTATAAGCCCTAATTTATTTAATCATTATAATATGATTAATATACTATTTTTAATTAAACCCTAACCTAAATCCATCATAATATGATTAAGAAATCATTAAAACAATTAAATTGAAAAGGGTTAAGAAGGTTTTACCTTTGAATTAATAGAAAATGAAGAAAACCTAATTTTTGAAGAACCCTAATTGGCCACCATTGATGAATTTCGGCTGGAGGTTAAAAACATGATTATTATGGTTATGAGTTGGGTTTGGTTAAGTCCTAAAGGCCCCCTAATCCCATTACAAGTCCATTGGGCCTGTTTTGGGCTTTTCCCTTCTTTCTTTCTTCTTTGGTGCGTCTAAACCGACCCAAACACCCCTAAATTCGTTTTTTACTATTATTTAATATTATGTTATTAATATTAATTTAATTTTCATTAATTTATTTCAGCTCCTAAAGCTTCCAAAACCACAAAACCGTAAAACTAGTCAAATTTACGCGTTTTACCGTAAAAGACGTAAAATATACACTTTTATAAAAACTCTCAAATTTTGAAATAAACTTTATAACTAAGTCCTAAATGACTTAAAACCATCCCGAAAAATATCCATATGACTAATTACCTCATCCGAGACCTCCAAATGCTAAACCGTAAATCGTAAAAATACGATTTTCTATAATACATATACGTATACGTAAAACCAAAAAATAAAACCATCTCACTTCATAGTCACTACCATGTGAACTCATGAACTTGAAATCATCACACATTCTTTCACTCACAAGATACCCCGTACCGAAAACGATATTCAAACCACAATCTATTCACACCAATTAGCACATAAACACGTAAAGACACGTAACTAGCACAAAACAAAACTAAGTGACGAACCTCAAAACCAGGGTTGTCACATCACTCCCTCCTAATAGAAATCTCGTCCCGAGATTTACTCCTTAGGATCAAACACACAAACAACAAACCACATGAGGATACTTGTTCTAAAGAAACTCCTCTCATTTCCATGTGAACTTTAGTTCAAGTTTCAAAATACTACATATACAAACCAAAAATAATTAAACTCATTGCCAAACTCTTGACCTCACAGTCAATAAATCTCACAAATGATCTTTGATAAAACAAAGACTCTTATTAACACAAGTCCCGAATAACCGTACATGCAAAATGCATTCTCAAACAACTTTTACCAATCTTAATACACAAAATATAACATGTATACCACTCGTTTCCCCCAGGTAATTCTATGCTCATAAGCTACTGGTCCGATCTTTCCAAAGATCATAAATGGACCTACAAAACTATACATCAGCTCTTCCATTTTACCAAAACATACCACTCGTTACTATGAGTGAAACTTCCTTTAGTCCGTACCCCAAACTACTTAAAATTTCCAATTTCCTTTCAAAGGGACCTATGACGGTCTTTCACATACCCATTTAGTTCTTCCAGTCCAAATCAACCTACGATCTATACACATCCTCAAAAGGGTGGTTATCTCAGTTAGACCAATCCCTTCGTCCCTATGGCATATCACACCTATAACTCCTCATCCATTCGATTATCGATACTAATCCTCCCAAACAATCAGTGTAGATCAGTGCCATTTCCTTTTCCAATCTCGACCTATTTTATTCTTGCTTCGCTCCTATACACACTTCCTTCTTTTACTCAACTCATAACATACATCATGATGTGATGCTTCCCATCGTTTCTTCCCTTGCCATAACCCTTCATAAGGCATCCATACATATTAGGCTAACTTTTACGCAGCACCCTCCATTCCATCACATTCGTACGCAATCCTTCCAACTTCTCAACTACGTGACTTCTCATTCCTCTTGAAATATGAGATGAATTAGTCAGTCTATCGACTATCACCCAACTCTCGTCACCTTCCCCAATTTCGTCCTTACATCCCCCTTTCTAAGCTACTCCTATCTATGTAGGAAGTATAGTCTACGTCCCTTTTCTCCACATGATTGTCCAAGTCACGCAACATACATGTTGACGCGTTTACTTCTTTAGACAACTCAACTTTTACCTTGTATCCGTTGCATTTTCTAACAACTCTTGTTTTTAAATCATTCCATCAACAATTTGCCTTGGAAAGGCACTAACTACAACTCCTCTCACTTCTCTTACTTGCTCTATTTACGGTTCTACCTCAAAATAATAGGCAAACCTACTAACTTTCAGGAAGTTTTTTTAGAGAACATACATGCCTTACGAACAATATCCCCTTCCAACACTCTCTATGGCGCGTTAATTGTGCTAATATCTATACATTTCACAAATCTCTATTCATCTCCCTTGGCACTCCTATTAGACCTCATGACCACATTAGTTCGTCTACGAACCTCTTTCCTCCCCACTAAGGGTATTCTGACCGTTCTCTCATGGTCACCTACTTAAGCGTGTAGGCGCGACCAAGTCTTTCATATGACTACCTCAACGCTCCTGAACAATACAAAACCAAAACTACATCCCGAATCAATCAGATACGATCAACGAATCAACCCACGGATAACTAACGACATTTCACGTGCACCAGTTAAAACAAGTCAAAAACCACGAGACTCAAAAGAAAACTCAAACCCAAAACGTGTATCAATTCAAAATGACCCATGACAACGAAATATAATCCAAGAAACACCCAATAGCAACCAAAACATATTACGCCCCGCGACATATTATTTAAACCGTGCAAAAGACCGACATTTCCAAAAGAATATATATCCTTTTTTTATCTATTTATTATTACCTCCTACATCTATGTGACTCAAACAATATACAAACAACCTTCTTGACGAACTCAAAACTCAACTCAAAAACTAGGTATCCCGTGCATCCCAAATCATAAAAATAAACTACTATTCAAACTCAACCTTTAACCCGACACTTGTACCATAATTCCGGCCAAGATACTGACCTCCCATGACTATACATTCTGAATATTTGAAAAGTACGTTCCGATTACATAATTTTTGGCTTTTGAATCACTCAAAAAGCTCTAAAAACGAACAAGTTATGACCAAAACAATTTTATACTAGTTGTTTTTTAAAACTAAAGAATAAACTTAGTGATTAATGCAATCCTTTTAAATGACAGATATGATTGTATGTGAAATCTTCATAAACTCAATTTAAACTTGTATAAATAATTAAAAATGACATAAATCGGTCAAACTCAATTATAATTTTTACTTCGCTTTATTTCAAAGAAAGTCTTTTAAAATTTGAAATAAATAAGTGTTGATTAAAAGAAATCTTACGTTACATCTTGTTTCAAACACGACTCCAACACCTTACCCTTATTTTACCGAATACAACCAACTATCTAACCCTATAATAGATTTCCAAGTCCCCCTTTTTCTCAATATATACCGACCCAAAAGAAATGCAAGACCCAACACAAAAGATTTCAATATCTCAAAAGAAATCCCAAGTTATTTCAATAGACTTAAAACCAAGAACACCATTTTAAAACGTACACGTGAAATACGAAACTCAAATAATACGCTACAAGACACACTTAAAAAAATAAAATTCAAAACGTCGTTGAGACTCCACCAAACTCGAGCACTAATAAATTGTTTAAACACAAGAGAGTACTAGGTACGTTCAAGTTATAATAACTACTGAACGACCGTAAATCATAACATAACATCTATTAGTATATATACATCCACGTATGTATACCTATCGAATCTCCCAAACATACTCGTTATCATACATGTCAAGTTAATCGATCACTTTATACGCTCGTTTCTTTCCATACGAGTAATCACCTTCTCACCATCTCACCATGCCACAACAAGGCACAAAACCCAATACCAAAACCAACCCATATCGTGTGACCTCATCATCACACAACACGACTATAACTCAAAACATATAACACACTAATAATATAGCCATATCGTAGGCAGCCGTTACATAAACCCATATATATACGTATACCCAAATTCTACATCTCATCATATACAAGCATGTATTAACCCTCTTTCATGCAATCATACTTGAGAAACCATTGAAGTTGTGGTACTTGTATAACTATGTTGGCCACCATACTTATACAATTACCCTTTCCCCAATGCACTCCCTCCTATGATGACACTTATAAGACTCAATACAACATATAACACATAAATCTATCTACTCACATAAGCTCATAACCACATAACCAATAAGGTCCAAAACTCCATCTATAAAAATAACATAATAAACTCTTGGAATACAGAAATCCATAGTCTAGCTAAAACAGCCTAGACTAAATCCAAAACAAAAACATAATCAGTTATAAGTCATGTTGCCCGTAAGAGTGTAAACAGCTTAAAACCCTTCCTATCCACCTACTCCTAGTAACTCGAACCACCACACGATTCTTAGGGAACATGACTTAAACATCAAAAGAAAAATAACATACCTCAGGTATGTAAGATAACTCGATATAAGATAGAAACTACCTTGTACTAAATTATGTACTATAACGTACAATTTAAGCAAAATATAACAGTGACTAGCGTGGATGATTATGGTTCAACCCGCACTAGTCACAAACCCGAAAAGAAAATAACATGTGACTAAGTATGAACATACTACGGTTCAATTCATACTAGTCAAAACATCGCAATAAATAACATCCAAACACATTAATTATTATAAAATGCACACATACTCCTATGACGCCTATATGCAAGGACCCTTAAGCTATAGACTAGGCTACGCGACTAGGCAACCTAATTCTCTATAACCATTGTCTCTGATACCATTCTGTCACACCCCACCATGGCGGAATATGGGGCGCGATGTATGGATATCATCACAACAATAGCATGTCTATAGAGATAACTAAATGATATAAGAAATGTCATAAAATGGTGACACAAATGTCATGACAATATCTCAACAATGCAGGAGTCTAGGTAAGTAGGTAACAGTCCTACCTCTTACCCAAGACAAACAAGTAACACAAACAAAACAAACATATAGGTGCCAACAGTATCACTAATTCAAAAAAACATAAAGGTAAACCAAGAAGGAACGGGGATCTCCTTCTATATGCAATCCTAAGGCATCCAAGTCTAGCCACTTCTATCCTCACGCTTAACCACATTCACACCTGAAAGAGACACTAAAACACGTCAACATAATGTTGGTGAGAGTCATAGGTTTAGACTCCAACGCCAAAACAGTTATAAGCTGTGAATAACCACCATCAACAAAAGAACATATGGACAATGTGTTACAAATATGCATTAACAACTAACATTCAATATTAATCATACCAAACCAAAATCCAAGGCTCCTACCTTGCCAAACAACATGGTACCATAGATGATCACACTATGTACCTATCCCAAGGCCACTACCTTGTCAAACCACAAGGCCACTACCTTTTCAAACCACAAGGCCACTACCTTGTCAAACCACTAGGCCACTACCTTGTCAAACCACAAGGCCACTACCTTGTAAAACCACAAGGCCACTACCTTGTCAAACCACAAGAACTGAGACGGCACGTGTCCCCCGATCCAAATCATACACAATCAAGAATCACATAGCAGTTAATCACAATAATGTACACACAAGTCCATCACAACCATAAAAACATTCACAGCAACAATTTATAAATAACTCAACACAGTGTCTCTTCCATCCCATCTGGAAGTCAAAATCAATAGTAAACATGGGACTATGAAACTCACCTGATTGCTTCTTCACAAGTCCTCGCACTTAGCAACGAGCTAACAAACCAGAAACACACAATCAATACCCGAACCAACCACCAAGATGGCTCATCAACCTATGATGGACATCTAACCTATTCCCATATAATTACCTCACTGTTAAGTTCTAATCACCTAATTACCCTTCCTTAACAAGTCCCTAACTTGGTTTAGTTTAATAGCTATCCCGTTCATAATTTTACACAAAACAGTCCCAGTTTTAGGTCTTAAAACTTTAAGTCAAACGTCCACTTAAATATACCCATGGTTTCTGTAAAAGGAATATTCACACTTTTATACATGTTAGTTAAAACCTCCCACTTGCCCTAACCTTAAAGATACTGTTAAGGCCCCGATATATGTGTATATATTGTTACCTATCCAGAATTCACTGATTTTAAACGTATGAAAAGTTCATTACCATTAGAGGGTCTTACCCTAAACCACAATCTTAGCCCAAGTGCAGATACTCAATAAAATATATAAACCATCTCTCATGTTCGTGAGAAGATCCCAATGCAACCCTAAGTACCCCAAACAACCCAAAACTTAAAAAGAAAACATGCTGATTACAAAACTGTTTTGACCTTCGACTGTTGTAACCTGTTTTGACCCACTTCCCGACCTCCATATTAGTTCTCGTTTCTTGCATTGGAAAGCCACTTCAATTACCTTTTCAGAGATACTTGGATCGCATCTTGAATGTTCCTAGAACTCCTGATATGATCAAAACAATTGACTCAAAATTTTGCCCAGTTTTTAAAAACGGGTTTAACAAAATCAACCTCATTAATTAACCCTAATCCCTCTAATTACAAGCCCTAATTTATTTAATCATTATAATATGATTAATATACTGTTTTTAATTAAACCCTAACCTAAATCCATCATAATATGATTAAGAAATCATTAAAACAATTAAATTGAAAAGGGTTAAGAAGGTTTTACCTTTGACTTGATAGAAAATGAAGAAAACCTAATTTTTAAAGAACCCTAATTGGCCACCATTGATGAATTTCGGCTAGGAGATGTTATGGAGGTTAAAAACCTGATTATTATGGTTATGAGTTGGGTTTGGTTAAGTCCTAAAGGCCCCCTAATCCCATTACAAGTCCATTGGGCCTGTTTTGGGCTTTTCCCTTCTTTCTTTCTTCTTTGGTGCGTCTAAACCGACCCAAACACCCCCAAATTCGTTTTTTTTAATTATTTAATATTATGTTATTAATATTATTTTAATTTTCCTTAATTTATTTCAGCTCCTAAAGCTTCCAAAACCACAAAACCGTAAAACTAGTCAAATTTACGCGTTTTACCGTAAAAGACGTAAAATATATACTTTTATAAAAACTCTCAAATTTTGAAATAAACTTTATAACTAAGTCCTAAATGACTTAAAACCATCCCGAAAAATATTCATATGACTAATTACCTCATCCGAGACCTCCAAATGCTAAACCGTAAATCGTAAAAATACGATTTTCTATAATACATATACGTATACGTAAAACCAAAAAATAAAACCATCTCACTTCATAGTCACTACCATGTGAACTCATAAACATGAAATCATCACACATTGTTTCACTCACAAGGTACCCCGTACCGAAAACGATATCCAAACCACAATCTATTCACACCAATTAGCACATAAACACGTAAAACACGTAACTAGCACAAAAAAAAACTAAGTGACGAACCTCAAAACCAGGGTTGTCACATTTCCCCTGATATAAATCACAGCCTGCAAATCATAATATCAAAATGGCGGGTTCAGCACCTCCGGTAATATTTAACTGTGCATAAGCTCATATAACTTGATTCTGAGGTACATGAATAATACAGTGCCATTAAATCTTAGTAATGACCAACATGAACAGACTTTTTACAATGCAATGCCGTTTACACCTTAGAATGAAAAAAAAGGTTAGCACCTGTTAATTAGAAAAAGGATCTATGGTGCTTTGGATCGACCCGACTGTACCAAACCTTTGACCCATTACCCAACCCGTCCATTTTCTCACCTCTAGCGATGTTAAGACTTGAGAGTCTATAATCGTCAAGAAGACCCATCTTTATATCTAATCCTCTCTAAAATGGTTATTACCTTCTTGGTACATTGCCACCCGAATTCCAGGCTTCACCTTCATACTGATCTTGTGGTGAATACGTGTGGACAACGGTAACGGTTTTGTAGCATGGATTGGTTATCATCTCTTTTTTTCACAGTTAAAAAGCTTTCGTCCATCATTGGTTCTTTAAAAGAGAAAATCTGGATTGGTCACCAGTGAAGACATAATGGTGGCTACAACATATCTTAAATGCTTATGTGCTACCCATTTTCTTCGTACAGGAATTATCGGGCCACCATAATTTTCAATCCACTATCTCTTTAAATATACCAAAGGAGTGTTTGGGCAGAAAGAATAATGAGTCTGACAGACAGACTTAACAACTATCTACATCAGCAAGAAAATGGAGGACAAATTTTCGAAGCTATAATATTTCGTTTTTTAGTGTAGTTGTCTTCTCAGCTCGATTCGAATTGATATAACAATTTTAAGCTTGACTTAATTGTTTTTGGTATTAAAAACTTGTTTGGAATCTAAGCTACTTGACACAAAGCAATCAAAAGGTAAAAATAGTATTTTTTTTATCCGCTACATATACGTACTACACTAAAACATTTAACAAACACAACATTTAAATCACAAAATTCAGAAGTAAAATACAAGTTATACTACAAATGTAAAATTGTAAAATACAAAATATAAAACTAATTCTATTTAAATGTGAATTAAAACTAAATTGACCAAATCTAATCAAGAAAATACTTACTCTACCCCAAAACTAAAGAAGTCCACTTAAGGATTAGAAAGCCCAAACAAATTAAAACAATACAGTTAACCCGAAAGGACTACTAGTGCAACTCACTTGTAACTAAGAGGATTAATAAACCTAACACTAACTGGGATTGAACTGTGACTGTAATATGTGTTATCACTGTGAAGGACTAAAATTGAACATCACCGAAAGTTAACCACTTGTATTTATACAAATTCAGTTAGATTTCTAGGCTTTCTGACTACGAAACAAAGTTTTTAAAAGCTGAATTTTAGGCAAGCTATTACACTCTAAAACTGCTTACACTACAACAGTATTAAGTGACATTCTTAACAATATATTCCAAGCAAATTCACCTTCTAATATCCTATGTACCTTTAGCTAAAAAACTGTATTCAGACGAATAAAATCTAAATGTAAATCATGTCTATTACTGCTTGACTTCTATTATTCGCGAAAAATCAGAGTTTGACTACAAGTATGCTTACTCCATGTTCCAAAACAGGATTTAAACTTGATCAACTTAAATTTTACACCTAAAACACAACTATCTCTACTGCTTAAACCAGTAACCAAACACTACTTAAGGACAATGCAGATTTCAGAAATCATGTCTAACTAAGGGAAGTGACAACTCAAATGAACAAAGACCACATATTGAAAATCATCTGATTAAGCAAATTCAATCAGTTAACAACTAATATTATACTACAACTCTATCTAGCATATTATACTATATAATCGCAAAAAGGAAAGAAAATCTAAACGATGCGCTTGACCTGCTACATCTAGGCCTAGTCCTTTGACGTGAAGCGGAGCGCTGAGCTCGCTTAAAATTGAACACGCCTAATCTCTAATGTTGATCTTGACAGATTGAATCGTCTGAACTACAAATCATTCCCCTGCATAAACTCCAAAGTACACCTGCATAAACTTGAAATTCTCATGCAAAAACCAATCTAAAACAAGAAAACGAACAAATCCTTCTAATATTGAAACCTGCGTAAACTTAAAACAAATCTGTATCCTTTCTTACAAACTGACTTCTGTTAATCTCTCAATTCAAAACTCGTACTACAATGAAACTGCTTAACAGAATCTTGTTTAAACTGATAAAAGTAAAACATTTACTGATAATGAACTGCAAAGAGACAACCTGTTTGGGAGCGAAATAGAGAGACAAATTTTATTTCTTAAGCTGGTTATAAACTCAGCAGATTAACAGTAAACTTTGACAAAAAATGAAACTTATTTCATAACAAATCTAAGAGATGAGATAAAAGAAAACTGAAACAAATAGCTTGTAAGATCTAAATTCTGAATGAACAGTAACGACTGATTAACAAATAACTTTTCTTTAACAGATCCTAAACAATTAAAGTAACTGATTTAGTAACCACTTCTAAACTAACTTCAATCTTTAAACTGACTAGTACTACTTATAATCCTGCAATAACCCTACGACCTATCATATGAGTTTATAACAAGATTATACCCTACGACCTTATACAGTAACGAGATCGAGTTAAAGAAAAAAAAACTTTAAAAAGAATGAATTGATGAACATTCGAAAGTAACAGTAAGGAATAGAAAAAGAAAAAGATTGAGAAAACTGTAACTTCAAACTTCCATTAATGGTGAAAAACAATATTCGGTTACAACAAGTTTATCGAAATCAAACTGAATCTAACTGATTGCGTAACTGAAATTCGTAAAACTTTGAAAGAAAACTAAACTACTCCTAACTACTAGGTGTAATCTACACCTAAGCTAACCGCTTGAAAGTGAGGCCTTCATCTTCCTTTTATAGGCGTTGAAAGGAGGTGGGATGACGTGTTCTCGCTAATGAGGAGTGGACACGTGGAGAATACGAGGATAAACTCGATTACTCCATCTTCAATCCATTTGGGCGTTTCTTTATTCTTTAGTCTTGATCTAATTCATTGATACCGTCTTGTAGAGGAGAAGGTAAGGAACATTTTTGTAGTTATACTCTTTGACTGAATCTTCATGTATCGTCCTTGATATTGGATTGCAGGTTTTGAGGTGGAGAAAGATGAAAACCGTTTGTTTCTCTCTCTTCAAAGAAGACGAAGACGTGTATGTCTTTGTGTGTTCGTTTGACCGACTTGGTCAATTTGACAAAGTAATAAACAACTTTCCACTTAATTGCCTTTTTGGTCCTTTTTCTTCATTTCTTTGTCAAATAGTTATAAAGACTTTAAAGTAATTTCCATTTCATCCTTTATCTTCTGAACGTTACAAGTCTAGTCTTCCATCTTGTAAAAATTGCAACTTGAGCCCTTGAAATTTGTGAATAATGGCAAGTATGGTCCTTGAAAGCATCTTTCGTCCCTTTCTTCGTATTTTGTTCAAATAAATCCTTTAAAAACACATCTTTGCTTCAAAATGTATCTTCTTTACCTGAAACACACAAGATACAAATACACGCGTAATTCTGATAATTTACAGTTAAATATTATGTATTTGACTGTGTTTTGAGTGGTATTTGGATCATAATTGATGAGTGTTTTCACACTTATCAACTCCCCTCCACTTGACCATTGCCATGACCTCATGCAATGCAGCATTTTAAAGCTCTAAAGTGCATTTTTCTCATAATTAACCAACCTTGGCCATTTTTTTATGATTTAATAAACTAAACTATACTAAATGATGAATGATTTTGAATATTTACAGTGCAATGTAAGAGAAAACAATTCTATTTATATCTTTTTGGATTTTTCATAAATGGTTTTGATGGAAATAACTCATAAAGAAATCAATGACTTGGTTTAGGGCTTGGGTACCATGGACATTTATCACCCTCAAGTTTCACTTTCCCCATACCAAGCTTAAAAATGGGATCATTGTATTCACAAGTAAAAAGTGCATCAACTTATTCATGACAATTAATGTGGAACCGCTTATTATTTGAGCAAATTGCTTGAAGGCAAATTTGTCATTTATTCAAGTGTGAAGTATAAGAAATGTAAAATCCAAAAATAAAGAAGCACGGTTTTAATCCTAAGTAATCCTCTCATCCATTACTTGAAGAACCGCTCACTATTAATACAAGTCCGTTTCAAGAATAATAAGTCATTCGCCTTATGTGTAAAATCCTCATGTCATGCTTTCATGAGTAGCTACACACTCGCTAAGGAAAGAAAAATAAACTCACGCAATAATTTACATCCGCCATCTTTTTGAGACTTTGGATCTTCAATCCCGCAACCCGTCAAGGCAAAATTGGATTGGAGCAATCTATTGAATCCCCGCAACCCGTCAAGGTAATATTGGAACTAAATAGTCACTATAATTAACACCACACTTCCCCTCTTGGGAGTCTTGTATTATTTTTTATTTTTTTTTATTTTTTTTTTCCTAGCCACTCATTTTTTTTGTAAGCCGCTCTTATTTTTCTTTATTCCTCACAAAGAAAGTTTAAAAGAATAAAAGGAAAAACACCCGCTAAATATTGAGCATGACATAAGTCTAGTACATAAAACGTTATAACTTGGAATCTTAAGACGTACTTATACCAACCATGAATGATTAGACAAAAATGCATAAGAGATTACAAATCAATTAAAACCGTTCTTGATTATTTATTAACAATTATATACATGCGAAGAAATTAGAGGTAAAGAAGAGAATGGTTTAGCCACAAGTAATTATCATGAAGTTTATCTAGCCCTTTTACACTTGCTTCAACTCTATCATTTCCCATTCTCCACAAATTTAAAATCTCAAATAATGAGATTGGTGGATGCTTAGCCTAATAGACCAATGAAGGACTACATGGTTAAGGATACTAGCTAGAGAATGCTAAGATAAGCAAACTCGGGTTGAGTCAAAATATCCATGGCGGGCCTAATATGTCAAAGAAGTCTAAATTTGTTAAAACCATGTTTTTATTATATTTTTTTCCTTTTATATATTTTTGATGAAACATAAATATATACAATGCAAATGTATTATGCAAATGAAAAATGATTAATGCAAAAATTATGAATGCATATTTTTGGTGGCCAAAGTAGATCAAAAATTTGAAAAATGATCGAAAAATTAATTTTCCCAATTATCATGAAGTTAAGGCAATGGTCTAGGTAAGGTCACTTCGATAGAAGTCTCCCCTACACTTAAGATAAACATTGTCCTCAATGTTTAAGAGTATTGGAGTAAACTCCCCTACACTTATGACATTGATTACTTTGCTTAACCCAAGTTAAGGAAGAGACAACTAAAGGGTATTCATTTTAAGCACAAGTGTTTTGAATATCATAATAGCAAAAACCAATCGAAGTGAACCAGATACACGGACCTCCTCCATAAGCTCCAAGCATGAAATGAGAGAGAGCAACCCTTGAAACAAACACGAGCCCCTCCACTTCAACTCTACTATAACATCCTTTTAATTAAACCTAACCTATTGAAAATCTACTCTACGTTTTCTAACCTAGTTATTCAATGCTTGAGTTTTTTTAACCCTAAGTCGCTAGCTCGACTCGGCCCCGAATTAGGTTGTCCTTGGGGAAACCATCATGGAGAGTAAAAGATTTACCCTCTTAGGAAAAACTCTCCATGATAAGGTCAAACAAGTTTTTAAGTACACAAAACCCCATAAATATCCACCAGGATCAAATACATAATTGCCCTCCCAAGAATAGCACATCCCAAAAGTGGACTTCTTAATCAATGGTGAGGTGGGTGAGGTTTCTTTGTTTATGATTCTTTCCCTTAAGTGTCCCATAAGATGATAAGGTGATACTTTAAAGTTTCCCACAAGTTTTCCTTTTAATGCATCAAGCGGATACTGAGTTGGCTCAACATTCTCTATACCAGGATCAAAAATCTTTTGCTTCATGGGAAAATAACAAGTGGTGGGAGCCTTTGAAGATTCTCCTTGATACTTCACATCATGAGAGAAAGGGTGTGGAGTAGTAAGTGTCATCACACTTGTAGAAGAAACCACCATTTCTTTCTTGTTCTTAGAAAACTCCTCATCAAAAACATCCTCATATGGTGACATAAAGAATCTCTCCAATTCAACATCCAAATGATATAAGTCACTATTATCTTGAAATTTCTCAAACATTGGTTCATCAAGTGAAGGCTCAAAGAGATTGTGTGAATTGGTTTGTAAGAAAGGTGGTGAAATAAGTGAAGCATTTTGGTTTTGAGGTGTTTCACAAGGTGTGTAAGAAGGAGTAATAAGTGAAGATTCATGAGAAGGTTGAGTGGGAATGGAATCTCCATAAAGCAATCTTTCTATTTCACGAATATCCTCATCCCAATTAGAAGAAAATGTATCAACCACAATATCATCCCTCTTAAGATAAGCTTCAATCTCCTCATTAATCAACTCATCTTCACTAAGAATTCTTTCAATCTTTAGAACATCCTCTTCCCAATTTGAACTAGAGTTATCAATCTCAATATCATCTCTCTTAAGATAATCTTCAATTTGTTTATCTATCAGTTCAGCCTCACTAAGCAATCTTTCAATCTCTAGAACATCCTCTTCCCAATTTGAACTAGAGTTATCAATCTCAATATCATCTCTCTTAAGATAATCTTTAATTTGTTTATCTATCAATTCATCCTCACTAAGCAATCTTTCAATCTCAAGAACCTTATCACTCTCATCAATGATAGAACCCTCCTCATCATGATAGTCATCATAGATTGGTAGGTCAAGGCTTGGTGTTTCAAAAGGTATCTCCTTAAAACTCAAGGTAGTGTGATCATCAAAGAATAAAGGCTCAAAAATGGAGAACTCATCATCACTATACTCATCATAAATTGGTGTATCAAAAAGAGGTGGTTCATCATAACTAGAATCCTCATTTGCTTCCTCATTTGTGTTGAAAATATGATTCAAATCTCCAAAATGAAACTGTTGGGGTTCATGAATATCCAATGAGGAAGTAATGGAGGCTATTGTCTCAACATAAGGAAGATCATATTCACCACTCTTACAAGCTTCATGAAAGTATTCATTACACACTTCATCAAGAATATCAACGTGATTCACCTCTTTATCAAGAATATCAACATGCTTAACCGTCTCAGGCTCATCGGATTTCTTAGACAATTTTCCCATGTTAAACACAATCTTTTGATCTTCTACCCTCATAATAAGTTCCCCCTCCGCCACATCAATAAGAGTACGACCCGTCCTTAAAAAGGGTCTACCAACAATAAGAGGAACTCTCGGGTCCATATCATAATCAACCACTACAAAATCCGCGGGAAAGGTAAACTTGTCAACCCCTACAAACACATCCTCCGCTATGCCTACCGGATAAGCTATGGTACGGTTAGCTAACTCAAGTGTCATCCTAGTAGGTGTGAGCTCGGGAAGTGAAAGTCTTTTCCAAAGCGATAATGGCATGAGATTGATACTTGCCCCAAGATCCGCTAGTGCCATGCAATTTTCCACCCCATGAAAATTACAAGGTATCAAGAAGCGCCCAGGATCTCCAAGTTTTGTTGGTAAGGTTTTAAGTAGCACGACAGAACAATTTTCGTTAAGGGATGTGTTGGGCAAATCAACCAATTTTTCCTTGTTTGAGAGTAAATCCTTGAACATCTTAGCAAACTTTGGCATATAAGCAAGAGCTTCCGCAAAGGATATGTTGATGTTGAGTTGCTTGAACATCCTTAAGAAATTTGAGACTTGGATATCATCCTTGTTTTTCAATTTATCCTTTCTCAATCTTGAAGGGTAAGGAAGGTTTGGTTTTGGTGTAGGTGGAGTAGGTGTTGTAGTGGAAGATTTGTCTTTGTTAGCTTCTTCATTGGGAGTTGTGGAAGGTAAAGGAGAAGTGGGAATAGGTTGAGAAGGTATGTTTGATTGGATAGGAGCATTTGGAGATGGTGAAGTAGATGTAGAAGGCTTGTCACAAGTAGGAACACAAGTGGGTTGAACAATAGGAGGTTTAGGAGGTGAAGGATCCTTTGTTGTCTTTCCACTTCTTGTTGTAATAGCATTGACATTCGCCCTTGGATTTGTTTGTGTGTTTGAAGGTAAAGCCCCTTGTGGTCTTTGATTTAATGCCATTAAAAGCCTATTGGTTTGTTCATCCACTATACGTTTCATTTGGTCATTCATTTTCTTCTCAATAGCTTGGAACCTCCTTTCATTCTCTTGATTCATTTTGTGAAAGAAATCTATTATGTTATAATCTTGTGACACATTTCCTTGAAGACCTTGAGGTTGGAAAGGTGGAGGTTGAGCATTAAATCCTTGATTTGGTGGATAAAAGGTATTTCCTTGATGTTGAAAGGTGTTGTGTGCTTTGTAATTGTCCCCTTGGTAAGCATAACACTCCCTTTGATAGCCTTGAACTTTATCACATTGTTGGTAGGAATGGGGACCTCCACAAGTCTCACATGAAAGAGCAATAGCATGCACATCATTGGTGGAATTCTTGTTCACAAAGAGTTCACAAAATTTCATGAGTGTGTTGGTCATAGTATCAAGCTTTTGAGAGATCATTGTTTCTATTTGAGGAGTAACACTCTCTTGCACCGCATGGACTCTCTCATTAAGTTGTGTGTTATCTTGCACCATCGATTTGTTCTCAATAATGTCCCAAGCTTCTTGAAAGGATTTAGAGAAAATATTTCCACCCGCGGAAGAGTTGAGTGAATCTTGGTGGTGTGGTCTTAATCCATTATAGAAAGTGTTGAGTTAGTGAACCTCATTGAATCCATGATTTGGACATTTCCTCAATAACTCCTTGAAATTTTCCCAAGCCTCACTAAATGTTTGATCATTCCTTTGTTGAAAACTAATAATTAACTTTCTCAAAGCCGTAGTTCTTGATAGAGGAAAGAACTGGTTCAAAAACTTCTTCCTTAAATCCTCCCAAGTGAAGATGCTCATAGATGGTTGCCTATCATACCAATTTCTAGCAAGACCCTCTAAGGAGAATGGGAATAGGATCATCTTAATGGCATCAGGAGGGACCCCATTATACTTAAGTGTATTGCAAAGTAACAAGAACCTCTTAATATGGTCGTGGGGGTCATCTATGGATCTCCCTAAGAAAGGGCTAGAAGAAACCAAAGTGATCATGTGTGTATTAAGCTCAAAAGTCTGTGCGGTTATTTCAGGTATAACGATGGCGTCGGCATTTCCCTCTACTTTCGATTGGAGAATCTCCATAATAGGACGTTGATCCATGGCTACAAAATGGTCGAATGTATATACAAGTGAAATGACGTCTAAAAGCTTCCTCAGGGAAGGAAGTAATACACCAAAGGTGGTATGTTTACACGTGTGCGAGTACACGTGTAAGTAAACACGAGGAATGAGGGAGTAGCCCTCGGTCGACTTTGAAGAAGAAAAGGATTATCCTCTTCGAGGTTCGATATGAAATATCCACAAGAAAGTATATATATATATATAATTACTACTTGGGTGCAAGACCTCCAATAAAGCATTCCTTCACAGAATACGCACTAGTGAACGGGTGGTTAGGTGGCGCGAAGCACTTAAGTACCTATTAACCCTTAGACGGCATTTTATAGCACGTCGCCTATCTATTCACTTTAGTAGTTTGTATTCTTCGAATTATTGCCTATTGGAAGTATTTATCTATTCTCGCTTTATTAAATTTGATCGATACGCGTGTCAAGGACCGGAACGCCCCTCAACACGGTGTATTGCCTCGGCAATACTTATGGAGATAGGTAACTTGGTTGTTCGTATATGTATACGTATTTACATATAATAATATATCAAAAATATTTTTGTATTTATTTGATTTTCAAGAAAAATACTATATGTACGTAAAAACGATGAAAACCGATATAATATATATTTTTGGGTGTAATCTTTTAGGAAAAAGATTACTTTTTGGATTTTTTATTTTTTTGGTTCAATTCTTTAGGAAAAGAATTGATTTTTGTGATTTTTTTATTTTTTTTGTATTTTTATCTTTTTTGATTTTTTTTATGTCTTTTTGATTTATAATACGTAAAAAATAACGTTCACAAAGTGAACGGATCCCAAAATCCAATCGTCTCACTCGAAATCGTTAATCTTCACGAAAAGAACCGGCAGCGGCGCCATTTAATATTTCGTTTTTTTAGTGTAGTTGTCTTCTCAGCTCGATTCGAATTGATATAACAATTTTAAGCTTGACTTAATTGTTTTTGGTATTAAAAACTTGTTTGGAATCTAAGCTACTTGACACAAAGCAATCAAAAGGTAAAAATAGTATTTTTTTTATCCGCTACATATACGTACTACACTAAAACATTTAACAAACACAACATTTAAATCACAAAATTCAGAAGTAAAATACAAGTTATACTACAAATGTAAAATTGCAAAATACAAAATATAAAACTAATTCTATTTAAATTTGAATTAAAACTAAATTGACCAAATCTAATCAAGAAAATACTTACTCTACCCCAAAACTAAAGAAGTCCACTTAAGGATTAGAAAGCCCAAACAAATTAAAACAATACAGTTAACCCAAAAGGACTACTAGTGCAACTCACTTGTAACTAAGAGGATTAATAAACCTAACACTAACTGGGATTGGACTGTGACTGTAATATGTGTTATCACTGTGAAGGACTAAAATTGAACATCACCGAAAGTTAACCACTTGTATTTATACAAATTCAGTTAGATTTCTAGGCTTTCTGACTACGAAACAAAGTTTTTAAAAGCTGAATTTTAGGCAAGCTATTACACTCTAAAACTGCTTACACTACAACAGTATTAAGTGACATTCTTAACAATATATTCCAAGCAAATTCACCTTCTAATATCCTATGTACCTTTAGCTAAAAAACTGTATTCAGACGAATAAAATCTAAATGTAAATCATGTCTATTACTGCTTGACTTCTATTATTCGCGAAAAATCAGAGTTTGACTACAAGTATGCTTACTCCATGTTCCAAAACAGGATTTAAACTTGATCAACTTAAATTTTACACCTAACACACAACTATCTCTACTGCTTAAACCAGTAACCAAACACTACTTAAGGACAATGCAGATTTCAGAAATCATGTCTAACTAAGGGAAGTGACAACTCAAATGAACAAAGACCACATATTGAAAATCATCTGATTAAGCAAATTCAATCAGTTAACAACTAATATTATACTACAACTCTATCTAGCATATTATACTATATAATCGCAAAAAGGAAAGAAAATCTAAACGATGCGCTTGACCTGCTACATCCAGGCCTAGTCCTTTGACGTGAAGCGGAGCGCTGAGCTCGCTTAAAATTGAACACGCCTAATCTCTACTGCTGATCTTGACAGATTGAATCGTCTGAACTACAAATCATTCCCCTGCATAAACTCCAGAGTACACCTGCATAAACTTGAAATTCTCCTGCAAAAACCAATCTAAAACAAGAAAACGAACAAATCCTTCTAATATTGAAACCTGCGTAAACTTAAAACAAATCTGTATCCTTTCTTACAAACTGACTTCTGTTAATCTCTCAATTCAAAACTCGTACTACAATGAAACTGCTTAACAGAAGCTTGTTTAAACTGATAAAAGTAAAACATTTACTGATAATGAACTGCAAAGAGACAACCTGTTTGGGAGCGAAATAGAGAGACAAATTTTATTTCTTAAGCTAGTTATAAACTTAGCAGATTAACAGTAAACTTTGACAAAAAATGAAACTTATTTCATAACAAATCTAAGAGATGAGATAAAAGAAAACTGAAACAAATAGCTTGTAAGATCTAAATTCTGAATGAACAGTAACGACTGATTAACAAATAACTTTTCTTTAACAGATCCTAAACAATTAAAGTAACTGATTTAGTAACCACTTCTAAACTAACTTCAATCTTTAAACTGACTAGTACTACTTATAATCCTGCAATAACCCTACGACCTATCATATGAGTTTATAACAAGATTATACCCTACGACCTTATACAGTAACGAGATCGAGTTAAAGAAAAAAAAACTTTAAAAAGAATGAATTGATGAACATTCGAAAGTAACAGTAAGGAATAGAAAAAGAAAAAGATTGAGAAAACTGTAACTTCAAACTTCCATTAATGGTGAAAAACAATATTCGGTTACAACAAGTTTATCGAAATCAAACTGAATCTAACTGATTGCGTAACTGAAATTCGTAAAACTTTGAAAGAAAACTAAACTACTCCTAACTACTAGGTGTAATCTACACCTAAGCTAACCGCTTGAAAGTGAGGCCTTCATCTTCCTTTTATAGGCGTTGAAAGGAGGTGGGATGACGTGTTCTCGCCAATGTGGAGTGGACACGTGGAAAATACGAGGATAAACTCGATTACTCCATTTTCAATCCACTTGGGCGTTTCTTTATTCTTGAGTCTTGATCTAATTCATTGATACCGTCTTGTAGAGGAGAAGATAAGGAACATTTTTGTAGTTATACTCTTTGACTGAATCTTCATGTATCGTCCTTGATATTGGATTGCAGGTTTTGAGGTGGAGAAAGATGAAAACCGTTTGTTTCTCTCTCTTCGAAGAAGACGAAGACGTGTATGTCTTTGTGTGTTCGTTTGACCGGCTTGGTCAATTTGACCAAGTAATAAACAACTTTCCACTTAATTGCCTTTTTGGTCCTTTCTCTTCATTTCTTTGTCAAATAGTTATAAAGACTTTGAAGTAATTTCCATTTCATCCTTTATCTTCTGAAAGTTACAAGTCTAGTCCTCCATCTTGTAAAAATTGCAACTTGAGCCCTTGAAATTTGTGAATAATAGCAAGTATGGTCCTTGAAAGCATCTTTCGTCCCTTTCTTCGTCTTTTGTTCAAATAAATCCTTTAAAAACGCATCTTTGCTTCAAAATGTATCTTCTTTACCTGAAACACACAAGATACAAATACACGCGTAATTCTGATAATTTACAGTTAAATATTATGTATTTGACTGTGTTTTGAGTGGTATTTGGATCATAATTGATGAGTGTTTTCACACTTATCAAGCTACATATTTCAAAACATGTCATTTACTCGAATGTAACCGGATAAGTAATTTGAGTATGCAACTCAAAACACCCCTTAATTATAACTACTTTGTTTTTAAAGCATAACTTTTATGATTTAGTGCATACTTGTTACAATCACACCTTTCATGCCCATGTTTTTTCTCTGTTATAATCATGATACTCTTTTTCCCAATCCAGGTAAGGTGGATACATATTAGGTCTGTTGCCTAGCAGGATAACTAACTTTCCCCTGACTTATGTGTAGCCCAACTCTATTTGAAACTTAAAGTTACTGTCTGAGATATGTGTACTTATAAGAGGGTTAGACATCAATCATAGATTGATGATTAGTTATGGGATACTATTGGTTCATGTCTTGATTATATGTATTATTGTGTTTAGATATTTGCTAGTGTGCGGGAGTTTTGAGAAGCTCGTTCAGGTGAGTTTCATAGTCCCATATTCTTGAGTTTTACAAATGCTTTTCTTTACTTCCAGATGGGATGGAAGAGACACTATAATGATTTTGATTGTATAGCTGTGATTGTTTTTATTGGTTTGTATTGGACAATGTGTGTTTACTTATGTGTTACATGCTATGTGAATCTTTATTGTGTGTGGTTTGGTACATAGATGTATGAGCATCTATTGGACCAATGGATAATGGTAAGGCGGGTAGCCTAGGTTTGGTGCATAGATGTATGGGCGTATATGGGACCAAAGGGATTGGTAAGGCAGGTAGCCTTGGATGGATGAAACTGTATGATCATGATTACTAGTTGTTAATGCATTTTGTAACACATTGTCCATAAATGTGTATTTGTTTAAATGTTTATGTTTCACTGCTAAATATGTTATGTTTTGTGTTGGTTTGGAGTCTAAACCTATGACTCTCACCAACTTTATGTTGACGTATTTTAGTGTCTCTTTCGGGTGAGATTGTGGTGAATGTAGAGAATAGAAGTGGCTAGGATTTGGAGATGCATAGGATTTCATATGGAGGAACCCCATTCCTCTTAGATTTCCTTTTTATTTTGAATAAATAAATGAATTGTATGACATCTTTATGTTTGATTGTTTGTCTTCGGTAAGAGGTAGGACTTGTTACCTACTTACCTAGACTCCTGCGTTGTTTTGTGATATTGTCATGACATTGGTGTCGCCTTGAATGCCATTTTTGTTTTGCATTTAGTTTTCTCTATAGAGACACCGTTTGTTGTGATGATATCCATACGTATCGCCACGTGTTTCCGCCACGACGGGGTGTGACATAATGGTATCAGAGACAATGGTTATAGAGAATTAGGTTGCCTAGCCTAGTCTATAGCTTAAGGGTCTCTGCATATAGGTGTCATAGGAGTATATGTGCATTATAGTATATGACGTAGTTAAATAGTAATTTCCGCATTTTGTATATGAACTAATTTTATGATATTTGCGATTGATGTTCTTTTAAATATTGTTGATTTCTTTTATGATGACTTGTTTCGGGTTAATTGCTTATTTATCTTGAGCGTATTTTCCGTTATTGTATGTTTCTTTTTTTCAAATTTTAGACTAGTATGGATTGAACCATAGTTGTCCATACTTAGTCACATGTTTCTTTCTTTTCGATTTTTTGACTAGTATGGATTGAACCATAGTCGTCCCTACTTAGTCACATGTTTCCTTATTTTCGAAATTTTGACTGGTGCGGGTTGAACCGTAGTGGTCCACACTAGTCATTGTTGGATTTTGTTTGATTATGCTTTCATGTTTCTTTATGCATTTTGAGTTATGTCTATGTTGGATTAGCTAGACTACGGATTTATGCGTTTTATGCATTGACTGTGTTATTTTAATACATGGAGTTTTGGACCCTATTTTATGTTGTGATTATGTGCTTATTTGAGTTGATAGGCTGATGTGATTATATGCTTATTTGAGTTGATGGACTGATATGATTATGTGCTTATTTGAGTTGATGGATTTATGTGTTATGTGTAGTATTGATTCTTATAAGTGTCATCGTAGGATGGAGTGCATTGGTGAAAGGGGACTTGTATAAGTATGGTGGCCAACATAGTTATACAAGTACCACAACATCAATGAATTCCTAAGTATGGTTGCATGAAAGAGCGTTAATACATGATTGTATAATATATGTTGGAAGTGTTTAGGGTTATGGATAGGGTGTGTATAGTAATAAGTATACTACATGGAGTACTTTGGTAATTATTAACGAGTGTCATGTTTTACTATAGTATGGTGAATAAGCGAAATAGAGCTAGAGGTAGTGGTGGTGGCAACAATCCCGACTTGGCTGCTTTGATTGCTGCCCAACTAGCCAACATAATACCAAACATTGTCGAGCAAGTGACTAATAATCTGAACAACAACGGTCACAGAGGTGGTGGCAATAATGGTTGTACCTAGGGGTGTGATTCGGGTTGACCCGGTCGGGTTCGGGTTAACTCGGGTCGGGTCAAGTCAGGTCAAGGGTAAAAAATATATAACCCGAACCCGAGCCTAATTAGAACTCGGGTCACTCGGGTTCGGGTCAATTCAGGTCGGGTCAACTCGGGTCGGGTTAACTCGGGTTCGGGTCAACCCGAGTTTAATGAAAATGTGTAAAAATTGGCTCAGTTAAGTACTAATACAATATAAAAAGTGTAATTTTAGTCGGGTCAAGTCGGGTTGGTCGGGTTCGGGTCAAGTCGGGTCGGGTCAAGTCGGGTCAAGGGTAAAAAATATATAACCCGAACCCGAGCCTAATTAGAGCTCGGGTCAATTCGGGTCAACCCGAATTGACCCGAATACACTTTTATACCCGAGTGACCCGACCCGAATAAGATTATTCGGGTTTGGGTTCGGGTCGGGTTCGGGTTCGGGTCGGGTTCGGGTCGGGTCAACTTTTTCGACACCCCTAGTTGTACCTATAAAGCATTCACGTCTTGTGGTGTGAAAGAGTATGATGGAAAAGGTGGTGCAGTAGCACTCACCCAATGGATTGAGAAAATGGAGAACGTGATAGAGATGAGCGGTTGCTTGCTAAATCAGAGGGTCATGTACGTAACTGGTTTACTAGTGGGCAAGGCCTTGACATGGTGGAATACCCAAGTTCAAGCAAGAGGGAGAGAAACTGCGAATGCTATGGTTTGGAATGATTTTAAGGCCCTTATGACTGAAGAGTTATGTCCGAGCAATAAGTTAGAGAAGCTGAAAATGAGTTTTGGGGACATGCTATGACTGGAGCTGCTCATGCAGAGTACACGGATCGTTTTTATGAGTTGGCAAAGTTGGTGCCTCACTTGGTTACTCCGGAGGCGAACAAAATTAAGCGATACATCACAGGGCTGCCCTCTCAGATCAGGGGAATGATTAAGGCTACTCAACCCAGCACAATGCAACAAGCTATCTTGATGACCGCAGTACTGACAGAAGAAGCAGTCAAAAGTGGTACACTGGGTACGACTAGGGAAAAACGGAAGGATCCAAAGGAAGCAAAACAGGACGAAAATACTAGGAAGCCAATAAGAAAATGAAGGATGGAAAGAATTTCGTGTTGGCAGCCGTTGGTGGGTACACGGGTAATAATCCAAAGTGTCCTACATGTTTTATGCACCATAGACGTGGTACACCGTGCGCATAGTGTTTTAACTATCGGAGGCTGGGACATTTCATCAAGGATTACCGAGCACCTATTCTAAATGCAGCACCTACAGATACGGCTAGGACGAACTATGCAAAAGGTACTTGTTTTGAGTGTGGAGATCCATGACACTATGGGAATAGTTGCCCAAGATTAGGAAGAGCACCAGGACAAGCTGGAAACCCGTTAGCACTAGATGGGATCCAAGGTAATAGGAGCACAGGACACCAGAACAACGTATATCGCAACTCTCGTAACAGAAATAATGGAAACCGTAGTGGAGGAAGGGTCTACTATACAAATGCTATGGAGGCAGTACAAGACCCGAATGAGGTGACATGTATGTTTTATTTTGGTGGTCACTTTGCTATTTTACTCTTTGGGTCGAGAGCCGATTTTAGTTTTGTGTCTACCTAAATTTTTGCATATGTGGAGTGTGAGCCCTAGGGTAGTGACCCTGGTTACTTGGTAGAAATATCAAACGGTGAGAGAGAGAGGAAGTAGACGAGGGTTTCCGTGATTGAGAAATAGAGTTATTGAATCTAAGGAGTAAATCTCGGGATGAGATTTATATTAGGATGGAGTGTTGTGACAACCACGGTTTTTAGGGTTCGTCACTTAGTTTTATTATGAGTGTATTTTCTTTAATTATGTGCCTTCTATGTCTATGTGATTATTTGGTGTCTTTATGTGATTTAGAGTGTGATTTAGGCATCGTTTACTAGTACGAGGTACGCTGTAAGTGAAACGATGAGTGGTTATTTCATGTGATCTCACTTGGTAGTGACTATGGAATGAAATAAGGTAATTTCGAGATTTTATATATACGTGTATATATTTACGATTTCAGGGTTTAGCGTTTAGAGGTCGCGGGCTTAGGATTAAGTGTCTGGAATGGTTTATGGTTTAGTTTTAAGTTATTTTAGACTTATTTTTAAGCCACTAACTTATTTTTAGGACTTCTCATAAAATTACTAATTTTGCGTATTTTACGGTTATCGCGTAAAAATGACTAGTTTTACGGTTTTAACGTTTTGAAGACTTTAGGAGCTGAAATAAATTAAGGTAATTTAAGGTAATAATATTAATACTATAAATAACAATAATAAAAAACTTAAAAAAGGGGTATATAGGTCGGCAAAACCCACGGTGGAAAAAGAAAAAGAAAAAGAAAATAAAAAAAGGTAAATAGTATTGGGCTAGGATTTGTTCTAGTTATCTATATAAGGATTTTAGTTAAAAAAACAAAACACATAAAAACTCCAGGGAAAGAATATACGGCGATTGACATAGGGGATTTAGGGTTTAAGAAGTTTTTGCATCTACCTCTTATATTTCCTTTTATTTTGAATGAATAAATGAATTGTATGACATCTTTATGTTTGATTGTTTGTCTTGGGTAAAAGGTAGGACTTGTTACTTACTTACCTAGACTCATGCATTTTTTATTGTCATGACATTGTGTCGCCTTGAATGATATTTTTGTTTTGCATTTAGTTTTCTTTATAGAAATACCGTTTGTTGTGATGATATCCATACGTCTCGCCCCGTGTTTCCGCCACGGCGGGGTGTGACACTAAGTAAGGGTGAGCATGAGGATGTTTAGGGAGGTTTTATGCTAAAATCAAAAACCAAACCGTAAAATTTGGTTTTTGAAAATGGGGTATTTCCATAAATGACCCATTTATAAGGTCACTTTACCAAAATGGCTAACAATGGGCAGGTTTCTTAAAAATAGCCAAGGTGACCGGGGCAACCGAGGCAACCTATCCTCCATGCGTGACACGTGTCTCGGTTGCCTCGCTTGCCTCGGATGCATCGGTCGCCTCCGAATTCCAAAAATACACTAGGTCGCCTCGGATGCCTCGGTTACCTCGGTTGCCTTGGGCCATTTTAGGGACATTGAGGTTTAGCTGACATTTTCGAGACATCATAATACAAAAAGACTATTTTAGGAAAATCCCCTTTGCAAATATCAAACCATATGATTTTGGTTTTTTTGGTTTTTATCATTGTAATGGTTCGGTCTCAGATTTTATTTTGGTTTTTATCTCTTTTTAATTTACGCATTGTGTTTCATATATACACAAAACCGCCTCAATAATCAATCACTTTTAATACAGCAAGTTTCAACCAATAATAATAGTTTTAACCAACTAGCATATTTTAATTTAATGTAAAAATAGTATTATAAGTTTCAACCACAAACATTAGCTATCATCAAAGTATGTAAAACCAAAACTTATAATGAAAGAGTTATTATTGCAAACACAAATCTAACGAGATTTATGTGAAAAAAAATCATAAATAATTATTTTAATATCTTTTACAAATGTCTAAATTAAAAAACAACAAATAGCTAAGGGTAAAAGTTATACAATACCATTGTACTTGTTAAAATGTGCCGACTTTAAGCACTTTCTAATTAATCTCGTGACTTTACCATTGTACTTTCAAATTTGTTCCGCCTACACCAATATATGCTTGAAATAACTATATTATCCTTTTCTTCTCCAACATAATTATGTTTATTGCCACACATCTAGTTTATCTCTTTAAAAACTAGGAATCATATCATTTTCTATGATGTTGCTAAAAAAAGTACCATCTTCTATGATGGAAACTTTTCAATTGAAGGTATTGCAGAAGTAACAAACTTCAATTAACGCCCTTTAAGACAAAAATAACAAACTCCAACTCTAATGATGAAAGTACAGATTGCTTACTTGGAAGAAAAGAGCCACTCAAAGCTAGATCCAAATTTCCATTTTCACTTGATACTAGATCATGTACGGTAATTCACTTTGTACCATCGAGAAAGGTTCTCTCAACCTGAACATAATTCAATAAGATGGTACTGTTAAGTTGTATATTTTTAAAGTTTAAAACATTAAGATCTAATAAAAATTAAGTTACTTGCATAAAATCTAAAAGGTGTAGGACTGTTGGAAGAACTTGCCTCCTGTCTATTAAGAAAAATATGTAAGACTTATGTCCTAACATCCAGTTCACTGTTAGCCACAAAAACTTATAGCCAACAATAGGAGCATGGGGAGTATATTAGACATCAGTTTGTAAACGTATTTATCAAATATTGGATATAGACTTGTGTATTCATCAAGTACTGAGAACACTCGCTTGAAATTTCATTTGCTAAGTTCAATAGAATCACAAAGATACGATTGAACCCATGAATCTTATGGTTTTTTGTTAGCAACCGGTATTTTAACCAACTAAATTTAAACCGAAAATATTCAGTATATTGTTCTTTCAGATCTGGGAAATACAAAGGGTATATTAGTCATTTAAAAGGGTAATATAGTCATTTCAGTCTTATATTGGTACAGTCAGAACAAATTTGAAATTACAATGGTAAAGTCACGAGATTAATTAGTAAGTGTTTAAAGTCGACACATTTTAATAAGTACGATGATATTCTATAACTTTTACCCAATAGCTAATCATATTTGAAACATCAAATACAACTATAATATTGCATGTGTAGACATGTGGGGCCGGGTGGTTTTTCGGCACGGTTTTATACATGCAACAAAAAACCGCCCCAAACATTCATTTTTCAACAATGTAGAAACCACCCTTTCGGTTTTTCGATTGGGGCGGTTTTTTGGTGCGGTTTTTTTTGCTTCTCGGTTTTTGGTTTGGTTTTTCAGTTTATGCTCACCCTAACAAGGAGGTGTTGGAAGGCATTTGCTATGTTTCTTGGTGGCTTACTTGAAAGTTTAGAAATCAGTATTCATTCGACTCAAGTCGGTCGAGAAAGGACTTTATTTTTTACAACATCATTCAATTATCTTTTCTCTGGATAAATCCAAGACTGATTGGGCATCATGGATAAAGAATCTATTTTTTTTAACTTCTAGCTTCTTGTTAGTTTCTTGTCCTTTTTAATAAATTCGTTGTTAAAAAAGGTAAATATGTTGTACATGAATGTATAATTTTTTATCTCGTGAGATGTAACATGGTATTTATTGAATTATGTAAAAAGAAAAAAAGTATGTTTAAAAAACATACTTTTATGTGTTGATGAATGATGTTTTTGTTGATGAACGATGTTAATGATGATAGATGAATCTTTTAAGGGAATTGATTGACACACTCTACATTTTGATTGGGACACTCAAATATACAATGAGTTAAAACAATAGTATAATTGTTTGATGCAAACAAAGTTCACAATTTATAAAGTGTGAAGAATTTTTTTTAAACAAAGGCTAAATTTGTTGTAGTGGTTAAGGTAAAGGAATGCAAATGAGATAGTTATCATTCACTGTTGTTAAAAGAAATTAGGTTAATTTTTTTTATTAGATCTATATTCGATGTTTGATTTGAAGATTATTAGTTTAGAAGATATTTTTTAAAAATCTGGAATGAATAAATTATATGTATATATAGAATTAAAAAAATCTATACAAATAAAGTCATTTGATTTTTTCGATTTGCTTTGGTTTTCTATTTTTAAAAACCTTCTCTAATCTGCTAGTCAATTATGTGTTACAATTTCATATGATACTACTGGTTGTTTGTATATTGGGATAATGATATTATTCTCCTTATGATCGTTTTATTATTTGTTGGCGTATGTGTGTAATGTATGTGGCTCAATGGGTTTATGTTATGTTTAATAAAATTGGTTCATATGTTTCTTTTCATTCATATTATTTGTTTTGATTAGATAGTAATATGTTTCTTGATTTTTTTGTAGGGTTTGATTATTAGAGGGCTAGCTCGACTGACCAGTGTTGGTGTTGACGTGCCACGGCGATGGTGTTGACGTAGTACGGCGTTGGTTTGCGTTATCACACCGTCGTTGTATGTTGTTCAACGTCGTTTGGTTGGGCGTTGCTCTACCAACGTGCAGTGGGGTGTCTATTTTAAAAAAAATGTGTTGCCCTCTTATGGTTTGTGTTTTGTTTTTTATTTAATGAAGGTTGCAGTTGAGGAGTTGCAGTGGAGACAATGAAGAACATGAGTTGTTGTGTGGGAGGAAGAAGAAATGAAGAACATGAGTTGTTGTGGCGGTGGAAGAAGAATTTTGGGTGTCAGGGTTTTTAAAGGTTTTTTTAGCTTTATAAGCTCAACATAAACTATAAATGTTTTTTCCCCAATAGACACATATATATTCTCAAATGTTTTTTTAGATGTTTGTTATTTTATTTTAGTTATTTTTTTAGGGTAATTTGTATTTTTATGTATCGCAATTTGGATTTAAAGTATGAATGAAATAAATTGTTTTTAATGAAGTAAAATATTTGTTTAGGGAATTTTATGAAAATAAAGTGGTAAGTGGTGTTATTTGATGTTATAATTAAAGCTGTTGATTTTATTTGGGTGTTATGTTAATGTGGCAACGCTTTTTTGATGTTATGATGTTACGACGCATGTTGCTCTTAGTTATTTGTACTATTATATACACGAAGCGAGTTAAAGCTTGAATAATTACTTTTACGCTAACAATTAGTACAATTTAAAAACATTACATTCAGAGCGCTCAACTCGTTGAGTGTTTTTGATTGAGGGTTCCAATCATAAAAAAGGGTTATTGTTCATCGACGGACTGTTCACCAGCGGCACTGTTCACAGCCGCACTGTTCATCGTGTACTGTTCACCAGTATTGTTCATCGGGTACTGTTCACTAGTACTGTTCATCTCCGAAAAAAATTTATTTTCTTTTTTTCGATTTAGTGTTTATGGCATCGAGCACTAACGATCGGGATGCATTTTCTAAGCTCTTGAAAATGGGTATGGTGGTTGAATATCAAAGTGAGTTTAAGTATCTTATAACTCGAGTAACGAGTATCTCTGAAAGTCTACTCGCCTCGTTTTAAATCGAAGCTACAACTAGAATTGTTGAGGTTTTACCCGAAACCTACAACATTAAGCGAAGCCTTCTACTTAGCCCGTATAGTAGAGACCCGTCTTGAGGCAATTGTAGAAGAAAAACATACCATTGAAAAGAAAGCAGCAGACGTTGCACTAGAAGCTGCACCAGAAGTGACGAATGTTACATCCGGGCCTAACAAATATCATACGCATGTGGATTATGCTTAGGGATTAGGATAAGTTTTGATATGTGTTAGGATAAGTGTCATTGTCATTATAGTGTAAGTTTTATGTTTTTGAGAGTTATCTCGTAAACTAGTATTTAAGGTTTCTTAATGTTATGAATGTAATCAATCAAGTTAAAGTCAAATAATTCTCTGGTTTTCTCAACTCAAGTTCTTATAGAGCAAGCACACGCTTGAAGTGATGCCCTATCTCGATACTACCCGAGAGGGTCGTATCAATTGGTGCTTTCATTGAGAGCCCTCAATTCGTTGAGGGATTTTGATCTAGGTTTTGAATAATAAAAAAAAATAAAAAATACTATTCATCTGAAGCTACTGTTCACCGGCGAGTTACTGTTCACATCGCGGAGCATTGTTCACCGGGCCGAAGTCACTGTTCATCCGTGAAATTTTTTTATTTTATTTTTCTCGACTTATTGTTCATGGAAACGGGTAGTTGCGAGCGGGCCGCGAAAGACGCTCTATATAGGCTCTTGCAGATGGGTACCGTAGTAGAATATCATGGTGAGTTTAAGAATCTTATAACTCGAGTAACGGGTATCTCTTAAAGTTTACTTGCCTCGTTTTATATATCCGGACTTAAAGTGAAGTTACAACTAGAATTGTTGAGGTCATACTCGAAACCTACAACGTTAGGAGAAGCCTTCTACTTAGCCCGTATAGTAGAGACTCGTCTTGATGCAATTGTAGAGGAAGAACAGACAATTGAAAAAAAAACGACTGATTCTTCTACAACACCAAAAGTTGCACTCAAAGTTACAACTAAAGTGGCATTGGAAGCTACACTACATCTGAACCTAATAAAGAGTACCTTGAGCTTATGGTTAGTGAATCACTGCCTATTGGTGAATCACAACCTATGGTTGGTGAATCGCAACTTGTGGTTAGTGAATCACATCTTGTTGTTGACGAATTTCCCAAGAGAGCCACGTGGTTTGTGTCATCCGAATGGAGGGAAGAAAATGTGCAAATGCTTAGGAAACGTCTCAAAATTTGGCACCCGGGAATCATGAGTGTTTCCGAGACATCATCTTGAGGGTAAGGTGAATTTGAAGGAGTGAGGAATAATACGCATGTGGATTATGCTTAGGGATTAGGACATGTTTTGATATGTGTTAGGATAAGTGTCATTGTCATTATAGGATAAGTTTTATGTTTTTTAGAGTTATCTCGTAAACTAGTATTTAAGGTTTCTCAATGTTATGAATGTAATCAATCAAGTTAAAGTCAAATAATTCTCTAATTTTCTCAACTCAAATTCTTATGAAGCAAACTCACGCTTCAAGTGGTGCCCTATCCCGATACTATCCGAGATGATCGTATCAATTTCATAAGCTATCGATAATCTTATTGAGCATACTTCAAGTTCATAGAATTTACTCACTAATGTTACATATCATCGGAATTATAAACCGAAAAATGAGCCATTTGCTTCGATTTATAATTTATATTCGATTGATCCCATGTTTACGCTTTCTCGGTAACTTTCGTGCAAATGAACTAATGTCAAGTTGTATGATAGTATACGACTTTGTAATTGCTTATGCATCATGCATGTGATTTTTGATCTTGCTTTTACGTATAACTGCTTCAAGCCATTAATCTACAAAAAAACTAATCCCACTAGTCATTGCTCATATAAAGAAACCAAAATGAAAGAGTAGCTACCAAAACATCTTCAAACTTAATTATGCAAGTCATGAAGACCAAATGCATGTTGGTTCTTATGCTTATTTTCGCATTTTGTATAGCTCAAACTCTCGGAGAGACTGTGACTTGTTTTGATCGCAAGAGCAAGTGCTTCCTGAAGCAGATAAAATGCCCGAAAGAATGCCCATCGACGTCTCCTGTAAACCCGAAATACAAAGCTTGTTATCTTGATTGTTCTTCGCCGATATGCAAGGCTCAATGCAGAAGTAAGAACTCCTTCAGCTATATCTATTGAGTATATTGCATCTTTTTGTAATAAGAATGCTAATTAGTTTCAGGACAAAAGCACAATAGATGTGTTTTAGCAAATGAAAGAAAGTTATAAAATACAATTTTTTTTCTTTTCAAGTTTCTTTAGAGATAAAAAAAAAAAACACATTAATATGATATTGTAGAAAACAAAGGTTTTTCACTTAACAAAATGGCAAAATGCACACTAATATTCTTATGTTCTTGATAGACAACATTAGTGCCATTTCGCCTTATAAAATCGACTCTAGTTACATAAATTTGGAAGATTTCCTCTAGCACTAAATTTAATTCGATACTAAAAAGTAAAAACAAACTTCTTTATTCAAAACAGACAGGAAGCCAAACTGCAACGGACGCGGAGCAGCATGCTTAGACCCGCGTTTTGTGGGCGGGGATGACATTGTTTTCTACTTTCATGGTAAAAGTAACGAGCATTTCACTTTAGTATCCGACCACAACCTCCAAATCAATGCAAGATTCACCGGGCTAAGGCCAATGGGACGAACGAGGGATTACACATGGATCCAAGCATTAGGGATCCTTTTTAATTCCCAAACGTTCTCAATCGAGGCAATTAAATCAACTAAATGGGACGACGAAGTGGACCATCTTATGTTCAGCTACAAAGGCGAAAATCTAGTGTTGCACGCGGGGTATCCGACCACATGGGAGTCCCAAGAAGGTGATATAAAGATTGAAAGAACGTCCGAAAAGAATAGTGTTTTGATCACTTTAAAGGAAGTAGCCGAAATATCAATAAATGTGGTGCCTGTGACTAAAGAAGATGATCGTATTCATAACTATCGTATACCTAAAGATGATTGTTTTTCTCATTTGGAGGTGCAGTTTAGATTCAACGGTTTGTCGTCACAAGTTGAAGGTTTGCTTGGAAGGACTTATCAACCTGATTTCAAGAACCCGGCTAAACAAGGTGTTGCAATGCCGGTGGTGGGCGGTGAAGATAAGTATAAAACGGAATCTCTATTCTCTTCGGAATGTAATTCGTGCATATATTCCAAAGCTCAAGCTTCAGATCAACAGGTACTTATGAGCATGTGATGGCATTGTGAAAAAGCGAAGGCTAAAGTGAACCAAACTGAAGCTATTGTTGCAAAATTTCTTTCTTTAGTGAATAATTTTACAAATCGTCAATGTCATACAATTGCAATCTGATATGTAATGTGATTCAATGTTGAGTGTTCTTTAAGTAATATAATGTACTTAGATTGAATGGTTAGGAACAGTGTAAGCAAACAAACAAATTAAACCCTGTTGAATTATGAACATTTGAATCTCAAATTGATAACTTAGCTTACCTCAAAGATTTAAGTAATACGCAAGAAGCAAAAGTTTACAGAATTCAATAACTAAGTACCCAATTTTTGTTACATGTAGTGACTATAAGTATCGGATTGGCGACCGATCTCAATGATCTGGACCCTCAGCTTCGCGATGTTAAGCCATTGAAGGCAAAATAATTTAGACACATTAATGTATAACATAATCAGCTAGACATTATATCAATAGTACTACATGTCTACATTTATATCGCAACTAGTATCTTTATTTAACTTCTAGTTTGTTTCCATACGTACTGTAGCGATCATTATATATTACAACTGTAGATAAATAGGAAAACGGTTCAATCTCCCTTAAGGAAATGTGTTTGATTTTAATAAACTGGTGGATTGTCGCACATAAAGACCGACAGAAGCAACCTTTCTTAGCGCGCTTTTCAAGCTCTTGGCTTCTGCTAGAAAAAAGGCGGTGAGGTCATAAAGTAAGTGAAGTTGAAAACATAAGCCAAGAAGGCAGCTGGTGAACAACTTTTTAGGGTGTTTAATTTGAAATTGTATATGCAAATGTTATATCAATACACATAATGAATTGTTCTTTATATAAATCGCCTATATTCAAAACACTTAATCAGACAAAATGGTAATAATAATATGTCCTTTTACCGTATTTATGTTTCGTATCCTTACAACGACGTAACGTTGAACAATATAACAAAATGTACTGTATGGAAGATGTAACATTTAATAGAGCTTACTTGCTTCCAAACGTAGTATTAAACATGTGGTAGGTTAAAAATTTTAAAACAACATTCAATTCTTATAAATGCTTTCGAAACAAAAACTTACACCATCTTCTGCACCATCATCATCATCATCAACATCATCTAAAGTCTAATCTACGATAATCATGACCGATGATAATGTATGCATGTAGGTTATAAGAATATCATGAATATGTTTTAAGAGTAGCACCACAAAAAGTACAAATAATAGCCTTCCAACATTTCCAATAAATTGGGATGTAGCAAAATCTTGTTTTGGTGACGATATCAGCGACACTTGCTCCTCGTCGACATCTTGAACACGATCCGGCCACCGGCTTCGTCCTCTTTACGTTACGTTTTTGATCCACCAGAAAGCAAAACACCACCATAGAGAAATATTGGTGAGAGAGAGGGGTGGGGTGGGGTGAGGTGAAGAGGAAGGATTTATTAGACTGAAATGTTGTGATGTTATAAAGGGAATTTGGGTGTTTATGATGTAGTCTGTTCTGGTGTGGATCACATAGCAATGTCCTAATCCTAATTTATAACAAACCGACAATACTATGCTTTATGATCAATGTACATGTTCATCAAGTAACTAATAACATGTAAGCAACAATAATATAATGACTAGGGTAAATTAAATTAGCTTGTGTAGAATTTATATGATACTTGTTAATCAGTTTTACGATTAGGTCAGATTTATATTTGTGGGGTGAATGTCGTAATTCTAGTTGTTTTAGCTTCGTGTCATATGGTTTGTCGTTTGGATTGGCGAATAGTTTTCGAGAGGTTGCTGTTGATAGCTTAGGTTAGTTTGCGAGTTTTAGGTTTGGTGCGCCATTTGGTTTTGGTTTATCCTTTGGTTCATTGTAATTTATGTCTGTTCAGTAATGTTTTTTAACATATAATTTATATGTCGTTAACAAATAGTTAAATTTAAGTCGATGAAAATAAGCATAATCGGTAGTAGCTGGGGGTTTAAGCTGATTAAACCATCAAAATGATCGACAAATAACATGTTTCGATTTTCAAACATTGACATTTTATATCATGTAGACCCTGACCACCCAATAATTTGTATTAGTACTTTGTAGAAGTTATAAACCGGTCTATTCAGCAGTGCCCAGATGTTGACAATTATATCGTGTGGTTTATGTTGTTTAAAGTTTAAAGGATTGATTAGCAAATAGAACCTACTTGGACCAGCATCAATACGTACAGACTTAAACTCCCTATGGTGTGAATCACACCACGCTAATTTGATCTGCAATGTACATCACTACATCTAGCAACAACTTATATAAACATAACTTCACTCGACCAACAACATTCACACATGTTTGTATAAGGCTAGTGATGAGTGTTGGTGATTTTAGTGTCATCAATTATTTTAGCTAATTAGGATTTACTAGACACCAATGAGATTTCATATTCGGTTCTGACACGAGTTAGGAGAAGTGCGGAGTGCACACTCGTTGATCTAATATGTTATCGCCCATGACGAAAATGCAGGGGGGTCAAGGAGGTTGCGCCCCCTTATGGGGTCAAGGGCAGCGCCCCTTACGAATCGGTATTAAGGATTCGTCTTAATTTTCCCGCGAAAACCCAACCAACACACCTGTTGGTGACAGTTGTAATTATTCAAGTTTAACTGCTTGTAACCGTTTTATGTCTCTTAATCAACAGATTTTTGGTCTCATATGAACATAACGAAAAACACAATTCTCTGTTCTTGCTTTGATTTCTTGTGATTAGAATCAAAGTGTTTCTACTTGAATTATCCCGATAAGGATTTCGTGTAACCCAGACACCATAGCGTCGAAATACTTTATACGAAAAGTGAATTCAACACGATTCAAGTTAGATATCCAAGATTATCACACCCTATTTACTTACAATGAGTGCCTATTTATTTATCATTTTGGCCTGATAAAACAAGAAAAATGACTTAAAACACTTAATTATATCATATTACATTGCAAATATTTGTGTTTTGTGTTTTGTGTTTTATGTCAAATATGTACAAAATGATTGAAAACGGAGCAAAAACGGGCATTATCAGATCGACTCGACAACATTTGAAGATTTTACAAGTAAAAACAAAGTCTAAGTCAACCACGATGTAGAATATTGGTAATCCAAGTATAAAATGAGGTTAAAAGGTTTTCTAGAGAGAGAAATGAGAGAAAATGTGTGTAATATTAGTGAAATAATGAACCAACCAACACCCTTTTCATCAAATGAGATGGTATTTATACCAAAGCCCACAAGATGCGTTTGAGCCTTCTGTCCATGACATGTCAGGGATCGCGTTTGCTTAATGTTTAACTAGTAAGTAAAACTACGAGCTATTATATTGTTGGAGTGACCGAGTCTTCTAACTAAAGGAAACGTATTTCCAGCAATCTCCCCCTAAGGGAGGTCACTCAAAATTACAAAGTCCTAAACCTAGCATGCTATACTAGATCTTCGTTTTTGAGCTCGTAGTCCTTTCACTTTCTTCTTTTCTTTTTCTTCTTGTGAATATGTTGTGGTAATCTTTAGGCTTTGGCTTGAAGCATGTTCTTTTGACTTTGACTTGTATGTGATCATAAGAGCTTCTTGAGATCATCTTCACGTGTGAGCTTTTCCTTCTTGTGATAATTGCCTCTTAGTGACTTCTTTGTCCTACATACTTATACTTTGTTTTGACAGCTTTAGAGCTTGATACAGCGGAAGTCTTGATTTTGTGCTTTCTTAAATTGTTGAAGTATTAGATATTGAAACTATAAGCATGTGGGGACTTTTTCTTCTTCAGATAATACGCCGCCACGCCACCTTCTTGTTACGCTACATAAGACAATTTGCAACAAAACATAAACATGAACGAATTGGCTTTGAATATTTCGTCCTAATTCGATAGCATTTTACCTCCGGTCGGTGAAAACCATTGGATGATATTAAATATCGTACCTGTGGCAGGTAGTTTCCATTAAGAACCTCCTTTACAGGGTTTCGCGGGTGAATCCGTTCTCTTTACTCGACCGTCTCAAAGTAGACTACGAACATAAAGAGTGAATCATTTGGATAAAATTATCCTCATAATTTAAGCCGTCAATTCAAATATCTAGAACAAGTTTGATTCAACTAAGAACCGCACAATCGTTTCTTTCCAGTTGTCACGAGCTTGATTCATATAGAATCTTGCTTGTCACCTATCGCAATGCTGTTTGATGTTAACACTAGAAGAATTTCCACTCGTCATTATGAACACTAAAGAGTGTCACTCTTAGTGTTCTGGCAAGACCACTTGGATTTTGCGTAGAGGCCCTGGAACAAGTTTGAATTCATTTAAGAATTAAACCATCGTTCCTTTCTAGTTATCACAAGCTTAGTTCATAAGAATCACACGTGTCACCTACCATGAGCTTGTTTGGTGTTGGCTCAAGCAAGATTTCCATCTTCATTATAATACTTACGTATCACTCGGATGTTCTGGCAATGTTGCAAGAATATTGCGTAGGAGTCATGAAATCTCTCTTTTTTCACAGTGTATGAAGAAACAAGGAATAATTGGATAGTGTCCTAATGAGATATTTGATGATCTCGGGGCTCTAGAAGCAATAGTGCGTTTTGATTTGGTAATCGGAGGCTAGAGAGGATTGCCACCTTTTCAATATCAATTTATTCGAAGTGAATAAACCGATAGATAACATGTTGAACTCCATGACATTAAAAAAATACCTTTTGAGAGATATTTGAGTTAGCTGGGAGGTGGTGTGAAATGCATCACTGGGTCCATGATGTCTTATCTTCAATACCGAGCATCATTAGAAATGATCCCGATAGTATATGTGTTGACCCAGTTTTTGTTTAAGTTGTAAGGAGGGCTTCTTTCTTTACACCCTTTATCTATCAAAATCTTTTTCATTCTTCAACCCCTTCAATGCTTACCAATACGTCATCACTAGCACCTTGTTGTGATTGTTTCAGTGCTAGCTTAATTACTTGGTTGGCATTCTGCTATGTTCACAATCATTCCTCGTCTTTCCTAAGGACTACTATTTCTAGCTATGATATGTCCTTGGGAAGATTTCTCTGGTCCTGGAAGGATCATTGGACTTGTACCTATTCCTACCACCCTTTTGTCACTACGTCCGTCGTGAATTAAGTTTGTTTTTAGGTAAGTATTCGTCACTATGAAGATTCCTTGAAAATCACTTAAGATACTTGTGATAGTAATATCAAAGTTTTTGTACCTTAAGTGTTTTTGACATCAAAACGCTCCCCCTTAATATGTGCGTTACACATATCAAGTTATGATTTCCATTTAAGTCCTTTTCTCTTTAATCACATTGTTTACAAGTCACCTTAATCCCATTTCTCCCCTTATCCAAAGTGTTAACCCTTGATATTTTGGATACCAATGAATTAACCGGTCGAGGTCAAATGAAATTATGATTGGCCTTAGAACATATTAATGCTCCCCCTTAAATTAATGACGGTCTAGCTGTAGTGTGTGAGTATGGTTTTTATGAAAGATTTAGAATCTCATGAGAAATTCTTGAAAAATTTAATACTCGTGCACTACACCATGCAACACAAGCCAAGTATATGTAAATATACATATTCACGGTTTTACCAATTACGAGGCTTGATTCGAAAGACGAGAACAACATATAATAGAATCATGTGGTTCTTTTTAGCAACGGTAGATCTTTCCCGTAGTCGTGCTCGAAGTTGTCTTCGCGTCCCGAAAATCGGCAATCTTTTCTTGAATATATGTAGAACAAGCAGCATCTAATAACCTGAATTCTTGACAACTGCTCCCCCTCATTGTTGACCCGTTTTCTATTTAAATATATTGGTCCCTTGTAAATCGTTATTACTTATCAACCTTAATTAATAAATCTTTACCACGACTCAAGTGTGTTGTTTCAACAATAGATAAGAACTATGAACAATTAAAACAACAATACCAATAACTTTTCAACGTATAGACTTTTTATTATAATCAAATAAAGAATCTATAACCCACTTTGTTTGCGGAAGAACAAAGTGGTTGAATGACAATGGGTTTTGATCTCATCTACTTAAACGTATAACCAAAGTTAAAGTCTAAGCTCCAATCTAAACGTTCATATGCTTCTTGGCTATATGGTTTAGTTGGTATCGAGAGAGAAAGGTTTTCCAGAGTTTCTACTCTTGTATTGGTTAACCCTTTCCCTCTCAATGTACACTCTTTTATAGGCAGTGTAAAACTAGGGTTTGCATTTGCATGTTTCATTACATGAGTTTATCCAGTGGGTGGTTGATGCCCATGCTGGATAAACAGTACAAAGTACACAATAAATTATTCTAGAAAAGATAAAGGTTGTACTTATAGCTAACTATACAAGCAACCTACTTTGACTTAAAGTTATCTTTCCCGCCTAATGCAAACCATCGGAATACTGAAGAGTCTTCAGTATCCTAGAGGAGATCGACATCATTCATTTTGGTATTGTCAAACCAAACTGAACTGAAAGCTCTTCTTCAGTAGTTGTTTTTCAGCAACTAGACCGCCTAGTATTTGAAGCAAAGACTCCTTTGTCTTCTAAGTTAAATGGAAGAGGAATGTTGAACATTCTTCAGCTACAAAGTCTTCAGTAGGAACTTTGTTCCTCTGGTCATCCTTCAGCACACTGGCCTTACTGTTGAGCATGAAACACTTAGGGGGATTTTATATTCAAATCCTAGAGTTGCTTCAGTGTCAGTAAATGTTGACCAAACAGTCTCTCCCTATTTCGATATACAAATAGCGTAAGTCTAATGTCAGTAGTAAGTGAGCATAACAACTTCTTCTTCCTTGCACTGAATAATAAATTACTTATAAACATCAGATAATCATTTTTTCATCAAATATTACAACTTACAACAAAAACAATACAAATGATTATTCAATTTTCCTTAGGCCTAATTTATTCAATGATGGGAGTCTGAATTGATGGATCTGAGTTTCTGTGGTCCAGTATAGCAAGCAAGCACATGCTGAAGGTTCTAGCAGCATCAGTACGTCTTGGACCTCCATGCTGAGAGTAAAAGATCCTTTAAACATTTGAGAGAAGTTCATTGTTCATTTCATCAAGGTCACTTATGCCCACAAAGTCTTGACATTCTCGATGATTGAACATTATCATTCCCAGTTTTGGTTCGTCTAGTACATAGCCAGGGAGATGATTTTGAAACTGAACAAAGCCTTTGTATTTCTTTGTAGTGACAAAAATGTCACCCACTACAGGTTGTATCAGATTGGCTCTTTTGTTCAGCTCCAGTATAGGATCTTGATCCTCCAGAGAAACTTGAGTGCCAATGTTCAGAATCTCACCCAGTCTTTCATGATTTCTCATAAAGTGCTCAATTCTGGTGCGAACTTCATCCCATCTCTTGGATTTCCTTTTCTCAATCTTCACACTCATTTCAGTCCACTCAGTGTAAGAAAGTTCTTTTCCTTAGAAGTTTTCAATGATCTCATCAGTTCCATCACCCCTGTAGAACTTAAGATGAATATCACCTCTGCTTGTCAGCATATCAACATTGGTGATTGGTGAGAGATTTCTTCTATTCAGCCTTGTTATACAAAACTTTTCATATAACTTTTTCTTCTTGAAAAGATTTTCCACTTCAGCTTTCCCTATTTGTTCATACAAGCTCAGCTTTAGATTTCTTAGCTTTTCTTCTTCCTGAAGCTTGTATATTTTATTGATTTCTTCTTGAGTGGCCACCTCAGCTTTGATTAGTCGATCAATCAGTGTATAATCTCTTTTGCTCTTGGGTATGAAGAGGGGTGAACCACTATCAGTTGTTTCTTCACTTGTGGTCAGCCCATCCACATGATCATTCTTGGCTGATGACTCCCCCTTACCCTTTGCTGGGCTCTTGTCAGTAAATTGTGACTCATAGACAACAGGTTGTTTCTGAGCCTTCTTTTGGGCATGTTTCTGAAAGAGCTGTTGGATGGTGTTTTTCTCCCCCTCAGCAGAAGACTGCCCAACAGCTTCTAATGACCCACCAGCAGGGAAGAGGCCACAAAGTGGCAGATACCTTGGCCAGCATGGCTGGAACATTTTCAAGCGCAGTCAGTTTCTGCTGAACCTCATCAGATAAGGTCAACTTTTGTTTCTCCGGTAACGCCACTCTATCTTTTATCTTTGACACAGAGTCACACAAAACATTAACTTGGCCAGGCACTGGTGTAAACTCTGGTGGGAACTCCATGGAAGCACCGTTGATGGAGTCTATAAGAGATGACATTTCTTGCTTTTGGGAAGTGGTGGTGGCCACATCTTTGACAAGTGGCTTTAAAGTAGAAATGATGACATCCTTGATTTGTTCAGCAGAAGGAGGAATTGGTCTTGCCTTAAGAGTTGAGATTTCAGTATCAGCAAGCACCTTTTCTTTCTTCAGTTTAGCCACCTATGATTGAAGAATCAACACTTGATTTGTTAATTCTTTTACATGTTTAGATCTGGGGGATGGTGGCTTTGGTGTTGCATCAGCAGTCTCTTCATCACTGTCATCAAGGTTGACTGGAATTCGTTCACTGAACCCAAGCTCCTTCTCTAAATCATCACCAGACATGCTCAATACAAATGAAGGCAAGTGTCCCACCTTGGCTCCAGTGGTGAGATTCTCTCCCTTGGTTTGCTGCTGAGCATCACCTCCAGTGTGAGGATCAGTTTCAAGTCCTTCACCACCAGGGTTGGTTTTACCTGATGGATCCTGAGAAAGAGTACCTAATAAGTTAATATCAATGATAGTGTTTTTAGTTCCTTCAGTAGGACCCTGTTGTGGGGGGACTACATCATTAGAAACAGATAGTCCAGGGTCAACATCAGCTGTTTTATTTGCTGACACATCATTGCCTGATGCAGACTCAGAGTGACAAATGATAGGAATTGGTAATGAAATAAGAATTGTATTCAGATTTAAATTACTTACCAATGCTGACTCCACATTACTGAGCTGATGGTGAGCTCCATCTTCACCATTCTCTCCTAAAGAAGTTGAGAGATGGGTTGCCTTCTGGGCCTCTTTATGTATGTCACCTCCAGCAGAGACTAAAGGTAACGGTTGGCTTAGGTTTGTGTCCTTGGCCAAGGACTTGCTTTTCTTCCCAACATGGCCTTGAGGTTCGTCAGCAACCTTCTTTGAGGAAGATTGTGTGAGGGTTTTACTCTTTCTGGACTCACGTCTAACCTTCTTAGTATTAACAGACGTGCTCTTCTGACGAGGTCCAGATGAAGCTCCAGGATTTTTGCCCTTCAGATCCCCTTCTCTAGTTGGATAAGTGTCTTGTGGAGCTTTATACACTACTGGACCATCTGCTGAGCAGATGTCTAGCATGGGTTGTGTAAGAGGAGGATCAATGGTGCTTATTAGAATGTTCCAGCGAGTAAGATCAAATGGTCGAAAAATCAGTTTATCTCCATTGATTTTTGAAAAGTCATCACCAAGATGGTCAGCAAAGAGGAGAGATATAAATTTGGTGTAAACAATGTTTTTCTCTCTTGTCTTTTTCTCTAGCTTCCCATGGAGATCTTCAAAAATAAGCCTCCCAAAATCAGCTTTAATTCCCTTGGCCAGACAATATAAAATAATAACATCCTTTTGATTGATATGGTCAAGGCCTCCAGTTCCCCCCCCCCCCCGAAACACTCAATAAGAATAGTCATCAGCAACTTCCACCTTGGTGGCAAACAACTCCTTTTTAACCCCCTTGTCAGTAATCTCTTTAAAGAAATTTTTAACAATAATAAAATCATCAGGTATAGCCTCATAATCACTAGGTTTTTCCAAATAATTTAGACCCAAAACCCTTCTAAATAATTTTAACCCAAATTTACCATGAATCCCAACTGTGGTAGAATCAAACTCTATGGACTTCTTGTTGTTAGAAGCCTCTACTGTGAACCAAAATTCTTTTAGGAAATTTTGAAACATCATACCAGGATCCTCAAATAATGCATACCTTAAAACACTTTTGGACAAGTAAGTCATAACTTGTTCCCCAAGAACAGACTTAAATGGATTCAGGTTTGAGTAAGGTGATGTTGTTAAGCTTGAAGTGATATCTTCAATGGGAAAAGTCACATGGGTGGATGGGTTGAGTGTGATCTTTGCAACCTTTGGGGAAGAAGATGATTCAGCCATTGTTGTTTTTGTGTGTGTTTCTTTTTGAAAGAGAGAGAGTTTGTGTGTGTGTTTTTATGAACATATTTTTAAGCGTGGAATGAAATCCAATTGTAAGGGATTATATAAAAACTTGAACTGATTTGTAAAAAGTTTTTAAAACCATTTGAAAAATTATAAATCTTTTAGGGTTTCTTTTGAACATTTGGCACAAACTCTCTCATTAATGTTCTGCAAAAAGGTATATTTTTTTGTTGCTTTGAACAGTGAAACGCCCCATGTGTCAGGGAGTTATTGACCGTGGATGGGGACGTTTGAAATTTCCTTAATTAACAAATGACACCTTTTGAAAGAATGTTTGTTTTATTCTCAAGAAATTTCAATGTCATTTAATATTTTTCATCACATGATTGATTTGTTTTAAAAGTTGTTGCTCAGATATGCTAAAGTTGATAGCAATACTTGTGAGCTTCAGTGCGTCAGATGAGGCGACAAAACCCCATATACATGTTCACATAAGTGAACAAGACATATGACATCGCACGCTCCTCTACTTAGGCCTAGCTACTCAGTTATATTAAAGATTTTGTTCATAATTTGCTGAAAGAAACTTTTGATGACTGGTGATCATTTGTTCAGCTTCGGTGAGTCAGGTAAGGCGACAAAACATCATATACACAATCACATAAAGTGAGATAGACACATGAAATTGCATACTCCTTTACTCAGACACTGCTACTTAGCATTAATCAAAACTTTTAAGAAATGTTGAACCTTTAAGCTTCATCAGTGAATGCTGAAGGTTTAGGTTTTGTATCATCAATGTTCAGCATACCAAGCTCCATTATCAATCTTTTGAAAGTTGGTTCATCCAGTGGTTTGGTGAAGATATCAGCCAATTGATACTGAGTGGGGATGAAATGTAATTCAGTGTCCTCTTTCACAATATGATCTTTGATAAAGTGATATCTGATATCAATGTGTTTTGTTCTTGAGTGAAGGACTGGATTGTTGGATATTGCAATAGCACTAGTGTTATCACAAAAGATTGGTACTTTTTCATATTCTATGTCATAATCAGCCAGTTGGCTTTTCATCCAAAGAATATTGGCACAACATCCAACAGCTGCCACATATTCAACTTCTGCTGAAGATATGGCAACTGTTTGTTGCTTTTTAGCACTCCAACACACAAGTTTGCCACCTAGCAATTGGCAAGCACCAGATGTGCTTTTTCTGTCCATATTGCATCCAGCATAGTCAGAATCTGAATACCCCTTTATATCAAAACCTGAGGATTTGGGGTACCAAAGACCTAGACTTAGTGTACCTTTTAGGTATCTAAAGATTCTCTTTAAAGCAGTAAGGTACGATTACTTTGGATCTGCTTGGTATCTTGTACAAAGGCATGTAGAGAATTGAATGTCAGGTCTGCTTGTAGTTAATTACATGAGTGACCCAATCATACCTCTATACTGAGCCTCATTGACTGATTTTCCATTGAGATCAGGTCCTAAGTTGTGGGGTACCATTGGAGTCTTCACCGAAGCACAATTGATATCATACTTCTTCAACAGATCCTTGACATATTTTTCTTGATTGATGGAGATACCTTGGTTAGATTGTTTAATCTGGAGACCAAGGAAGTATGTGAGTTCTCCCATCATACTCATCTCAAACTTAATGGTCATAAGCTTGGCAAATTGTTTGCAAAGTTTAAAGCTTGTTGAACCAAAGATGATGTCATCCACATAAATTTGTACCAGAATGGTGTCAGTTTTAGATTTATAGATAAACAAGGTGCTATCTATTTCCCTTTGACAAACTTATGTTCAATGAGAAATGTTGAGAGAGTTTCATACCATGCTCTTGGAGCTTGCTTCAGTCCATACAAAGCTTTGTAAAGCTTGTAGACATGGTTTGGTATTTACTATTCTCAAAGCCAGGAGGCTGTGTAACATAAACTTCTTCTTTTAGGTCACCATTTAGGAATGCACTTTTGACATCCATTTTGTATATGATGAAGTTCATGTAAGTGGCATAAGCAAGAAAGATTCGTATGGCTTCCATACTTGCAACTGGGGCAAAGGTTTGATCAAAATCAACACCAGGATCTTGATTGAATCCTTGGGCCACCAGCCTAGCTTTGTTTTTGGTCACCACATTGGTTTCATCTCTTTTGAGCTTATAAAACCATTTGGTGCCAGTGGTTGATTTACCATATGGAAGAGGAACCAATTTCCAGACTTTGTTTCTTTCAATTTAATTTAGTTCCTCTTGCATGGCATCCACCCATCCAGGGTGTGTGAGAGCTTCAGAAACCTTTGTAGGTTCAATTTCTGAAAGAAAATTTGCATAGAGGCATTCTCTAGATGAAGCAACATTCAGTTTCTTTGTCATAGATCTAGTGACTCTACCTTCACCATGATTTCCTATTATGTTCACCAACTGTATGTGACTATTATTAGTCCAAGATTTTTGTGGAGCTGAAGAATAGGCACTGGTATCATGATTAGAGCTAGAACTTGGAAGTCCATAACATGGACTTGGACTTGGATTATCTCTAGAATCTACTAAAGGATATTCAATAGACAAGGGTTCAATCAATGGAGGACTTCCTTCTTAGTCAGAAGAAACACATCCAAGACCTAATTCCCTAAAGATAGTTGGAGAGCTTTGAGCAGGAGGCTCATATTGTTCATCAGCAGCCTCATTGGATTGATCATTTTGATCATGTGTGTCAGCATGCTGATTGTTTTAAACCTGACCATTTTGGTTGCTTTGCTGATCATATTGTTCATTTTGAGACTGATCATTTTGATTGTTTAATTGACAGCCATCAATATTTGATACTAAAGGAATTCCTATTGTAGGACTTTTAAAATCTTCAAATGGATCAATATGAGGAACTAATTTGCTAGTTTGATATATTTGAGAAGGCTCATAATGTTGAAATTCATCAGATGGATAGTTGTGAGATTCATGAATATGAAGTTCATCATTTGATGGATTTGTAAATTTTAGAGCCTCATAACTTTCATTGAAAGTGATGTAAAAAGTTTCTTCAATACCTTGTCTTCTTGTGTTGAAGACTCTATATGCTTTAGATACTAGAGTGTATCCAAGGAAGTAACCATCATCAGATTTTTCATCAAACTTACCAAGGTGATCATTGTGATTGTGAATGAATACTAGATACCCAAACACATGTAAGAATGAAATGTTTGGAATTCTCCCCCTAAATACTTCATAGGGAGTCTTCATGTGTCTCTTCACAATAATGGATCTATTTTGAGTGTAGCAAGCAGTGGCTACAGCATCAGTCCAAAAATGCTTAGAGAGAGCAGATCCAGCAAACATTGTCCTTGCTGCTTCAATCAAAGTTCTGTTCCTTCTTTTAGCCACACCATTTTATTCAGGTGTGTAAGGAGATGAGAAATTTTGGGAAATTCCTTTTTCATCACAGAATTTGATCAGTGTGTGATTTCTGAATTCAGTATCATTGTGAGTTCTGAGTTGCTTGACATGAGTGTCATTTGATTTTCAACTCTTTTGATGAAAGACATAATGGCATCTGGTACATGGCTTTTCTTAGTCAAAAAATATACCAAGGTGTACCTAGAGTACTCATCAACAATGACAAGTGTATATTTTTCATGACAAATGGCCCTAGGTGATATTGGGCCAAACAAGTCCATGTGAAGCAAGTGAAGACTTTCTTTGATTGAGAAAGTTTGCTTTGTTTTGAAACTGGCCCTATGGTGCTTCCCTTTTTCACATGCTGAGCATGGTTTGTCCTTGGAATAGACAAGTGAAGGAAGACCAATAACAAGATTTTGTTTTGCCAGCAGAGTTATTGTTTTGATATTTAGATGGGAGAGCCTCTTATGCCAAAGCCAGTTAGTAACGTTAGAGGCTTAATACTAAGCTTTTGGCTAAGTATGAAAAGTTTATCGTCCGATCTCTTCGAATTGATTACCGGTTAAGAGTGCGACTCAATTGTCTTTTGGTGAACAAGAAAATGGTTTGGTTTGGTTATCTAATTTTAAACTAAATGCAAGTAATTAAAATTGTCGTTGAGTAAAATGGAAGTCTTAAAATTAAACTACAAATAAAAGCTTGCAACCTTGGAAACTAAAATGTAAATGATTAAAAACTAGGAAAGATGTTTAAAATAGACTAAGACAAAAGGCGGGAAAGAGTAAATTTGAAAACTTAGGAAAATAAAATAAAGACTAAAATAAATGTGCACTGCGATCGCACTCCATCGTAACCATTCCATTGAAATGCTCCATCGCAACGTTCCATCGCAACTCACCATCGCAATGTTCCATCGCAACCTGATCGCAATGTTCCATCGCAACTAGTGATCGCAATGTGGATCGTGGTCTGATCGTAACAAACCGATCGCAATCAATGCGATCGTAATAAGGGATTGTGACTAGATCGCACCCACGGATCGCAACGAGTGATCGTGGGCGTGGATAGTACCGGGGAAAGAACAATAGATCGCAGTTTATGCGATCGTAGCCAGATGATCGTACCAAGGTAAAACAACCAGATCGCAGTCTATGCAATCGTAAAAAGATCGGGACCAAGTAAACCCTCCTGAGATGGAAAAGGCGTCCAAAAGGAAAATAAGCTTAAGCAAATAAGCAGTAACCAATAAGCACTTTCAAACTTCTAAAAGAGTAAATAAGCACAAATTCTAAAACTTTTGAAATCTAAAACATTCGAACTTCCATAAAACGGATTTAAGAACAATAAATCTTTTAGGAAAACTTAAAAGTAAATAAGCCAAAGCAGTCGAATAAGCCAATAAGCATGAAGAGCTTATAGCTTATACGTTCAAGAGCTTATGTAGAACAAGAAAGATTAACCTTTTAATCACGAACTCATCTAATCAACACGAATTGAGAACCATTCGGATCAAACATGAACTTTTGGATTAAGAACAAAGTAAAATAAAGAAAGGTAGAAAGAGATTAAAGAACAAAAAGCTTAAATTGAATTAGATTAATGAAATCCAAATACAAGAATGATTCAAACCTTAAACTTGAAAGAAAAAGATGAAACTTAGTGAGAGAAAGTTGGGAACTTTCTCTCTCTAAAAACTAGAAAGAAAAATGAAAACTAAAACTAGCTAACCACCCTGCTAATGTGATTAGGACGGTATTTATAGGCTAAGTGGGAAGTGCATGTGTGGTGTGCTTCCTTCTTTCTCTTCTTCTCGACTCGATTTAATTCGTTGTCTTTTCTCGACGTCGTCTCGGGATTTGAACTTGTCTTAATAATTTTTCTTCTTTAAATTAGACTTGAGTTCTTCGACTTCATTAAACTTTCGTCTTTAGACTTTTTCTTCGATAAATCTTCAGAATAGGTCTTGGACATCCGTTCTTTAAGCACTCTTGATCTCTTGACTTCGTCTTTTCTCGTTTTCTTCGATAAAAGCCCGTGAAAGCCCGTGTTTTCTTCTTTTTTCATATTTTGAGCCTAAAACATAATAGAAACACAAACCACGCATAACTCCGACTTTTACGACATAAAATACACGTTTTGGTCTTGTTATTATTGGAAATAAGTGGTAAAAGGATAAGTGTTTTCACACTTATTAAATCCCCTACACTGACCATTGCAATGCCCTCATGCAATGCATTAATTTTAAAGCACGGTTTACATTCTTCATCATAAATAACCTATCTTGGCCTTTATTAAACACTAAACATTTAAGGAAAATAAGAAGACAGAAAATAAGTAAAGAAATCAGAGACTTACATTGGTTTTAGGCTGCTGTGAATGTTTATCATCCTCAAATTTCACGTTCCCCACACCAAGCTTAAAAACGAGATCATTGTTATTATAAGTTAGCAAACTAACACGAACTCATGTGGCCCAATTATTCACTTAGACTCCCTTATTCCTAGGTGTATCTCTTATATTTTATTTTTATTTTGAATGATCACGAGGATGCATTGTTTGACTTATTTCGATAGTTATTTAGGCTGAAAACAAAGTGGGACGATTTAATCAATAGTTAGCTAAAGGACAAAATCTTTTAAAACTGCTTCTCGGGACCTCATAAAGTTCATATCTTAGCATAACTCGCTTCGCGATTTGAGACCTTTCTCGGACCGATATTTGGCAGCGACTTCATACTTCAAATCTTTGAGAGACATTCTTGAAATTATGGTCTTCTCTTCATAATAGGAATTTCTTCACTTGAAGTTTTTGAGAGATTCTTCATACTTGGACCACGACTTCTTCATTTTTCTCCAATCTTTATTTTGGACTTTGATATACAACGATCCGCCTCCTTTTAGGAATTGGATCTATTTATCCTCATACCTTGCTAAGGTCTTTTCAGATAGACTTCTCCATGATCTTTAGGGGAGTATTTGCTTTTCGTCGTGTGTCTTGATCCTTCATATTGATTTTCGACAAATGATTCTTCACATCACTTTTGGATCTTTAGCAACAAACTGTAGCCCTCATGCCTTGTTAGGGCCTTTTCGGACTCGCCAATCTTCGCATCCCGCTTCAATAAGTTATGCCTTGGCTATGAACTCTAATTAATACCGAGAAACTTTTAAACGATCTTGGGCTAGAAGCTAAGTAACTTTTCAAATCGTACAACCTTATTTATTGCAGATAAATTTATTAACAAGCGATGGGAGAATAGGCTCATAATTAACTCACATAAATTCACGAAAGAATACCAAACTTATAATTGACTCTATCATCTCTCGTCCTCTACAATTTAAAATCTCAAGGAATGAGACTCGTGGATGCTTAGCCTATTAAATCAAAGTTTTGGGTTTTCGAGTCATTTATAGGATCTTGCAAACTCTTAGACTTTTTCAAGTTTAGAAGTCGCATTTTAAAGTTCCCTTGATAAACAACTCTCTAGGATCAATTATATGAACTTGCGAAAAGTTCTTGTTCTTAACCCGTGAGAGTTAAGACTTTCGCGTTTTAAAGCTCCCTATATAAAAGCCTAGCAAAACTTGACTTAAACACGTTAAGGATACTAGCTAGAGTAAACTTAGATAAGTAAACTCGGGTTGAGTCATAATATTCATGACTTTGAAAAATTTTAAAACCACTTTATTGAAAATTTATTCTAGCAATGGAAAGAAAATAACCATAACAAAGGAAAATACAACTATACAACGAGGCCAAAATAGATTAAAAATTTTGAAAAATGTCGAAAAATCAAATTTTCCGGTTAAAATGAGGGCAAATTCATGGAAAAGACCACTTACTTCGATAGAAGTCCCCCTACACTTGATATAAACATTGTCCTCAATGTTTAAGCATGTGGGAGTAAACTCCCACACACTTAGAACATTGTGCACGTTGTTTAAATCTTGCTAAGGAAAGGACAACTATAGTGATTTCAATGTGAACATATAAGATATGAAATATTGAATCACGAAAGTTTAGGATAGAACCGGGAAGAAGGGTACACATGATCACGGTTCGTCAAAAGTCATTGAGGTGCTCTTTGAAGCTTGAATCCCTGCACAAAATAAGAAACAAGACAACCAACACATACGGGGCTCCCCCCTACACTTATTATGAAAGCGGTAATTGATAGAACACGGGTTGCCTCCCGAGAAGCGCTTGTTTTTTATAACCGAGTCACGAGCCTGACTCGACCCAAAACTAGTTCATGGGAAACGTGGTGAGGGATGGAATCATCTCATGAGAGATGTCCTCACCAAAGTACAGTTTCAAACGCTGGCCATTCACCTTGAAATTGGGCCCATTTGGCTGAGAAAGCTCAATGGTCCCATATGGAAAGACTTTGGTGACGGTGAATGGACCAGACCATCGGCTCTTCAACTTGCCAGAGAAGATCTTTAACCGAGAGTTAAAAAGTAAGACTTGATCACCAACGTGGAACTCTCGGTTCTTGATTCTTGCGTCGTGGATTATCTTGGTCTTCTCCTTGTAGATCAGTGAGTTCTCGTAAGCTTCATTCCTCAGTTCATTAAGCTCGTTGAGTTGAATCTTGCGAAGATCACCAGCTTTGTTGATGTCGAAGTTAGCCCACTTCAAGGCCTAGTACGCCTTATGTTCCAGCTCGATGGGGAGGTGGCATGCTTTCCCGTATACAAGACGATAAGGTGTACAACCGATCGGCGTCTTATAAGCAGTACGGAAAGCCCACAGAGCATCATCTAACTTATCGGCCCACGCGGCACGATGCTCTCCCTCAGTACGTTCCATAATTCATTTCAATCCACGGTTGGATATCTCGGCTTGCCCATTGGTTTGGGGATGATAGGCGGTGGAAAGACGATGATTAACACCATACTTAGCCATGACTCTTACAAATTGATCATTGCAAAAATGAGTCCCGCGGTCACTGATTATAGCACGAGGAACACCGAATCGAGCAAACAGCTGCTTCAAAAAGTTCACAACCACCCTCGCATCGTTCGTTGGGAGAGCCTTAGCTTCAACCCATTTAGAAACGTAGTCAACGGCTACGAGGATGTACTTGTTCCCTTTGGATGATGGAAATGGCCCCATAAAGTCGATGCCCCATACGTCAAAGATTTCACATTCTTGTATGAAATTTTGCGGCATCTCATCTTTATGTGTGATCTTGCTTTGTCTTTGGCAAGCATCACAATGCTTAACCATTTCGTGAGCGTCACGATAAATGTTGGGCAAATAGAATCCTGAGTCAAACACTTTCTTAGCGGTGTAGTTGGGACCAAAGTGACCACCAGTGGGTCCTTTATGGCAAGAATCAAGGATTTGCAAAGCTGCCGGTCCATCAACACATCGACGAATGATAAGATCGGCACATTGTTTGAATAGATAAGGGTCATCCCAGAAGTAAGTCTTAACATCTTTAAAGAACTTCTTCTTTTCTTGGGATGTTAACCCTTTGATGAGAATACCACCCGCTAAGTAGTTTGCAATGTCCGCAAACCACGGGGTGTCATCAAGATTGGAGTGAATAGACATTAAGGTCTCAAGGGGAAAAGAGTCATTGATCTCTTTGTTCGGATGATCCCCTTGATACGGATCCTCAAGTCTACTCAGATGATCCACTGCTAGGTTTTCGGCTCCCTTTTTGTCACTAATTTCAATGTTGAATTCTTGAAGGAGCAAAACCCAACGAAGAAGTCTTGGCTTAGAATCTTGCTTAGTCAACAAGTACTTCAACGCGGAATGGTCGGTATAGACAATGGTGGTGGATAAAACAAGATAGGGGCAAAATTTTTCAAAAGCATAGACAACAGCTAAAAGCTCTTTTTCGGTTTTCGTATAATGCAATTGAGCCCCCGTCATTGTCTTGCTAGCGTAATGGATTGGTTGGAAGTGTTTATTCACTCTTTGGCCCAAAACCGCTCCAATAGCAAAGTCGCTAGCATCGCACATCAACTCAAAGGGTAGCTCCCAATTAGGGGTAACCAAGACCGGTGCCTTAGTTAGCTTATCCTTAAGAAGATTGAAGGCTTCGATACACTCTTTAGAAAAGATAAAAGGAGTATCTTTTTCCAAGAGGTGGGTCATTGGGCGAGCGATTTTAGAGAAATCCTGAATGAATCGACGATAAAAGACCGCATGACCCAGAAAACTTCTCACACCCTTCATGGTTGAAGGTGGAGGTAATTTGGCTATGACATCCACTTTAGCACGGTCGACTTCAAGACCGGCTTTTGAAATTTTGTGTCCTAGCACAATGCCTTCTTTTACCATAAAATGGCATTTTTCCCAATTGATAACAAGGCGAGTGTCTTCGCACCGCTTAAGCATACGTTCTAAATTGGCAAGGCAAGAAGAGAAGGAATCCCCAAAGACCGAGAAATCATCCATGAAGACTTCCATGGTTTGCTCAACCATGTCATGAAAGATAGCCAACATGCACCTTTGGAAAGTCCCGGGGCATTACATAAGCCAAAAGGCATTCTTTTGTAGGCGAATGTGCCATAGGGACAAGTGAATGTTGTCTTCTCTTGATCTTGGGGATCGATGGGTATTTGGAAATAACCTGAGAAACCATCTAAGAAGTAGTAATAATCATTACCCGCTAGACGTTCAAGCATTTGGTCCATGAAAGGAAGGGGAAAATGATCCTTTCTCGTAGCATCATTGAGTTTGTGATAGTCTATACAAACTCTCCACCCTATAACGAGACGAGTAGGAATCAACTCGTTGTTTTCGTTGGGAACAACGGTGATTCTGCCTTTCTTAGGCACACAATGGACTGGACTAACCCACGGGGAATCCGAGATAGGGTAAATCATGCCCGCATCAAGAAGTTTGATAACCTCTTTTTTTATTACGTCATGGATCTTAGGATTCACCCTTCTTTGGCTTTGAATAGTGGGTTTAAAGTTGTCCTCCATGAGAATTTTATGTGTGCAAAAGTGAGGATCAATTCCACGAATATCGGAGATTTTCCAAGCAATCGCTTTCTTATGATTCTTCAGCACGGCGATAAGTCGGGATTTTTCTTCTTCTTTCAGGTCCTTTGCAATGATGACCGGTAACTTCTTGTTGTCTTCAAGGAAAACGTACTCGAGATGAGACGGAAGGTCCTTAAGCTCAAGAGTAGGAGGATCCTCAATAGATGGTGTAACTAAAGATGGATCATCATTAGTCACCTCTTTAGGAGAAGGAGGAGAAAACGGGTCTTCATTGAGAAGTTTCTCAATTGTACGAATGTCTTCATCCCAATCGGTGGGAGAATCATCATACTTAAGATCGAGAGGACCCAAGCTAGCTTCAAAATCATCCAAGTCACTTTCTCCAAATGGAGTTAATGATGGAGCAATTGAGGCAACGGTCTCAACATTGGGTAGAGAAGAGAGAGTACTTTTGCAAGCATCATGAAAGTGTTCTTCACAAGCCTCATCGAGAACATCAATAGCATTAACACTCTCATATGAATAAGGTTGCTTAGAAATCTTACCCATGTTGAAGACAATTTTATCGTCGCCAACTCTCATGATTATTTCGCCCGTGGCTACATCATTGAGAGTGCGACCGGTCATCAAGAAGGGACGTCCAACGATTAATGGAACACTAGGATCCATCTCGTAGTCAACGACAACAAAATCCGTCGGGAAGGTGAATTTGTCAACGCCAACGAAGACGTCTTCGGCTATCCCCACTGGATAAGCAACCGTACGGTTAGCTAATTCTGAAGTCATTTTTATGGGGACTAGCTCGGGGAGAGATAATTGCTTCCAAACACTTAAAGGCATTAAGTTTATACTAGCACCTAGATCGGCTAGGGCCATGCAATTCTCTACTCCCGGTAAGTTGCAAGGAATCAAGAAGCGACCCGGATCACCAAGTTTGGTGGGCAATTTCCTTAAGAGAACCGCGGAGCAATTCTCATTAAGTTGGGTCTGAGCAATGTCAAGAAGCTTCTCCTTGTCACTAAGAATATCTTTAAACATCTTCGCGTATTTAGGCATGTGAGCGAGAGCCTCAGCAAAGGAGATGTTAAAATTCAATTGCTTAAACATTTTGAGAAAGTTTGAAACCTGAATATCTTCCTTGCTCTTTTGCTTCTCTTTCCTCAACCTTGACGGATAAGGTATATCAGATGAAGAGGAAGGCTTTAGGGGGGTAGGATCACTCACAACCGCGGGTGGTGGGGGAATGGGGGTAGAAGGAAAAGGAGGTGAGGCAAGTTGCTCTTTTTCCTTGTTCACAATCACGGGTGGAGGTGTAGGAAGCTCGGGTTCCATATAAACTTTTCCACTACGAGTTATGATTGCTTTCATCTCCCCTCTTGGATTCGCAACGGTGTTACTCAGAAGAGTACCCGAAGAAGAGGGTTGATTACCTTGGAAGAGCGAACCTAAAATATCACGTAAATTATCCGCTTAGGTGCTGAAAGAGTCTCTCATGTCGGAACGAATATCATTGCTTTGTTTCACCATGTCATTCCTTAGTTCGGCTCGAATATCGCTCCCTTGTTTCGCCATTTCTCCCTTCAAGTTGATGAATTGACTCTGAAGATTCGTCACCATCTCTCTATTAGTCCTTATGAATGTCTCGACGTCTTGATTCAATGTCATTGGTTGATTGAGAGGTGGAGCTTGGTAAGCTTGAGAATTTCCTTGAGGTGGATATGGGTTTCTTTGGGATTGATATTGATTGTTAGCACGAGGTTGGGATTGGTTATTTCGGTTATAGCTTTGTTGTTGGTTTTGGTTTGGAGGAGTAAAACCGGGTGGAGCAAGATAGTTGTTTGAACGATAACTTAGCAAGTTACGGTCTCCTTGAGGACGAGCTTGATAGCCTCCCGTGGGATAAGTACCGTATGCCGCGTTAACGTTTTCAGAAAAATTGCCTTGAGTAGAAGGACAATCATTGTAAGAATGAGGACCACCACATGTGTCACAAGAAATAGCAGCGGCTTTAGCTTGTTGAGTTTGGTTAGAGGCCAAAATTTGCATACTTTTGCTAATTTCAAGAATAGCACGTTCCATGGCGGACATGTCGGTGGTGGAAGAAGTAGATGAAACATTGACTCTCGGATTAGATCTTGAGGATGCGGATGAATCCCAATTCTTGTGGTGAGTAGTCATGTTTTCAATCAACTCTCTACACTCCTCAGGTCTCCTTTTCATAAAGGTACTACCGGCGGCGGCGTTGATCATGTCACGATCACGAAAAGTGAGACCATTGTAGAAAGTATCAATGAGAGTGACGGGGAGCATGTTATGGTTCGGACAACGGTCGATCAAATCATTGTAGCATTCCCAAGCATCAAAGAGCGATTCATCATTGTCTTGCATGAATCCACTAATTTGGTTACGAAGGCTTGTGACCATGGATGGTGGGAAGTAGCACGACAAAAAGCGTTGGGTCATGTTATTCCAAGTATGAATAGAATTCTTTGGGAGACGGTCAAACCATTTTTCGGCATGGTGAGAAAGCGAGTGGGGAAATAGTTGAAGGCGAATGTCATCCATAGAAACACCGGGTGACTTCATGCTTTGGGTGATTGTAATGAATTTGTCGAGGTGTTTGTTGGCATCATCATCCGGAATTCCGCGAAATGGATTAGTTTGCACTTGTTAGATCATGTGATGCTTCAACGAAAACTCCTGAGCCGTGATGTGCATCGGCACAATCGGGCCTCCGCGTCCGTTCATGGTGGGTTGACACAATTCCTCCATTGTTCGTAAATCAGGTAGGGGGACATTGTTATTGTTGTTATTGTTATTCAAATTGGGTAGAGGTGGGTTACTATTGTTGTTATGAACACCAGCCATATCTAAATCTTCACGAGTCTCGGGCTCAGAATAGTTTGAAGATCTAGTACGCATACACCTGCAGATATATAATCTTTTTGGTGCAAAACCTTTGGAAAAGTTTTGCTTTTTATGATTTTTTAATGTTTTTGTATTTTTGAAAGGTTTTTAAATTTTTATGGGTTTTTTTTTTTGAAAAATTTTTGTACTTGAAAATAACGTTCCTGAAAGAACGGGTCCCAAAATTCAATGCATCTCTCACTAGAAACCGTTAATCTTAACGAAAAGAGCCGGCAGCGGCGCCATTTAATACTAAGCTTTTGGCTAAGTATGAAAAGTATATCGTCCGATCTCTTCGAATTGATTACCGGTTAAGAGTGCGACTCAATTGTCTTTTGGTGAACAAGAAAATGGTTTGGTTTGGTTATCTAATTTTAAACTAAATGCAAGTAATTAAAATTGTCGTTGAGTAAAATGGAAGTCTTAAAATTAAACTACAAATAAAAGCTTGCAACCTTGGAAACTAAAATGTAAATGATTAAAAACTAGGAAAGATGTTTAAAATAGACTAAGACAAAAGGCGGGAAAAAGTAAATTTGAAAACTTAGGAAAATAAAACAAAGACTAAAATAAATGTGCACTGCGATCGCACTCCATCGTAACCATTCCATCGCAATGCTCCATCGCAACGTTCCATCGCAACTCACCATCGCAATGTTCCATCGCAACCTGATCGCAATGTTCCATCGCAACTAGTGATCGCAATGTGGATCGTGGTCTGATCGTAACAAATCGATCACAATCAATGCGATCGTAATAATGGATTGTGACTAGATCGCACCCACAGATCGCAACGAGTGATCGTGGGTGTGGATCGTACCAGAGAAAGAACAATAGATCGTAGTCTATGCGATCGTAGCCAGATGATCGTACCAAGGTAAAACAACCAGATCGCAGTCTATGCAATCGTAACAAGATCGGGACCAAGTAAACCCTCCTGAGATGGAAAAGGCGTCCAAAAGGAAACTAAGCTTAAGCAAATAAGCAGTAACCAATAAGCACTTTCAAACTTCTAAAAGAGTAAATAAGCACAAATTCTAAAACTTTTGAAATCTAAAACATTCGAACTTCCATAAAACGGATTTAAGAACAATAAATCTTTTAGGAAAACTTAAAAGTAAATAAGCCAAAACAATCGAATAAGCCAATAAGCATGAAGAGCTTATAGCTTATACGTTCAAGAGCTTATGTAGAACAAGAAAGATTAACCTTTTAATCACGAACTCATCCAATCAACACGAATTGAGAACCATTCGGATCAAACATGAACTTTCGGATTAAGAACAAAGTAAAATAAAGAAAGGTAGAAAGAGATTAAAGAACAAAAAGCTTAACTTGAATTAGATTAATGAAATCCAAATACAAGAATGATTCAAACCTTAAACTTGAAAGAAAAAGATGAAACTTAGTGAGAGAAAGTTGGGAACTTTCTCTCTCTAAAAACTAGAAAGAAAAATGAAAACTAAAACTAGCTAACCACCCTCCTAATGTGATTAGGAGGGTATTTATAGGCTAAGTGGGAAGTGCATGTGTGGTGTGCTTCCTTCTTTCTCTTCTTCTCGACTCTATTTAATTCTTTGTCTTTTCTCGACGTCGTCTCGGGATTTGAACTTGTCTTAATAATTTTTCTTCTTTATATTAGACCTGAGTTCTTCGACTTCATTAAACTTCCGTCTTTAGACTTTTTCTTCGATAAATCTTCAGAATAGGTCTTGGACATCCGTTCTTTAAGCACTCTTGATCTCTTGACTTCGTCTTTTCTCGTTTTCATCGATAAAAGCCCGTGAAAGCCCGTGTTTTCTTCCTTTTTCATCTTTTGAGCCTAAAACACAATAAAAACACAAACCACGCATAATTCCGACTTTTACGACATAAAATACACGTTTTGGTCTTGTTGTTATTGGAAATAAGTGGTAAAAGGATAAGTGTTTTCACACTTATTAAGGCTCTAGCAAAGAAACATGTCTCCTGAGTAGAGTTCATGTTCATAACATAAACATCTTTGATTCTTGGAGCAATCATCACAATTTCATGATTGGAGTTGAAAATTGTACCTTTCTTGTCATCAAACAACACTAGCTACTTTGCATCAAGTTGACTGATGCTGATGAGATTGTGCTTCAATCCATTGACATGTCACCCTTGTAAAAACTATACCATTGTATAACACTGAATCAAATCCTTCAGTAGTAGCTGATGAATTATCACCAAACACAACTCTAGGACCTTGTTCCTCCTTATACTTGTGCAGATGACTTTTGGTGCCAGTCATATGTCTTGAGCAACCACTATCCAGGTACCAAATAGGCTTCCTAAGATCACACTACACAAGTTAAGGAAATGATCAGTTTTGTTTTGAAACCCACCTTTTATGGGTGGGTGTTTTAGACCTAGAAGGTGTTCTAGATCTGAATGATCCTTTAGATGAGGATGAATAAGATTGCTCAGAAGAAGAAGGAGAGGATTGAACAACATTTGCTTTCTTTGCCTGAAGGGCTTCACCTCTTCTGAACCACTCTATATGATTGTGATCAGATGTAGTGTGGACATTACTTCCACAAGAGAGGATTGAACAACATTTGCTTTCTTTGCCTGAAGGGCTTCACCTCTTCTGAACCACTCTATATGATTGTGATTAGATGTAGTGTAGACATTACTTCCACAAGTTTCACAACATTTGACAATAGAATTTGGGTTCCTTGGTTGCCCCTTCTGAGAGAGATAATTCGATTATGTCCATGAGTGTCTTGGTCATAACTTCCACAAATATCACAAACAGGATAGTAGTGAAAGTCATCTGAGTGATGATTGCCCATACCACAATGAATGCATGGTGGGAAATGCATATTTCCCTAGAATGAGATGTTTCAGTGTTGTGAGCATCAGCACTAGTTTTAGCAAGCATATATTGAGTATGTTCACAAGTGCGATGGTCAGTCCTCTCACATGCCCTTTTAAATTATGTCTTGTACTTATAATGTGGAGAGTTCGAAGATTTATCTTTGAATCGAGTTGGTGTTTGTTGTTGCCTAAGTTGCAATTTGAGATCATTGATCTCTTGCATGACAAGAGACATTCTCTCATCTTCCTCAGATCTAGCATTCTTCAGTTTATTTGTTGAAACTAAAGAGGTAGTTCCCTTATGTGACCCATCAGCAGGAGCTGAAGAGTTCTTTGAGGTATCAATTTTGACATGTTTGGGAGACCTACCCTTGTGTGTTGTGTGAGACTTGATGATTGACTGGATTGATTTTGGTCCAGTAGAGGGTTCAACACCAGCCATCTTCTCCAAAGGAGGAAGTGTGGTACTTACTTCATTCTATAAATCATCATCTAAGTCATCTTCAGTAATTGAAGATTCAACAGGTGCTGAAGTGTCAGCATTTACTTGCAACTCAAGAAGAAGAATACGTCGAGTGTCATGATTTGGTAAATTCTCTTCACCTGACCTTACAACGTCAGGGATCGAGCTACCATCCTCATTTGAGGCTTTGACAAAGACAATGGAGTTGGTGCTGGAGGATCCTTCAGCACCAAGCATTTTCCTTTTTTGAGCAGGAATCTGTTCATTGATGCATTGATTTACCCTATCAGAGTTTCTAAGCCAAGATTTTACAATATATTTTGCTTCTTTTAGTTCAACTCTTAGGGAGTTATTTTCATTAAGAATCTCTTTGTTCAGTTGTTGAAAAGTAAGTACATCAAGTTTAGCTTCTTTTAACTCTATTAGCTTTCTTTCAAAATCATCAAGTTTTAGAACAAGTTTATGATATTTTTCAAGCAGGTTGTTTCTTTGTTCTTCAACAAATTTTAGATCAATACACAGGCAATCAAAGACAAATTTAATGTCATCCTTATTTTCTAATTCAAGAAGAGTTTGTACCTTTTTGATTGTGATATAGACCCATTCATCATTTCTGGCACTTTCTCTTGCCACAACATTGGAGTTTGAACTTTCATCAGCAGCAAGTGCCATCAGCACTTTCACATTCACCAATTCATCATCATATGAAGAAACATCTTCTTCATCTTATTCATTAGCTTCAGCAATGAGCCCTTTGTTCTTATCTTGCTTGGGAGCCTTGGAGGAAGAACTTTCAGTGCTCATGAGAGCCATTCTAGCCTTGATTTCTCTGTATTTTGCCTCAAAATATTTTGATGGTCTAAGTTAAACCTTGTTTTGCTGAAAAGAAGTTGAAGCAATTTTTTTGGTTGAAATGATAATTGACTAGATGGTCTTGATTGAGCTGGTGAGGAATAAGAAGGAATGGATGTTTTGGAATAACAATCCCTAGCAAAGTGACCAGACTTCCCACATTTATAGCATTCAGTGTCAACTGAAACTTTTGTGGTGCTGGAGAACTTGTCTCCTTTCTTAAAGAACCTTCTAGACTTGGCCAGAAGTGCTCTTTCATGAAATTCCTCTTTGAGGTCATTCAGATACTCCTCACTAGTTCTTATGTCTTCTTTATCGTCAGGACTATCTTGGTAGTCTTGGATGACAGCCTCACTGAAGAAGGCTGTGGACAAGGGTGTAGCAATGGTTAATGCTTTACTCTTGCTTGGGCCTTCATAAATCCTATCAACTAGGTTTTCTTCATATTTAAGTTTCCCAAAAAGAGAGGCCAGATCACAATCTTTAATGTGATTAGCATTTCTCAAGCTTTGGCAGAAACTGAGCCACTTTTTTGGTAATGCATTAACAAAAATTGCGTTCATTTCAAGTTTTGAAAGCTCAACACCATCATTCACAAGTTCATTCATCATTGCTTTGTATCTGGTGAATGTCTGTGTGAGGGTTTCCCCTTCTTTGTGCTTGAAGGTGTTGTATTGAAGCTTTAAATCCATGATTCTTGTTTCTTTCACATCAGAGGGTCCCTCATGATAGAGAATAAGGTCCTCCCATGTAGATTTTGTTGTTTTGCAATTCACAACAGAATTCATTTGGTCATCTGGAAGCACAGACATGATGAGACTTTTAAGACGTTGGTCTAGGTTAGCAGCTTTTCTCTCATCAGCAGTCCATTGTGCTTCAGGTTTCTTATTATCCCCAACCATGGGAACAAATGGACCATTTTTAATGATTCCAAGGAATTGAGGTTCAATCCCAACCATGTGGACAAGGAACCTCTTCTTCCAGTTTGTGAAATTAGCTACCTCTAGGACAGGAGCAACATTGAGTTGGCCACCCCTATACTCTAGGGTTTGTGGTATAACTTGAGCCATTTTTTGGATCTTTATTTGAAAACTTTAAATGAGCAGTTTAAGAAAATAAGAGTTTAGCTAATCAAACTGCTCTGATACCACTTGTTGGTCCCTTGTAAATCGTTATTACTTATCAACCTTAAGTAATAACTCTTTACCACGACTCAAGTGTGTTGTTTTAAGAATAGATAAGAACTATGAACAATTAAAACAACAATACCAATAACTTTTCAACGTATAGACTTTTTATTATAATCAAATAAAGAATCTATAACCCACTTTGTTTGCGGAAGAACAAAGTGGTTGAATGACAATGGGTTTTGATCTCATCTACTTAAACGTATAACCAAAGTTAAAGTCTAAGCTCCAATCTAAACGTTCATATGCTTCTTGGCTATATGGTTTAGTTGGTATCGAGAGAGAAAGGTTTTCCAGAGTTTCTACTCTTGTATTGGTTAACCCTTTCCCTCTCAATGTACACTCCTTTTATAGGCAGTGTAAAACTAGGGTTTGTATTTGTATGTTTCAATGCATGAGTTTATCCAGTGGATGGTTGATGCCCATGCTGGATAAAACAGTACAAAGTACATAATAAACTATTCTAATAAAGGTTGTACTTATAGCTAACTATACAAGTAACCTACTTTGACTTAAAGTTATCTTTCCCGCCTAATGCAAACCATCAGAATACTGAAGAGTCTTCAGTATCCTAGAGGAGATCGACATCATTCAGTTTGGTATTGTCAAACCAAACTGAACTGAAAGCTCTTCTTCAGTACTTGTTCTTCAGCAACTAGACCGCCTATTATTTGAAGCAAAGACTCATTTGTCTTCTAAGTTAACTGGAAGAGGAATGCTGAACATTCTTCAGCTACAAAGTCTTCAGTAGGAACTTTGTTCCTATGGTCATCCTTTAGCAGACTGGCCTTACTGCTGAGCATGAAACACTTAGGGGGATTTTATATTCAAATCCTAGAGTTGATTTAGGGTCAGTAAATGATGACCCAACAAAATAGTTTTGTTCGTCGTTTGAGTAGTCGTGTTGTCGAGTATGCACACACCGATTTGTGGAGAAGACAACTTCTAAAAAATAAGATTTCTTATCTTGACAAATAAATGCACTGAAGCGTACATAAATTTGTGTTGGACCAAGTTATCATGTAAACTCGATCCCTTGCATGGTGATAAAGTAAACCATGCCCGAGAAAGTTAATTCCCGTTGTTGAGCTAAAGCTTTCCGAAGAAATACTTGACTTGAATATGAAAAGCCGGTTGCAGTCCGAAATAACTACAAGCCATTTAGGTATGTCAATATTATGGCGCCTTGTCAATATTAATCGACATTTCTAAGGTCGTAAATATTATCGTCCCAAAAGTCATGCCTTTTTTACAATAATTTTTTTTTTGTTTTTCTTCATTTTACGATTTTTATGTTTTTTATAGGTTTTATATCTTTCTCTTTTTCTTTTTGATGTTTAAATATATACCATATATACATGATCACTTAAGGATACTCAAGAATAGTTACCACCTCTATTCTTCTGCCTCATCTGCCAACTCCTTAAGAGATTCAGGGGAGAATGTTCTTGAGCTTGTCGGCCAAAAACTCATTTCGAGCTCGGCCTAAAGCCTTGATGAAATGATCTTTCAGCTGATACTCCGTGTTGACAAAATATAGCTCGATTACTTTGTTTTCCACTTGCTCCTTGATGAAATGGTAGTGAATGTTAATATGCTTCGACCTAGAGTGTTGAACGTTGTTGCAACATAGGGCAATGGCACTTGATTGTCGTAGTACATCGGTATTTTGTTAAAGCCAAGACCATAGTCGGTTAATTATGACCTTATTCAAAGGATTTTAGCACAACAACCGGACATGGCTATGTATTCCGCCTCCGTACTTGAGATCGCAACGCTTTTCTGCCTTTTCAAAGAACAACTTATTAAACAGTCTCCAAGTAGTTGGAAACTTACAGAAGTGATACGTCTTGTATCTTGATACCCAGTGTCGTCCGAATCTGCATATGCCATTAGTGCAATAGAGGAATCTTTCGGATACCACATCCCCGGTTAATGGTTCCTTTGAGATACCGAAAGATCCTTTTTACAATATGTAAGTGCTTTTCGGTAGGCCGAGCCTGATACCGGGCACACATGCATATAGCAAATTGTAGGTCGGGACTGCTAGCAGTGAGATAGGGAAGGGTACTGATTGTTGTAAAATTACACTTTCTTTTAGGAAAAAGAAAATATAAGTCGGTAAATATTAAACGTTCATGTTTAGGGAAACGTGAATGCTCAACAAGTGAGTTCGTTCCTCAAGGGAGTTGTTCATGTTTAATGCCAATATTAAAAACCAAGTTTGGATTAGTAACGTTTTTGGATGTGAGAAGAGATATAATTGAAGACGAGTTACGCTACGATTAAACTACGACATAAAAATAAAACGTAAACGTAAAAACGTGACGAAATTAAAAATTTAAACTAAAAATTATTAAAAATAAAAAATAAATCCTAAATAATATAAATAAGAATAAAAATTCAATAAAAATATTTTAAAACTTATTATCAAATTATTATTTAATTTTAAATTCTAATTATAAATTAAAAAAAAATTAACAAAAAGTCCAAAATATGATTTTATCAAATAGAGACCTTACTTATATTATTTTAAAACTAAAAAGTATTTTTCTAAAATTTTTAAAACTCTTTTCCTATTTTTAAATGTCTAAAAACAATTTTTAAATTAAAATAATCCTAAAAAATAATAAAAAATAGAAAAAATATAAAAAAATTTGAAAAATTCTAAAATACTTAGATGAACAGGGGAAAAATAAAAAATAAGACAAAAACAACAAAGGTTGATAGTGACATGTGTTGTTATGGTCAAACAATAGGAAAAAAGAACTGTCAATGGGTATTGGTGCCCGTTTTTGGGATTGGTTTGGTTTTGTTGGGCAACAAGGGTACCCTCACAATCAGTTGGATTGTGGGGAGTCACACAAATACACAAAAATACAAACACAAGCAAGCGAATCCAAAGAATCACTCTAGATCAGTCAAATACAAACAAAAATGTAGAAAATAGTGGTCTGCTGGTGTAGTAAGCTATACAATGGACTTTTCAAAGCTATTTGAGAAACCAAAAGCTACCAAATCCTAAATACCAGATGTCCTACCCCTAGCCTACCCTATAAACTAACCATGTGCCAATTTTGAAACTCCAAAACACAAAAATAAACTCTATAGGCCTGCTGATGTGAACTGCAAATAGAAAAAGGAGTTTTTGTTAGTTTAAATTGCTATTTGATGACTTATATATGGCTCAATTAGCTACAAATGTATTCCAAGCTTAAAACTAATAATCTAACTACCTACAGCAAGCCTATAACTAACAATGATCAAGATTTGAGCACCAAAAATCACAAGACACAGTCTACTGTTGGTGGAAGCTTGACAGCAAGTGGCTTTCCTGATGTAAATGACCACTTGGTGATATTTGAGCACAAAAAACTTAGCCAAAATCCTATAAAATTTCAAACAAAAGGTTACAAGCCCTAAACTAATATGCTATCTTACCGTGATCAAGATTTACAAACCACAAATCAAAGAAACTAAGGCCCTAAGCACTCTACTGCCTATTTGCCAGTTTTGTACAAGTTTTTTGAGAAAGTTGTAAACTTTGTTTAATACCAAGGCTACACTAACCTCTACTCAAAACAACTTTATACTAACTAAATGAGCATGGTTAGACCATATGTGTCCTATTTGTGTGTCACCCACAGTCAAACACAAAACACCCCTTATTTTTAGCAAATGAGAGTTTTTCAAAGAACTTTCCAAAAGAGCAAACCATACCCTTTTTAAACCACTAGAAATATTATACTAACATAAAACAAATACGGTTAGACCTCTAAATCACCAATTAATAAGCAAGAAAAAATAAATCATGCATACCCTATTCTAGATAGAAAAATGAAAAGGAATGAGGGTTCCACTATTTGGTCTTGTTCAGACCAAATGCACACCAATCTTAGACCTCCACCAAGATTTCTGAGTAGATAGAATGCTATGAAGACTGTTTGTTTACAAGAGATAAATAAAGAAGGATGGTGGACAATATCTTCACAACATAAGGACACTAACTGTTAATGAATCTGAGTGTTCCGCACAGATTCAACAAACAAACAATGGCCAAAACACCAACAGCTTGGTGTCAATCAAGCTCTTGGAGCCTTGGGTACAGTGAAAACAAAGAACGGAAAACAAGAAAAAGAAACATTTTGGAAAAATCTTTGAGAACACAAAATCTTGTAACTAATTAAGTGATAACCAAACAGGGAAAATACCACGACTTATTAGACTTATAAGACCATTAAGTTGTCAGCTTATGGTCTTATAAGCTAATGAACAATGGATCTCAAAAACAGATTTTTCCAAAAATTCTTTTGGACAAATATGATTTGAGTTGGCGCCATCCGTGGGACCATTACACTAAGCTATAACAAAATCTCATCTTGAATTCTCAATGACGAAGGGCATCCGCAGGGAAATCCCAGGAACACAAACCCTGGAAATCGGAAGTCCCAAGGGGAAGGGATACTCATTCCCAATCGATCCCCTAGCCATCAAGCTGGCGGACCAAACAACCGGAGTGATCTTCAGTCCATGGGGGTGACAAGCACGTTCTCCATGACCCCACCACCTACTTCGACCTTGGATAATCCTGATCCATGGAGTGCGCCCAATCCCCCTAACAAGGAGCCGCGTAGACCATCGACCGAGGAAGAAGTAGAGGTCGAACCACTCAGCGAGGAAGATCTCACTCGAGTTCTCACGCGGAACTTTGAGAGGATCGTCCCAGGGATTGCATCAAGGTTGAATCTAGGGAGGGACCTCCAATCTAGGCTCAACTTTGGCAACGCCGGACCAGGCACCTCTTCTCAAACTCAGAGGAAGAGAAGGACACGAACTCAGGAGCGGAGCCTCTTTGAGGAAACTCCCCAACCCAGGAATGTGTTCGAACGCATAGGGGATCGTCTCATGCAGAAACTAATACAGCCTAGAGAAGAAGGAGAAAAGTCCGACGGTTCACCCAAACGACCAGATCTGGAACTGACCAGAACCAATCGCCGTACAAGCGTGTGGGATAGGATGAATACCAGGAAGAAGGCTCCTGGCTCTTCTCACAAGAGCGGTCCTCACCCAAAGGATGGGGCACCACCTCCTTCTCCCGATCCATCAGGAGAGGACTCAGATGACCATCCGCCCAAGCGTCGCCGACCTAGGCGTACTCCTCCACCGCCACTAGACAATGAGGAGTACTATGGCAGCCCCTATTACCGAGAGACGGAAGCAGAAGATCTTTCCCATCCGTGGTGTGACCCTAGTCTCACCCGTCCATGGGCAGATCCCAGGGAAGATCCTTTTACTCTCCGCATACGGAATTACTCTAAGGATACAAAGCGTCGCATGCCGGCGTGTGTCAAGACTTATGATGGAACTGGTGATCCGGATGATCACCTCAAGATATTTGATACGCAAGCGAAAATTGAACAATGACCCATGCCTATATGGTGCCAGATGTTCAATTCAACCTTGATCGGCAATGCTCGTGATTGGTTTGAGGGACTTCCTTCGCGAAGCATTGATAGCTTCACTGAATTACGTACTACGTTCAAGAATAATTATACTCAGCGGAAGAAGTATAATAGGGACCCGGTCTCATTGGCAACCGTCAAGCAACGGACGGGGGAGTCTACGGAAGCCTTTATTGAACGCTTCAATGACGAGTGCACACGCACAAAGACAATGCATGAACTCCTGAAAATTTCCGACTATATGCACGCCATAACAGACAGGGAATTAATCAGGCGTCTCAGTGACAAACGTCCAGAGAGGTATGATGATCTTATGGAAAGGGTCAGAAACTTCATAGAGGGAGAAACCGCGGTAGCCGTGGCCTATCCTTCAAAAGGAAACAGCTACCGATCGAACGACCAGTCCAGGAGACAGTCGGGCGGTCAAAACAACCAGAACAGTGGGAGGGGCTCAAATTACAAGAGCCAAAACAAAGGAGGACGACCGGAGGACAAATTTACCCCTCTAAAGATGTCCTACCGGGAGATCTTGCTGACGGAAGGGGCCAATTTCCCAAGACCTCCTCCAATGACGACCCCGCTGGACCGTCGTCAAGGAAATCGTTTTTGCGAATTTCATAACGACAAGGGCCATGGCACGGAGGAATGTATCCAGCTCAAGAAGCACATTGAGTCACTGATCAAGTCAGGTAAACTCAAGCATTTGGTCAAGGATTGGAAGGACAGAAAGACAACAAGAAGTATGACAAGAAGGATCCCCAAAAGGACAAACCTTCAACTATATACATGATCCAATCCAGACAGCGCCGCACGAGGCAGAAAATTAGTCAAAAAATTTCACGCGGCACATAAATCTCATTCCCTCCCATCACGGCAAGCGATGTGATTGATGCGCCTCTCACTATTGAGATAAGCATTAGAACACACAATGTCCGCCGTATGTATGTGGACGGAGGGTCATCAGTAGAAGTACTGTACGAACACTGTTTCGTACAGTTACGACCAGAAATAAGAAGCCAATTAGTACCAGCCACGGTGCCGCTCATCGGTTTTAGTGGAGACACCATCTGGCCAATAGGACAGCTGCATCTGCTTGTAACCATTGGGAATGAAGAGCGCTCCACCACGGCGTGGATGAACTTTATGGTGATACGCTCACACTCTCCATATAATGGGATCATAGGCAGACAAGGTATCCTAGCCATACGGGCGGTACCCTCCACGGCACACGGGATGATCAAATTCCCTGTGGAAGGAGGAATTGTCACCATCTATAACACAATCGTACCAGCATCCGCGTGTCATGCCGTGACAACACCGGTTCCACCTGTTCCCCCCAAGGACGGATCACCACCTCCCAATTGGAAGGTGGCAATCCATCCTGATTACCCGGAACAAGAGGTGTCCATAGGGGGAACACTCTCGGATAGCGGCAAGAGGGCCATGTGCTCTCTCCTAAAAGCAAACCTAGATATATTCGCATAGGAGCCCAAACATATGACGGGCGTACCGCGTGCGATAGCAGAACATAAGCTCCAGATCCGCCAGGGATATCCTCCCGTTAAGCAAAAGAAGCGCGGTCAGGCACTTGAACGCAGCCAAGTTATATTGGATGAAGTACGGAAATTAGTGGATGCAGGTATCATGCGCGAGGTATACTACCACGAGTGGTTATCCAACCCAGTCATGGTCAAAAAGCATGACGGAAGCTGGCGCATGTACGTGGATTTCACGGATCTGAACAAAGCCTACCCACAGGACTGCTACCCGTTACCGGAGATTGACTGGAAGGTGGAATCCCTATGTGGATATCCATTTAAGTGCTTCTTAGATGCATATAAAGGATACCACCAGATCCAGATGGCGGAAGAGGACGCAGAGAAAACGGCGTTCCATACTAGTCAAGGCGTATATTGTTATACAAAAATGCCATTCGGACTAAAGAATGTCAGGGCAACATATCAAAGGCTTGTTGACAAAGCCTTCGACTCACAGATAGGCCGCAACCTGGAGGTCTATGTTGATGATTTAGTCATCAAAAGTCATACGGAGGATGCACTCCTCCGAGACGTCCAAGAGACGTTTGACACAATGAGGAGGATTAATATGAAGCTAAATCCAAAGAAATGTACGTTTGGGGCAACGGAAGGAATGTTCCTTGGATATATGATTTATCCAAATGGCATCAAGCCTTGCCCGGAAAAAATGGACGCAGTAATACAGCTACTATCCCCTCAGACACGGAAAGAGGTGCAGTCCTTAAATGGGAAGCTGGCCGGGCTAAACAGGTTCTTATCAAAGTCCGCAGAGAAGTCACTCCCCCTATTCAAAACACTCAAGAAGTGCATTAAGAAGGGAGACTTCCGGTGGACAAAGGAAGCTGAGGAAGCCTTTGGTCAACTCAAGCAACACCTTGCATCTCTTCCCATGCTAGTAGCTCCCAGGCCAAAGGAGGAGCTCATTATGTACCTATTAGCCACACATGGAGCAATAAGTGCGGTACTCATGACGGATAGGGACACGGTCCAAACTCCGGTCTACTTCATAAGTAGAACACTACAAGGGCCGGAGTTGAATTACTCCTCTATGGAAAAATTGGTTTTGGCATTAGTGTTTGCTACAAAACGGTTGCGCCCGTACTTTCAGGCGCACCCAATTGTAGTCATTACTGACCAACCAATAAAACAAGTCATCTCTAGACCAGATGTGGCAGGTAGGCTACAAAAGTGGAGCATTCTATTGGGAGAACACAACATATCTTATAGACCAAGGACGACTGTTAAAGGCCAAATCTTGGCAGATTTCTTGATAGAGAAGTCGGATGAAGAGAGACCAATCGTACAACAAGACGAAACTCCAGCAGAACCATGGGTATTATTTACTGACGGATCTTCGTGTACGGATGGGTCAGGAGCTGGTCTCATCCTTACGAATCCGGAAGGAATGGAGTTTACGTACGCCCTTCGCTTTGAGTTCACAGCCACCAACAATGAGGCAGAATATGAAGCGTTGATTGCGGGTTTAAAAATCGCCGCTAGAATGGGAGTCCGCAACCTTGAGGCCTACATGGACTCACGGCTTGTCGCGAACCACATTCTGGGAGGATACGTAGCTAAGGAGGATAACATGGTTCGATACTTGGAGAAAGTCAAGTCACTCATTGCGGCTTTCAGCAAGTTTTCCATCAAGCAGGTACCGAGAGGTGAAAACAAGAAGGCGGACGCTCTTAGCAAGATCGCGTCTACAAGTTTCGCCCACTTATCCAAGCAAGTCTTGGTAGAAATACTCAAGGAAAAGTCTATAACAGAAAGGGAAGTCGCAGCTATAGTTGAGGAAGACGGACCTACATGGATTACCCCGATCGTCAACTATTTGACTAATGAAACCCTTCCAGACGAGGAAAAAGCGGTACGGCGCATTAGAAGGAAGTCGCAGCACTTCGAGCTTCTAGAAGGTACTCTTTACAAGCGCTCTTTCTTGCAGCCGTGGTTGCGGTGTGTTGGGCCGCGCCAGGCTACTTATGTGATCAGTGAGATACACGAAGGTTATGCGGCATGCACGCGGGTCCCTGATCCGTAGTGGCCCGAGACCTACGCACAAGATATTATTGGCCTACTATGCATAGGGATGCACGCGATATGATTCGCAAGTGCAGTGATTGCCAAGTGCACAGACCAGTACCACGACATCCGCAGCAGGAACTTACACCCAATACATCCCCATGGCCATTCTATAAGTGGGGGATCGACATTGCAGGACCTTTCCCCGTAGCTGCGGGGGGAGTTAAGTTCTTGATTGTTGCGATTGACTACTTCACACGCTGGATAGAGGCCAAGGCAGTCAAATCCATCACAGGCAAACAAGTTAAAAAGTTTGTTTGGGAGAACATTGTGTGCCGTTTTGGCTTACCAGGAGAAATCATCTCGGACAACGGGAAGCAGTTCGCGGATAATCCATTCAAGGACTGGTGCGCGGCATTGAATATCAAACGGCGCTTCGCATCTGTTAAGCACCCGCAGACAAATGGTCTTGTGGAACGAGCAAATAGAAGCTTGGGTGAAGGCATCAAGGCATGCTTGGAGGAACGAAGTGCCAAATGGGTGGACGAAATACCACATGTTCTATGGGCGCATAGGACTATGATCAAAACAGCCAACGGGGACACTCCATTCGCATTGGCCTACGGTACTGAAGCTGTTATGCCAGCAGAAATAGGAATGTCTACCATCCGCACAGCGGAGGTTAGTATCGTCACAAACGACGAGCAACTCCGGATCAATTTGGATTTGTTGGAGGAGAAAATGGAGATAGCGGCTATCAATGAGGCCAAGTCCAAGGCGCGGATGAAGGATTATTATGATGCCAAGGTTAAAGGTGTTTCTTTTCGACCGGGAGATTATGTCTATCGTGCTAACGAGGCAAGTCGAGCGGAGAATACAGGAAAGCTGGGCCCTAAGTGGGAAGGATCGTATGAGGTCACGGAAGCCTTAGGACGGGGTGCGTACAAGTTACACGACATGGATGGCCGCGACCTGGAACGCACATGGAACATCTGCAATCTTAAAAGGTGCTATCTTTGAAAGTTACGGCTTCCGCATGGACACTTCGCTATATCTGGCTTCAATGAAGATCCATGTGTTCTTTTTGTTTTGTTTTTTATGCTTTCTAGGTCTTTTTTGTTTTTTAGGATTTCCCATTCTTGTTGAAACAAAAAACGTAAACGTTCTAATAAAATGCCGTGGTGCCTAGCTAGCTCCACGACTTCTTTTGTGCAGATTGTTTTTATCCTTTAGATTCTGTTATAGTCATATGGATTTAATTGTTATTTTTATGATGTGCCTTGTCTTATTCATATGCATTCATTCAATACCGTACATGTAAAATGCGCCTCCAGGTGGGGTAAGAGGATTAAGTGAACCTAATAATTCAACTTGTCACATAAGAGGGATGCAACCCCAGTGACGCGGATCATGTATCCTTACTAGATACCTTATTCACGAGACATTGTGATAAGTTTCCATATGCCGCGCTCACGTAGTGCTTTGCATGGTAAAGACGCACGCCGCACGTCTAGTAAGGTATAGACTTGGTTTTATTCTGGTTAAGACGTGACATGTCATGCGACACAGATACATGATATCTAGAAAAGAATATAAACAAGTTTCCAAATCATCAAAATTGTCGTGCCTACCACGGACTTATACATAGCATGACAAATGTTTACAATCATAAAAGCGTCATGGACATCCACGGACGAATGTTTAGGTTACAAACCAAATTATCCAAGAAATAACAAATTAAGGGCACCCTACATGGGGGGGGGGGGGAGAAACCTACCTATCTCCCATTGCTCCTCAGCCAGACAAGGCAACATGTCACCGCGTTCCCTCCGCTCCAAAGCTTGAGCCGCATTCCTCTCCAACACCTCGCTTAATGGTTGTTCACCAACTACGATTCTGGTCACATCTTCATAAATAGGAAGAGTGAGATGGCTGGGTGAGGGAGTGAAGGGAGCCCGGGAATGTCCCTCATCCTGAGAAAATGCACCAAGACTTAGTTTTTCCATAACCTCCATGTTAGATGCATCTTTTGTGGCTTCCAGCTCGGCCAAGAATGGGTAGTGGAGATCTCGCATTGCGGCCATAGAAGCAGTTATCTTGTCAGCAGCTCCGGTGTTGAAGAAGGCATGCTTTATGAAGTTTTCTTCTTCCTGATTAGCTCTGCGGCCATGACCATTCCTTCATGACGACCGTGGTCGATGCCATCTGACACGAGGTCTGCAAATTGCTGAACAAATTCGGGGGCTTCCAACACCTTGGTAACGGCTAAATGCGTCCCGTGACCCACCATCCACCTACGGCCGGCAATGGCTGCTAGTAGTTGGGGGTATAGCACGTCGTCACGCTCGGTGATAAGGGCATTCACTAGCACATCGTTTTGGGTGGACGCCTCTCTCAACTGTTCGGTCGTGGCCCTCTCATGAGCAAGCTCCTCTTTTATTTTCTCCCCACCCTGGATCAGCGCATGGGCATCCTCAAGCTTCTTGGTGAGTATGGACACTTGGTCGAAGGAGGACTTAGCTGAAGCTTCTGTCGCGGTCACCTGTATGTGATACATCACTTATTAAATGGTGGTTATTATGGCATAGGTGTGATGCGGCGCGGATACATACCTTGGTTGTTGCAGCCTCAAGTTTAGTCTCGAGCTCAGCTACATGTTGGTCATGAGCATTGGCGTGCGCCGATTGTTCTTTAACAGTCGCCTCGGCAGTAGCAAGCTGGGACTGGAGGGCGGCAATTTGAGCTTTATTTTCTTCAATCATCCTCTCTCTTCGACCAACCTTCCTCTTCAGGGACTCCACATGCTCTAAAGCAGCTTCAAATCTTACTCTCATAGAGGTGCCCATGGCCATCTGATGAACCAAGGCGCCATTGTATTCATCCACCAGATCCGCGTGGATTAATACAATCACGTCTCGTACCAAACCAGGGGGATGCAGTTATTCAGGTACTCACGACACTCCTCGGCCTCTCTCATCCGTGACGCAGTGGTGATCTTCCAGTCAGGGTTGAACTGCTGATGAAGGCCGGACATTGGGATTTCTTGGGAAGCTGTCGGGGTACCTTCTTCAAAGTCAGGGCCGGGCCTGGTTGCAGCTGTATGCAGCGCAGGTTCTCTCTCCATCTCCTTCTCTTTCCCCTTCTCTTTCCGTACATCTGTGGGAGGCGCGGCACCAGCTTGTTCATCTCTACAAGCACACAATTGGAATAAGTATCAAGTATTGTTTAAGGAAAGTCGTGGCTCTTACTTAGAATATGGATGTTTTGAGTAAATAAAAGGGGCAGACTTACATGTTATTCCCTTCTAGTTCTGATGTAGTCGGGGGAACTTGAGTGACTGGATCCACAAGTGCGGCCTGCACCGTTTCGGAGGCTTGGGTGGTGCTCCCAACAGATTGATAGCGGGGGTGGTCCTCGCGTAGTTTTTTGGGTGGGGCATTGTGTTCACCAACCTCAGCTTGGGCAACTCTTCTCACCCGCTTGTTTTTCCTACGGGTACGCTTAGGGGCGGGCTGGGCTTCTTCTTCATCTTTTTTTTCATCTACTTGATGCATTTCCTCCTCGTCATCGCCCAACATTTGGCAAAGACTCGAGGTGGTCCTCTCAATGTTATCACCTTGCTCTTCCCCGTGTGCGGGGGTAGCAGTCTTAGGCGGCGAGGAGGGCCCAGCTTCATCTTCAAGCAACATGTGATCACCATCCTCGTTGTCAAAATCTACGGGGGTTCTCAGGAGAGTTGTTTCCTCTTCGTCTGAATGGGGATCCGGTACGGCTTCTAGGGCAACCGTCACATTTCGGGTGTGCTCGAGGAGGGGTAGCTCGTTCTCGTGTCGGGGGCGGGATCCCTCTGGTATAAGCTTTGGATCGCCTTGATGAAGGATTCCAAAGAAGTTTATTTCTGCCAAAATAAACGAAGTATATTAGTTATAAGCAAATAAGTGTATGTACGTCTTTCATGTGCGAATGCTATGCCTACCTTCACCATGCCTCCTCCAAAACACAGGATATCTGTTGGACGAGCCGAAATAATTGCGGCTAATCCCTAGCAAACAGAGGAATGATTCGGGAAGGTTTCTATGGAACCCTGTTCTATTCCTATCTATTTCTTCGGAATGTTGGGGATTATATGTACTGGCGTGCGGAGGAGGGTCATGAGATAATCTATGCTTGAAGACATAGTCGGCCGGCCACACTATTGAGTCAATGAAAAAGTAATGGTCGTACCAGTTTTTCAGTGAGTCCATGGCCTTATTATGGGACTGGGGGCTGTTTGGAGATCGTTTTTTAAAAGATAGCCAACCATTTACTAAACTAGGGGTGTAAAATAGCCGGAATAGTTCTACGGTTGGAGGGATTCTTCTAGCGCGGCAAAGGATTTCAAACTGGCTAACCTTGCATGCGCCTATACAGTGCAGTTGGCTAATATGTACATCATAATATCCTAAGAGATCTATGAGGAAACGAGTGAAAGGAATACGGTAGTTAGCCGCATCAAAAAGACGAGTGTATAGGCCAATCTTTCCCTGCGGAGCCTCAATTATGAGGTCTCCTGCACCAGGGAGGGAATGGTGTAGGTTGCTGGGAATGAAGTAATCAGTGCAAAAGTGATCTAATTGCTCCTGGGTCATTACATTGAGCACAGATCCAATGGAGGGGTTGTTTCTTTGGGCCATTACTAAATAAAAATTTAAGGACGTGGTATTCTAACCTGCGAAGGAAGGGATCCGTGCGTGAGAAAGTGGTGCTAAGGAGAAAAGCTTTAATGGTAGAAATGAAGAAAAAGACTGTGTGTTACACACAGTCGTGGGGGTAACTTATTTATAGGGTTGCCTTGTGAGTCATGGTCCGTTGGATAAATGACACGTGTTTGCCACTATCCTAAATCGTGTGGTTAGGGTGTATGTGGCAAGTGAAAGGTCAGGTGGGACCCACGGGTCACTTCTGACTCAGTAGTTTACGCCGCTCGAGGTTCTGACTGTTTGCACTTTGTCAGTCAATTGTCAGGTGAACAGTCAATTATGTCGGGATATGCGGTCTTACGTAAGACCAAATTCAATGCTACATTTAATTCGTCTCGGTCGTCACGTGCGGCTGAGGTACCATTGGAATAAATTCCTAAGTCAGGCAGCCACGTGCGGCCAAAACGAATTTTTGATAAATTATCATTCCCTAAAGGATCTTTTCTTGGTACGTCCGGGGAGCTTCTTGATAGTCTAGAGGTTACGCCTACGGCTATAACAACTAGACTGGGGGGGACATGATGACGTATAGTCCCCAGTCGGGTCATGAACCCGGCCCATGGGTACTACCCGTATCCGGCCCATCAGGAAGGGGTGGGAATAATGTTATTTAAGCTTATGGGCTTGGATGAACAGTAACCGCACACACGTGTGCGGCCCATGGCCCGACATGACCGGTGCAGGGTTAGACAGAATCATATTCCTACTATGGTTAGGCTTTATCCCAAAGGGGAGGATATTCACTCACCATAATTAGAAGATAACAATCAATTTAAATCTGGTGATTATCCTTTTCTTGGGGTCGAAGTATCAGTAACAGCCCATTAGGGTTTCACTGCCTATAAGGAACCCCCAAGGGTTCCACAAAGGTATTACATTCTACACACTTTCAACTCTCATCCGATTCCTATAACCCTAACCGATTACTTACTCTCACGCCGGAGTCTAATCGTGGGAAACATTCCCACGGTAAGCCTAACGCGTGTTGTTTAGTGTGCAGGATCCCAACCAGATAATTCACTTGGTGCAGGAGCCGGAGTCCAGCCACCCCGAATTAAGCCTAATTCGGGTCTAGCAAGGATCACCCAACTTTTGTATCAACAATTTGATAAAAACTTAAGTTACTTGTAGGAAAATTAAAGTTATTACACTCAATAAAGCAATATATTGGAACACATCTTATGCAAAAAGTTTCAAAGTTTCATTGTCATTACTATTTTAAAAAGTTTCATACAAGTTAGAACGAAGAATATGGGATACAAGTCATCCCATATTTATAATACTAGCAAGAAAATTCTTGAATGCATACAAAAGTAAAACCCTAATGCAATGATTTCCCTAAATGCCCCTTGTTCGAATTTCTAAAATTTGGTCAAAAGTGATACACATGTGATCTTCTTCACATCCGGCTGTTAAGCACCAATCTTAGACGTTGGTGGGTAGCTTTGGGGGAAAGAAATTCATTAGAGCCGTCCAAACTCTGTCAAGATTCGACCCACATGACTTTTTTAGCAGGGGAGGGTCAGTGTGGGCCCTCTAGTGATGAGCTGTCACGTTTCTTCTCGTGGGTGAGTCTTAAACTTCATCACTTAATGATATGGAACGTTTGAAGTAATACCCCTTGATTTGGGATTAGGACGAATTAGGGTTGATGAGAGAGGTACAATAGTTGTTTTGATTACTTTTGCGGATTTAAGGATGTTTACCGGGTAATAGAAAGTATTACTCCCTCACAGTCCAGTATACTATTTTTGGACGTCCTAAATTAATAGTCCAGTTCAAAAATAGATATGAAATATAGATTAAGTTTAATATATCACCCTCACTTGAGGGTATTATTACAAATAATAAAAAAATTGTAAATTAATTTGTTAAGAGTAAAATTATGTTTGTGTAAAAAGTAAGATAGAGAAAGCTGAAAAAGTGATGTTTTTATTAAACTGCGTGTTTTTGGTCGGTGGACTATTATTACGAGACGAAGTGAGTATATAATACTAATTCAAAAGTGAATTTATACGTGGGTGGGGCGTTAGGTTGTAACCGGGTCAGCAATGGGTAGTGGGCTAGTGGTTAGTGGATGGGCTGTAGGTGGGTATCACATGGGCTTGGACCGGGTTGTATAGTGGGTTAGGGTTTTGGTATTGACAAGTTCAGTCCCCTGGCTTCCATAATTTGTGCATATGAAGTTTTAATCAGCTTTCTTCCATTTCCCTTTGTTACATCTTTGGCCATGTTGTCAACTTTGGCACAATTAAGTTGCAAACTTAGAACAAGGACTTCTTTTGCAATAATGGCATACTTTAAAGGCTCAAATTGTATAATCTTAAAATATTAGGGACCTAAATGTAACATTTTACATTTACAAGGGTATAATATGAAAAGTCTTTAATTCTTGAGGGACCAATCTTGACAAATCTTCAAACTTCAAGGACTTCATTGGAAATTCATTGTTCGGGTCTGGTTCTTTGTATGGCTTCGTTTCCCGTGTTCGTTTTTGCTTGTTTCTTTTGATCTTTTGTTGATTGCACGATATCCTAACCTAAAATACACAATGAACAAACATAAGCATATTTTACGGTATTTTATGACATTTTTATACATTTTAAGCCCGATTTGAACGATGAAACTATGTATAATTGCAGTCTCATCAGGTACCAATCATTCCACGATAGAGTGAAGGATCAATAGCTATCCCATCTCTGTCCTCATCTAGCTTGGATTTCTCCACCATTGGAGTATCCATGGGGTCGCAAGATTCAAAGTGATATTTTTTCAAAGATTCAAGAGTATATTTAGATTGATTAATAAAGATGCCTCTTGGATTTTGAGAAATTTGTAACCCTAAAAAAAATGAAAATTTTCCCGTCATTAACATTTTAACTTTTGAAGACATGATTTTCTCAAAACGGTCGGACAATTTTTGGTCGTGGAAGCAAATATTATATCATCAACATAAATTTGTTCTAGTATCATGTCCTTGCCTTCCTTGAGAATAAACAGCGTCGGATCCACCTTGCCGTTTGAGAAGCCCTTCGAGATGAGGTAATGTGAAAGGAGATCGTACCATGCACGTGGAGCTTGTTTCAACCCGTAGATAGCCTTCTTAAGCTTGTATACATGGTTGGAAAATTTTGATTCCACAAATCAACCCGACTGAGTTATGTAGACTTCTTCCCTTAGTTCAGCATTCAAAAATGCCATCTTAACATCCATCAAATAGACGATCATGTTCATATGAGCGACATATAAAAGAAAGAGTCTAATAGATTCTAATCTGGAAATAGGTGCAAAGGATTCTTCAAAGTCGATCCTCATTGCTTGTTTATAACCCCGAGCAACCAATCTTGCTTTATTCTTCAATATTCTTCCCATCTCGTCGAGTTTGATCTTAAAGACCTATTTCAAAGTAAGTATTTGTACTTTGTCTGGGAGATGAACAAGTTCCCACACTTCAAGTTGTTAAAATTCATTAAGTTCCTCTTGCATGGCTTCGATCCAACACGATTGTGTAAAGGCCTCTTGCCATGTTTTAGGTCCAATGGCTGAGAGAAAGGCATTGAAGTAGCAAAACGTTGCACTTTCTTGTAATTGATGTTAGGTGGAAACTGGTCTTTCAATAGCACCTATAATATTTTTGATTGGGTGATCCTTTATCCACTTGTTGTTATGTTCATTAACCCTCGGTCTGGAGTAAACGATGGTAGGAGCTTCCTATGAGGTGGACGGTCCGTCAGTATTTTCGGGAATTGGTACACCAAAGAATGGAAGGTCATGTAAATGAGCAAATTCTAAATCATGATCATCGTCATCTTCTTCAACATCATTACGAACGAGTTGGGGGTGTGGATTCAAGTGTTGTTTGAGAATTACTGGGGGATGTTGCATCTTGTTCATCAGTAAGTGTAGATGCATTTGATTGGGCTCTATTTTCTTGAGCAACAACTTTGTGAACCAGAGCTATTACTGCAGGTACTTGAGCAACAACACTTGGAGGATCGAATAATTCATCAAGCAATGTTTGAACTAACTTATCCTACTCGGGCCTTGTTTGTGGTATAAAACATGGTGAAGAAAGGTTGTTAGGGACCATTCCGGAACTGATTGTACTGAGTCCCATTTCATGAAGTGTGGGTTCAGAGCTGCGTTGCTCAGAAGCCTTTGTTGTTAGCTCATCAAAGTTGACATCCATCGTTTCTATAATCTTACGAGTGAGACGGTTGTAAATTCGATATGCCTTCTTTGCGGGTGAATAACCAATGAAAATTTCATATCCATTATTAACATGGATTTGAGAAACAAAGGAATTGTAAATGTTTAAATTCATTTAAAGTATTTTATGGAATCCTACACTCGAGAATTTTCAGGAGCATTGGCTTATTGCTAGACGTTAACCAATGTTATTATATTATATTATTGTGCATGTCCAAGTGGGAGCTGAAGGAATATGTACATGAAATAATATATGTCCGGAAGTCGTCTCGAGCCTAAGGAGACGTACACGTAATTCATTTAGCAATAAATATAATTAATATAATGTTATATTAATTATTTGTGAAACAATTAAACAAATATATGGAAAGTCGATAAAAAGGAAAGAAAAAGAAACCCTTTCGGGCTTGTAGGTGGAAGTCCATCTCCTTAAGGAGGTGTAATTAATACATTAAATAGTTAAGGTATGGAGTTATATAAGTATGTCTTAGAGTCCTTATTATTCATAAGTTTTATCCCTAAATATTTCCTCCTCTCCTCCTTTAGTTGGTCGATTGAACACCCAAATTAGGGTTTCGGTTCGTTCGAGTGGTTCGATCAAGAAGAAAGAAACAAGGGTTTCTTTAGTTGATTAATTCAAGTGGTTTGGTTTATTGGTGGTTTAACACAAACGTACTAGCATACTTATTGCTTGTTTAAACGTATTGTGTGTGTATACTTAGAGAGATCATTGTTTGATCTTTATTGGTTTTCGGTTATTTGATTGTTCGATAAAGGTAAATTAATACATTGCTAAAAGGTACGTTTTTCTTTATCGTTTATATTAATTACTTATCTATATGTGATCTTTATATTCCGCGGCGTACTCACTACAAGAAAAAGGGGTAGTTGGGACGGTGGAAAACTGTGCCAAATACACAAAAAACCGTGCCAATTGCTATTTGGCACGGCTTTGGGACGCTTTTCGCTCCGTCCTAAATATGAGGGTGCCAAATACATTTGGGTCGGGTTGAAAGCGTGCTAAATAGTATTTGGCACGGTCCTTAGGACGGTTTAACTTTGTGGTGCCACGAGAGAGGTATTTGGCACGATTGATAACTTTCCGTTCCAAATGAAAATTTGTCACGCTATTATATCTCGTGCTAAATGCTTATTTGGTGCCAATTCATTTCCCGTGCCGAATCCGTATTTGGTTCAGATTCTATTACCGTTCTAATTTAGATAGGATGGTTTTATCTACCGTGACAAACGTATTTGGCATGGTGTCCGTTCTTTGTTCCAACCGTATTTGACACCTTTTTATCCGTCGTGCCAAAAAACATCTGGTACGCTTTTTTTGGTTATAAATGTCATTTGACACTATTTTGCATTGGATTAGTTATCATATCATAATTTCAAATTTTTACAGGTATATTTTAATCGAAGCAAAAAATAAAAAAACTCATTTTTTATTAATCATGAAAGGAATAAATTCTACGATCGTCACTTAAATAAAGTAAAAAAAAATACATCCAACATTTTTGTAAACCATTATCTATAAAATTACAAATACAAACGTAGAACTCAGTATAAATCTCTAATGATTTATTACTAGTGGAAACGAATAAAGCTCACTCGAACAAGTCTTTATTGTAAACCCTGCATAACAAAAAATTCTAACATTAGAAATTAAGAAAAGAATACGATAAGAATAACTATAGCTGATGAACCGACGGAGGTAGCAAGTTGCTTCGTAGTCATAATTTCAATTTCATAAACGAATTCATTTGAGTTTATTATAATTTGAAACATCTACTTTGGCCTCTGTGTTTTGATCTGCTACTCGCTTGGCTATTTTATTTTCTAAGGCTAGGCACAATAGTGATCTAATGCGATGTTAATTTTTTCGGTTACGACATTTTTCTCTCTCTACCGACCTACAATGACTTATTTGCTCCAACAAAACGATCTAGTTCAAAAAAACTTAATTTTTTTAAAAAAAAATTATTTAATAAAAGAACATTACATTAAATAAAAATACATTACATTAAATAAAAAAACACTATAATAATATTTATACTTAAATATTATTAATAAAATGATTAAAAAAACTTATTTAGAGACAAAGAGAGTAAAATGTATTAACTAAAAATAACTTTAAAAATGATCAAATTAATATAATTAATATATGTTGTGAGAAATTAAATAAAACTCAATATATTAAAATTTGAAAATTTATTAAAAAATTTATCTAATTAAAATATAATTAAAACTAATCTAATTTAAAAAAAAAAACACTACAAACCAAATCAGCTACAAACCGACACTTTCTTCTCCTTTTATTCAATTCCAAATCGATCGATGGTAGAATCGAATTCGGTCGACCGATTGGGCCGATTTGATCGCTGCAACGAGTCGACCGATTGCGGCCGAAGTCGTGGCCGACTCCGACACCAACCGTTGTGCCTAGCCTAAATGAGCATCTACTTGGCTTGAACCGTCCTTTATATAATAACATGGGATACAACTAACACCCCATTGCCATTGATTATAATAATTTTTAATCCACGTTCAAAATACTCCTTCTCAATAAGCACGGTAATTGTGGTTAAGAAAAATTTATAGATCAATTAAGCAAACTTGAAGTAGTTTTGTATCCCTTATCCAAGTACATTATATATTCTAACATTGAGCTAATAAACTAGTCAATTACGCATGAAAATAAGAAGAATTAAAAAAAAAAAGCATACCTGGAATGAGTAGATCACAAGTCAATCTTTTGTATTCACGCATGACAAATTACTTTTCCTTTTTGATATGTTCTCTGCGAATAAAGATCAGTAAGTCTAGTTTCAATATATAAGTCAAGAACATATGTACACATCACAAAATAATAGTAAACTTATATACCCAACCATCCTTCTTACAATCTTCCTAGAGTAAAAGATAACACAAGAAAAAAAAAATACTAAACGTGAGCTATACACATTAACCGATTCTTGGTACAATGTGTACTTACAAACAAAAAGTAATGTTCTTGGAAGGTTTTGTCTTTTCCCGACGTTAAGAAAAATATAAAATTAAATATGTTACTGTATAAATTAGATTTGTGATTCTACTAATGCTTAAATAAAATAGAACCCGATATATGTAAAATTTGTACCGTATTCTTCTAGGAACCGGCTACTAAATTATGAAATACCAGATCCGTTGATTCTGCTCCGCTCATGAAATGGCCCATCGAATTCTGTCTACATGAATGAAATCGAGGCCATCAAGATGATGCTCCATTGATGAAATTGACAATTATCTAATCAGTTGAGATGGCAAGTTGTTTGAGGAAGAAGTTATTTGTGATGAAACTAGATCTCAAATTTGATGCCGTAACTTAAGCACCCAAACTTTGTGAAAAAATCAAGTTAGGAGCCAAAACTTCAATTTGGTTTTTAAAGATTCATCAAAGGCGCCACTTTTAGCATTTTTTTTCCCATTTATTGACTAAGCCATAAGTTTAGTTACCAACGTTTTGAATCCGGTTCGATTCGGTCGGTTCAATTAGTTGAACTGTTTCCAATCAAAACAACGGGTCAAATTAAATCGGATTTTATATATTCGAAACCCGATTAAAATAGTTACGTTTAAAGTGACTCAAGTCAACCCATTTCTCGAAACTCGGTCATGTTTTATTTTTTTCGTGTTTATTTACAAATAATTTGCTTTAATTGTAATCTACCGAGTATGTTTTAGTTAATGGTTTAATATATATAATACTTCATGAATTATATATTATTTTTTTCTAATCATTGCAAATACTTTTATTTTTTGTTGTAGAAATTTTCTAAACTCAATGGTGTAACCAATTGAACTGATAACTTGATGACTCGACCGGGTCGATTAGAGACCCGGTTTTAAAACATTGTTTATTAATCTTCATAAAATTTTGTTACAAGGGGCTTGAGCATTAACAATAAAATAGCTTATAAAATAAACTTTATCACACATGTTCATAAAAGCTTTTATAAGTTATAAACCTCTATAAGCTCAAGCTCATGAAAAGTTGAACCGAAGAATTACTAACGTTAGGGTCCACAACCAACATCATTTTGTACGATACAAGGTGATAGTAACGCATTTCCAACTAGTCTGCTCGCTGGATGATCAACGCGTCTCCGTATGGCTATTGATGGCAATGTTGGGGCTTGGGGCGAGGCAACCATCCTCATTCTCAAACCGATTAGCAAAAAATTCCCCATAACCGCTTAATCCTCATCGCGGATCTAATCGCAACGCTTTTTGGGGTGGTTATACGCCCCCATCCCCGCCTTATGCTCATCGGAGATCTAATTGGATCGTCATGTTATGACGTGATGCTCACATAAACCTGCATCGTACCAGTCATGTATATTATCTAGGTGTCCATTTCACATTTAAAAATGAAGAAGACAAAGAGTATTTTGATAATAACTTTAGGTCAGGACCAAACATGAAAATAGAGACGTCCATTGCAATTTGAAAGGATGGGACCGAACTTACAATTTAGCCAATCCACACATACCAAAAATGAAATTTACTCTAAAAAACTAAATATTATAGAAATATTAAGAGTAACACGAGCCCCACATTTTGCTAGTCCACCAAGTAAATTCGCAAGATCAATGCTACTATCCTAGATAGGCCGCATGCACTCATTGAAAATAATCTTAATTATCTCTTTTCCTTAATAATCAAAGGTCTATTTGATAGAGTAAATTAATTAAATTTATTATAAGTTGTTATTTGATGTATATGATAACATAAGCAAAATATAACTAACACGTGCGAGAAAAAGCGTAAATCATGTTAGTTTTGTAAAGATGTTTGAAATACATAAGAATTAGAAACACTTTAGAAAAATCGCCCCATATACTTGTGTATTTTCCACAACCCAAAAAATAAGTCTAGATACATAAGTATCTTGTGCTAGCATTAGATAATGTTTCAAATACATACAAGTACGGTGGTACCAACCGTTCCAAATACATAAGTATTTGGCATCAAAATAGATAGCGTCCCAAGTACACATGCAAATTTGGCAGCATTGGTACCAACCGTCCCAAATATTTATGTATTTGGAACTATTAACTCATATTGTCTCAAATACACATGTATTTGGTACCATTATTAGAAAATGTTCCAAATGCATACGTATTTGGAACGATCTTTTAATAGTCGTCCTAAATACCTAGTTTTTTGGCACGGTTAGTTAAAAAGTGCCAAATGCATGTATTTGGCACGATTTTTTGACTGTTCCAAAAGATTTCGTCCTAACAACCACCTTTTCTTGTAGTGACTCGTGATTATTAATGTGTTAATATGGTTAAAGGTTTTATAACTACCAACAGAAACTACATTCCATAACCATATCATCATTTCATAATCTTATATCTATAAAGATTCAGTCCCCATATACTAAATATGGTGTCTTTAAGATTAACTTTATTTAAGTACATAAATGATCTACCGTACCTATGTAATTGCTGGAAACTCAAATGGTCTTACAGTTTCAGTATATGAACCATCATCTAATTACTACATGAAAAAGGAATCTAAACTACCATCCATTTATTACAATAGAACAAGGAATACAAACGACCATATATTTAAAAAACAATAAAATTTGGCATATATAAATGAGATATCCACTTCAAACAAAATAACCCGATTAGTAGAGAAAACCCCTTCCAGATCCATAGAAACAACCAAACAACCCCTTCAAGTTATTATCAGACATGCTTACAAGATTCAACGATTTTATGACCGATGTCACCAAAACGTGCCCGGATCAATAAAACAGAAGAATAGTTCCGATCTGAAGATCAATAAAGTCTGAGGGTAGGGTTTCTGGTCGAGTTTATGATCAATTTGTTGGTTGTGTGGTTACGCATGAGGCGTTTAGCGATGCGTAGAGCCTTTTTTCCAATCGATGTATGTGATGTGATTGAAATTATTAAGTTTATAGATATTTAGGTAGGGGTGAAGGGAAATCAATTTTCTTATGAAATTATCAGGTTGGTCAAGTGTATCAAAGAGTTAATATAATTAATACATTTATCACTTCAGTATTAGTGACCATGGTTTAGAGTTTTGTCTAACGAGGACGTATGTATATGTAGGTGTAGAAATGAAAGTTGCATTCTTTTTTGTAACGAGTAGTCTTAGTTTCTTTTTGATATTTTTACTTTTTAGCAATCCTTTTTTAAAATCATTAAAGAATTGTTTTAATGATCCAGAATTCATTAGAATAAAAACAAAATTATTCGATATGTTGATATGGGTGGAAGTACAACATATATTCTTTATCTCAAAAATGATTATTGATGTAACCAAAATACAAATTAATTAGATGGATAATATATTTTATTTAGTTATAAAATACTAATATATATATATGAATATTTACTTATAACTAAAAATCATAATTATAAGGAAACTTAATTACAATTGAATATGATGTTTTGAATGAGGAAGTCATATCGTTTATTTTTCAAATATAAAAACAGTTTCTTCTAGCTGTTTATTTCTAATCGTAACCGACTAGCAATACATGAAGCCTAATTTAATACTTGATAGAAAAATGTTTGTTAAGTGAGTAATCATCATCAGCACCACGCACAACGATGCACCGATATGAACTTATACAACACGACACATTAATAATAACTCGATTTTCAAATAAAAACTAAAGCCGTTGCACGTTATCATCTTCATGATACAATCGAGGCATCGCCTAAGTCTGAACGCCTCGTCATAAATAAAAATCCAACCATTTTTTTACTTGAACCCTACATCATCAGTTCACTAATATATAATATGTTTCAAACTCTTCCTCCACTACTACATCACAAATTAACAAACAAGTATCTTTATATTTGAATCTTTTTAATGCTACAAATAACAACAATACATAAATTCAATATAAATTCACTATTAAAAAACAAAATTTAAAAAATTAACTATAGGACAAAAATCAATTAATATAATCGAAAACATTAACATTATCAAAGTAGAAATAGAAAATTAGACATAAAACTCAAAATCTTACCACAATTAATTTGAGGTATAAACTGATGGTTGAATTGAATGAGTTGCAATTAATTAAATTTAATTCGAGATCACATACTATAGACTTTGGTTCCTCAATGATATAAGGTTAGGGCTCTAATGAATTTTATTTAGGTTTTAGTAGAAAAAGGAACACTGGTCGATTTTTTTGGAACATTGAACGATTGATTGACCTTAGTTGTGTTCTTTTGTTTGTTTCAAATTGCATAAATACCTTTTGGAAACTATAAGGGGGAGAGGTTGAATAGTTTACCGGTTATAATTTATGTTTTGAATTTCTTTACTTGTTAAAAGATTCATTCAATATTATGTTTAATCTACTTGCAAGCAATATGAAGCACGACAATTAAAACTAAGAGACAATGTAAATAGTAGGTACGAAGAAAGGAAAGAAACAATCAAACCACAACACCAAGAGTTATAGTGGTTCAGCTACGAAGCACATCTTCGCCCTGCTTCATTCCTCGAGTATCTTATTCTAATTTTCACTATGTCAACAAACTCCCTGTAGGTGGAGAAAACCGTACACAAGTAGCTTACACCAATTTTTGACACTAAGCTCTATGTCAAGTTTTAATCCTAGTTAGAACCAATCTATAGCACAAGTACTTCCTCACATAGGAAATACGATCACGATCTAACAACTACACTCAATCAAGCAAAATCACACCCGATCGCACGTATTTCTTTACCTAGGAAATACACTTACAATCCCCCAATATATCTACACAACAAGATCGTACATAAATGTACAAGACTTAAGTTATCAACAATATTACAATCTCTTGATGAACATTATACTATAATACTTGATGTCTTGATGAATCACAAGTATTCTTCTCTTGCACAATGTTAAAGAAAATGTATTGGATTACTTATAAACAAATCACTCCAAGTTATATGATTAAAGAAAGGAAAGTCATGTATCTGATTTTAAGCAGAAGGTTTTCTATGTGCAAAAAAGTATTTAACCAAGAAAAACATTAGACTATTTATGCTGATAAACCCACGTTGGGAGCGTCGTCGGCGCTCCAATTATGCCAGCCGGTTCCCTTAAAGATAAGAGCACCTGGTGCCTAGTTAAGAGCATCGACATAGACTAGGCGCTCATTTTTGTCTCTTTTAATGGAAGTATTTTCTAGAGAAGTTTTAATATGTTAGGAAGGGGAAATTTTGAATTTCAAATTTATTTATTTTATTAATAATTTTCTTTAATTCAAGAAAATACTTGTAACATTTTATAAAAACTTGAGATATTTATAAAATGTTAGTTTTAAGAAAAACTTATTTTTCCTTTTGATCATATAGCAAGTATGCAATTTATTCATACCTTAAGTGATATTTGCCGTAATAGATATTAACGACTAATTACTTGCTTACATTTAATTGTTCATAGAATGTTTTTATGTTTTGTAATTATCAAAACGTCGAGAAGTCGAAAAATATAAATAACATTTTTTACGACATTATTTGTATTATTAAACACTTTAATATTTTTTAGTTACCCCGCTTACCCATAACTTTTTATTTTTTAATATTTGACACATGTATTTTTTAGCTCAACTTCTCTTTAAAAATTTACACATATATGTATGCCAAATAAGGAATTATCTAAGTCTTTTCATTAAGACATAATTACGTTAAATAAATAATAATCAAATAAACTTACTAAATAAGATGTTTTTGAAACACAAACATCCCACTTGACGTTTTAATTTACTTAATAAAATATATTTGTAAATTCAAATATGGAACTAAAACGATATTTACGTTTTAATCATACTTAACGTTTTGTTAACAACAAAACAACAAATATATTTTTATGTTTGAAATATAAGCAACATATAAGCCTTTTAAAAGCCATGTGCTTATATACTAAAGTTTTGTAAAGCATACACAACTTATGTAAACATAAAATAAAAATGAAAAATGATCAAAATAAGTGACTTTGACCTTTGGTGACAGATTTATAAAGTCAAACAAGGATGATTTAATACTTACTTGTGATCTTGGATAAACAGTTATGAGGCAACAAAAGTCAAACCTGCCGGATCCCGGAGACCCTTGGGTGAAGGGTCCGACGAGTTCTGTGGGTTACTGATGTTTGCTTATAAATAGCAACCTTGTCCAAGCTTAACCCTCACCCTTTTTCTATCTAATCTCTTTGTAATCTCAGTACATTCTAACTTTCTAGTCTATTTTGTTTATTCTCTACTTGCGTGTGAATTTAGATCTTTGTTCATATCAAGACCGGTCACGAGAAATCTCAACTCTAAGCTTTGATCCTTCAAGGCTTCATCTTGCGTGAATGTGTTAAGTGTTACCTACACAATCACCATTATTGTACCCATCCATCTATCTACTTGTGTAATATTGTGGTCGTTGTTGTAAGCCAGAAAGTGTATAAGTGTATAAGGCATCGTTGTGCCTTTATAAAAGACGAGACATCTTAGCTTAGGTGTCGTTAAATATTGTAAGCTAAAGTGTGAAGGTTTCTCCACCGGTGTAAAGGAGATTCATTTACTAGTGAAGTGGAACTCTCGAGTGGATACTCGAGGAGTGAAAGTAGGGGCAAGATAGTGAAATATTGCTAGGCCGAACCACTATAAATCATTGTGCATTGTGGTTTGTTTTTTACTACTTTAAGTTATTTACTTTACTAATTCACACTTCGTCTATATCTATTCACGATCACAAAAAAAAACTAATTGGTAAAAATTATTCAATCCTTTTTAGTTTTTACTATATTAAACTAAAAAGTAAAATAAAATTGATTTATGTGTAAATTCTATGTATACAAAAGTTATAACTAGTACTCCTTCGATCCCAATTTAATAGTGTATTTTTTTTAAAATGTCATAATTTAATTATCCACTAATAAAGTAGATAGGAAAGTTTGATTAATTTACCATATTGCTTTTTCTTAAAAAAATTATTACATATTTAGAAAATATTTTAATTAATTAGTTAGAAATAAAATTATTATTTTGTTATTAAAAAGTAAGAGAAAGAGATTATAGTAACAAATACGTTTATCTTAAATTATGTATTTAAAAAAAAAACAATAATTTTGAAAAAAAATTAAAAAAATAAAAATTACACATAATTATCTTAAAAATATAAATTAAAATATAACTAACATAAACAAGTTTCACAAACAACACACCATATTAAAAAGAGTTCCCACTATTATTATTTCCCCACATTTTGAAAAAAAATAAAATAAAGAAATAAACACACACATCGATGATCCCACACCTAACGCCACCCACACTTCCGGCCACCGGAAAATTCTAAAACCACCGACATTAATAATCAAAATGGTGGGCATTAATCAGATTCGAATATCAATTACTTTAAAACAATAAAAACCCAATAAGCATTTTATAAAAAGGGGTTTTTATTTATTTATTAATGGAGTATGAAAAAGAATTAGAAGTGGGTGTAAGAGTGGTTCAGTTAGCTTGTTGTTTATGTCAAAAGATACAAAAAGGTTCTTTTGGTCCTAACCCTGATCTTGTTGTTTCTAAGATTGATGATTCTCCTGTTACTGTTGCTGGTATATGTTTTTTTTTATGTTTTTTATTTTATAATGTTTATTTTAATGTTTTTATTTATTATTATTTTTTTTAACTGCAAGTTAGTAAGCCTCGAACCTTCGCGTTAGGCGATAACCCCACTCATTGTTGGCTATTTTGTTTGCCTTATGGCTTATATTTGGTTTTGGGCTTATTTTTCATAAGCTCACTTTTTGAGCTTTTTTTTTTTTTAACTTTTCGGCTTTTATAAGTTCATTATGTTTTGAAACTTTTGAGCTTATCAAAAGTTCATTATTTATGACATAATCAACTTATAAAAGCAGAAAAGTTTCAAAAACAAGTCACAAAAACCGAGCTTGCGAAGCGTAAGCCCAAAACAACATAAGCCATAAGCCGCCCTCTTATGAACTTTTGTGTTAGGGTGGTTGGGATTTGCTTATTTAATAATTATTAGCTTTGAAAATTAGTAAAATAATGGTGCTTCAGGAAGCAGTCTCTTTGTCACCGGGTTACTCGGGTAGGGGATTGCTCCGGCGGAATTGGGTATCGGTATTCGGTGTTGTTATATAATAATGGTTCTATGCAATAACGAAAACAATAACTAATCCTGCGTGAGCAGGGTATGGGGGAGGTAGAGTGCAGACAGATCTAGTCTAAGGTGAAACCAAGAGTAGGGAGATTGCTTTTAGAAGTGCACTATAATGGTTTTATGCAAAGACTCAAATTTGCTAAAGTGGGATAAAAACTAGTAGACAGATATGATTTTGTGTTTGGATTTACACAAATGAGGATTGTGTAAGCAGTATGGGAGCTCTTATTGTATGTTGGTTGTTGGTTTTGATTATTTTACCAATTAGCAGAATTGTCAAGCAATCAAACAGTTTTTTATTGTATTAAGCATTTTGGACTTATTTATGTTAAATATTGGTTAGGTCAAACATATTTTTGTGTTTGGATATAAGTAAATTGTTTATGGTTATGTGCTAATTAAAATTGGTTATTGTTTTCTATTATCTTACCTCTTACAGTATACAATTTATACCTTAAAAAATAAAGTGTGTCAAATACTTATACAAATGGCTATATTTTTATTGTGCTTCAGTATTGCATAAGCAGTTCAGAACAGTATCGACTATGCTGTTTTTTGTTTTAGTTTCTGAGTATTTAGGAAAGTATAAGTAGTTCTAAAAAGCAATACAAAACACTCTTTGACATTGCTACATGTTGATACAAACAAATAACTAGTTTGCTTATCCAAACTGCTTGTCTTATTATTTGAGAGTGAAAAAAGTAGTATTTGGTAATCATGTTAGGACTTGAATATTCCAAAACTGCATACAGAATAACCGTAAGTAGTTTATTCAGCAACCAAACCCAACCTAAAGTTACAGTTATGAATCTACCATGTTTCTTAGATAAAGATTCAGATTAAGTTCTCAAAAACATGACGGGCAGGGGCTAATAACTTAAAATTGTGTGTTTTTTACAAAATATATTAGTAGCTCATAACCTAACACTTCAGATTTCTCATTTCTTTTCCATGGTTACTCAATAAACTATGTTATATTCAATGTAACTGTATATAGGTGACTGATATGGCAACAATGCAACAGATTGGAGTGTACAAGCAATGATTAGTTGGATACTATCAGAATCATTCGGTAGAGAAAATGTCTCAATTGTTGCGGAAGAAGACACACAAACCCTTTCTGACGTCAAGTCCACATCTTTATTAGCATCTGTGGTCGCAACTGTTAACGAAAGTTTAGCCATGGCACCCCGGTTTGGTCTCAAGGGTCCAACCGCACCCCTCGAGGGTTCAGAAGTTCTTGATGCAATTAGCCGCTGTAATTCAACTGGTGGTCCAGTGGGAAGGCATTGGGTCCTTGATCCTGTTGATGGAACTCTAGGCTTTGTTCGTGGAGGTCAGTATGCGGTGGCTCTGGCTTTGATTGAAAATGGGCGAGTTATGGTTGGGGTTCTTGGGTGCCCTAATTATTCAAGTAAAAAGAAATTGGTTAATAATCCAAGTGTACAGAAATCGGATTTGTGGCAGGAAGGGTGTGTTATGTATACAAAAAGAGGCAGTGGTCAAGCTTGGATGCAGCCGTTGGTTTGTGGTGATGGAACACTTGAGTGGCCTAATTCGGCTAGTGTTATTCAGGTTTCTTCCATTGATAATCCTGTTATGGCCACGTTTTGTGAACCGGTAGAGAAAGCTAACTCTAACCATTCATATAGTGCTGGAATTGCTTACAGTTTAGGCCTTAGGTGAGCTCAAGTTTCAACATTCTAATTTGGGTTATCTTTTATGTTAAACGGGTCAAGTCAAAGAATTTGGAAAAAATAAGAACGGGTCAAACAGGTGGAAAATCTCCATAGACTATTCCACATTTAAGTTAAGGCTACCTAACTCTTGGAAAATTGCCTAACTATTTAAAATTTAACTTTGTATTTGGTTTCTTTATATCAGATCTTACAAAAATATGATGTTGGATGACGACTATAAGCTTCATATGATCAAAATTTTATTTGGTATATTTTCTATATTCTGCATACTAGCACGGTAATAAAAATGTTTTTTTTAAAGCACAGTTAAAAAATGATTTTTTGTCATCATTCAGTGTTTTTTTAGTCAGATTTGGCATAAACTCAAATGGGATGCATTTTGTTTATGATAAACGAGTAGAGCAGTTTGATGAAAGAAGCAGTATTCTTGGTAGCCTCCTTATACAGTTATTATACTAATATTGTTATGTGATTACTGTTAACACACAAAGAAATCATACTCAACATAGCTAACTCAACCCTGCTATTTTTTACCCATTTCAACATTTACTTGTTCTGGCAACCTCTAATCTTCTTGTCTTGACGTATCCTAAAAAATGTTATTTTTTGGTCTTGTAATTGCAGAAAGCAGCCGTTGCGTGTTTATAGCATGGTAAAGTACGCAGCAATTGCACGCGGAGATGCAGAGATATACATGAAGTTTGCAAAAGCCGGATACAAGGAAAAAATATGGGATCATGCTGCCGGCGTGGTGATTGTAGAAGAAGCTGGCGGGGTTGTGACAGATGCTGGTGGCAAGCCCTTAGATTTCTCAAAGGGGGTGTATCTTGAAGGTCTTGATCGGGGGATCGTGGCATGTTCCGGAGTGAATTTGCATGAGAAAATAATAGGCGCTGTTTATGCAAGTTGGGATTCTTCTCACTTGTGAATCTTTCAAGAGAATTTAGGTACAAACAACTTTCGTATGTTCTATGAATTTAGGGAGGGTTTTACGCGTTTTGAGTTTGTGGCCGTTTTAAAAAACCCGTGTATGAGTTGGCGACAAGTATGAAACCATGGTTACCCAAGTGAATTATTAGTTGTATGTTCTGTTTCAAGATTCACTGTTAAGGGTATATTTGTAACGTTAAGCTAGTTTTCGGTTAATATAGTGTTCTTATTTTTTACAGTGCTTTAAACATGATCTATTTTGTCCACTTTGGTGAAAGTAGGTTTAAAAAATCAAAGATATCTAGATTGGTTAAGTCAAATTTGGACACTGTGAATAGTCAAATTAGGTTCGCACAAAGGCCATCAAATAATGGAGTCTTTAAAGCAAAAATTGACATGTATAAAAGGCAACTATAAAGCAAAAACTGACATGTCTTTAACATTCCATTTGGTATGTAAAATGGTCGAATTACAATAAGTGGAAACTGAAATGATGCTGGCATACACTTGAGCAGTGAGCATAGGTGATATACATGTCAAAATGACGTAGTTTCTTCAACTTGTAAATTGTTGGAATTAGTATAAGTGGAAAAGCTGGAATGACAGTAAGCGTACACTTGAGCTTAGATGATAAACACTTTGAAACGACGTAGATGCAACTTTAAAATGTCAGAGGAAACTAAAATGGTGTTGGCCTACACTTAAGTTTACTTTAATCGAACTAGTTTCGGCTTGCTCTTCATCATCTAGACCACTAAAATTAGTTTGAACTTATTCTTCGTCTCTAGGGCCCCAAAATCACTCGGTAACCTTCATTCATGTGACGGAATAAGCTGCATAATTGGCGATATAGATAGTCACTTAGGACGGACATGCAGTCATTGTTTGAGATATCATTAGAGTGGCTGTTTTTTTGGGATTTTGGCCGAACTAAGTGTTGTTGATGCAAGTCTGGCTGTTTAGTCTGCTCTAAGTGATCTAATGATGGTGCCTCTATGTCAAATGTAGCATTGTTATTTTATGTGAGGAAAATGAGTTATCTACATAATAGTGGCATAGGTTGTTTTGCACAATGTGGAAGTGGAACAGTAGTCTTAGAGCTTTGGTGAATTAGGTGAAAGCTAAGCAGTCTAAAATGGACTGCTTATAAGAGACTCCACTGTAGTAAAGTTGGTCATAATTACATTACAACCTGTGTGTCGACATAAAAGAATCCGCTATACTACATTTTTCCAAATTTGTTTATAGATATGCCGCATCGCAAACACGTAAACATTTTAGATGTTAGGTAAAGCGCAAATTTAGTCTCTTTACTTTGCAAAAAGAAAAACAATTTTGTCACTAAGTGGAAACTGTAGAAAAACATGATCAGATAGATCTCAAACACAAAACAACTTTATTTATTAAGGATTTAAAAGACAAAGTAAAATAAAATCAAAGCTACCAGTGCTAATCACATGTAGCTCTATCATCTACATGATAATAGTTTTACAATCAAAACAATAAAAGTAAGACGAGATTAAACTAGGGTTTGAGATCAAACAAGAGAGAGAGAGAGAGCGTTATGTGTTTTTTATAAACACAAAGTTACAAGAATGAGCGATCCAAAACAAAGTGAATACGCTCCACACTATATTAACCCTAAAGGGCCTAAAGAGCCGTTATGGCTATGGGCTTGACTTATGGGCTTGGGTCCAGTCCAACAGCAACATTCCTACAATAGCACAAAAGCCCTCTGCACATTTAAAAAAACACAATAAGTCCTTCAACAATTATGGGCTGTTAGATTAGGTTTAATAAATTTAACATCCCCCTTAATCTGACAACCCATATAAGTTTATCATGCCAAGTTCTTAGACAAAGTGCAATTCTATGTCCATCCCTTTGGTCAAGATATCTGCAATTTGATTTGCAGATTCTACTTTAACAGATTTAATCACACCACTTAAAATTTTTTCCCTCACAAAGTGAATGTCAATTTCAAGATGTTTAGTTCTTTCATGAAAAACTGGGTTGGCAGCTATTTTAATAGCTGAGTTAGTGTCACAGTGAAGAGTGACTGGAAGTAGGTTCTCAACCTGCAAGTCTTTTAAGACTTTGAGAACCCAAATCACTTCACTGATTACTGAGGCAAGAGCTCTATACTCTGCCTCAGTAGAAGACTTAGAGAGTGTGTTTTGCTTTTTTCTTTTCCAGGAAACCAAGTTTCCATTAATAAACACACAATACTCAGTCACTGACCTTCTAGTGACAACACATTTTGCCCAGTCAGCATCAGAATAAGCATCAAGAATCATACATGATTTTCTTGTGAGATGAATACCCAAACCTGGAGAGCTTTTGAGATATCTTAGCACCCTAAAAGCAATTTTGAGATGAGAGTTCAAAGGACAATGCATGAACTGACTCAAACAATGCACAACATAAGAAATGTCAGGCCTGGTATTAGTCAGATAAATGAGCTTTCCCATGAGCTTTTGATAGTCAACAATGTTAACAAGAAGAGAGTTCTCATTAGTAGGCTGATTAGTGATGACAAGTTTAGATGGCAAAGGAGTTTTAGCAGGTTTACAAGCAAGCATACCATACTCAGATAGCAAGTCCAGCACATACTTTCTTTGGTTTAAACAAACACCATTCTTAGTGTCAACAACTTCTATTCCTAAAAAATACTTGAGTTTACCCAAGTTTTAATCATAAACTTGGTTCTTAGAAAACTCTTAAACTTTTCTATTTCAAAAATGTCATTCCCAGTTATGATTATATCATCAACATACACAAGTTAATCAAGGAATAAATTACCCTGAGATTTAGTGTATAAGGAATAATCAGACTTGCTTTGAATAAAGCCATTTTCACTAAGAACAGATGTAAGCTTAATATTCCACTGTCTAGGAGCTTGTTTAAGCCCATACAGTGATTTTTTAAGCCTACAGACAAGATTTTCACCCTCTGGAAGATATCCTTGAGGTGGTTTCATGTAAACAGTTTCATCAAGATCACCATACATGAAAGCATTATTAATATCTAACTGGAATATAGGCCAAGATTGCCCAATAGAAAGATTAATCACAACCTAACAGTAACCATCTTAACAACAGGAGCAAAAGTCTCATCATAATCTATTCCTTCCTTTTGCCCATAACCCTGAGCAACCACTTTAGCTTTGTACCTTTCTACCTCTCCACTAGACTTAAATTTAAGTTTTCAGATCCACTTACATCCTAAAGATTTCCTACCCTTAGGAAGCTCAACAATTTCCCAAGTATCATTTTCAAGAAGAGCAGCAAGCTCAGAGTTCATGGCATCAACCCAAAAAGGGTTTTGAGATGCTTCAAAGAAACTCTTTGGTTCACTCATTCTATTAAGTTGGGTTACAAAACAGAAATTGTCTTTGTCAAGCTTGGAATAACCAACAAATTTTTCAAGACCTTACTTAACTTTTGAGTTTACCACAGAATTATTGTAATTTCTGGGAAAGACAGAAGGTCTTGATGACCTTCTCAAACCTTGACTACCCTGAACATTGTTGATTGAATCATCCAAAGCATTTTCTTCCATGTTTTGAACATGAATGAAAGGATTGGTATTGTATTCATTAGTTCCCTCAGAGTTAGCATTCTCATCAAGTGTGGCAGCCTCTTCGCTATTCAAGCTGGCATCACTGGTATCATTGCCTGAGGCAATGTGTCCAATGTCACCTAGACTTGGAGGTGGGCTACTAGCACTTGGTGACCAATTGTCACCATTATGTTTAGCTTCTCTCTCTTCATCATTGGGAAGTTCAGGGTCATCAAGGTCAAAAAAATTCAACAGATTTAAGTCTTGAAAAGCATTTGAATTATTTTCTTTATTAAAATTATTTTTATTGTAATAAAAAACAGAGTCTTTAAAAGGAAATATGGTCTCAAAAAACTTAACATCTCTAGAAACAAAAAACTAATGCCTATCAAGACTATAAATCCTATATCCTTTCTGAGAACTAAAATAACCCATCATAACACACTTTTCAGATATGCTAGAAAATTTATCTGAACTATTAAGAATAGTAGCAAAAAAGAGACATCCAAACATTCTGATATGAGAGAGTCTAGGACAAGTATTGTAAATCATTTCAAAAGGGGTTTTTCCATTTAGCACAGAAGAGGGAAATTTGTTAATAAGATATATAGCAGTTAGCACACATTCAGTCCAAAATTTAAGAGGAATTCCCCTCTGAAACATAAGACATGTAGCAACATTCAAGAGATGTCTATGTTTCCTTTCAGCAATCCCATTTTGTTGTGGTGTATATGCACATGAAGTTTGGTGTATGATGCCATTTTTTTCACAAAAGACTTTAAAGTTTTTATTAACAAATTCAGTTCCATTATCACTTCTGAAAGTTTTAACATTGCCTTTAAATTGACTTTTAATTAGATTACAAAAGTTTTGGATGTTAGAGACAACTTCAACTTTGGTTTTTATAAGGAACAACCAAACTGCCCTAGTATAATCATCCACAACAGTCAAGAAGTATCTATGGCCAGAGTGACTAGCAACCCTATAAGGACCCCACAAGTCTAAATGAACAATATCACCAAGATTTTTAGTTTTATGATCACTAGAGGGAAAAGGATTTCTGGTTTGTTTTGCTCTTTGACAAACTTCACAAAAAAAGGTTTTCTCATCTTTATCAATTTTTAAAGATTATTTAAGAACATTAAGGGCAGGATCAGCAGGGTGGCCAAGTCTATAGTGCCAATCATAATGAGACAGAGAGCAGGTAACAAGATAGTTTTGATTTTTACAATTAATACCTTCAGTATCTAAATAGTATAAACCTCCACATTGTTTACCAATCCCCAACACCTTTTTCAGATTCAAATCCTGATTAACAAAGAAGCACTTGTTTTCATCAAACACAACAAATATTCTATTATCTTTAGCAAGCTTATGCACAGATATCAATGTAACACAATACTCAGGGATAACCAACACATCAACAAGAATCAGACCATTAGGAAGTTTAAGGTTACCAATTTTAGTTATAATAGCCTCAGTTCCATTTGGGTGAGCAACTTTGATTTTAAGATGAGAAATATCAAACATATTATCAAGTTCCCTATCACTATTAGTCATGTGTTGGTTAGCCCCAGAGTCAATAACCTTCCCATTGTAAGTCATGCCAATTTTAGAACTTGTGTTAGAACAATAAAACTTATCAAAGTTTTCATTAAAGACCTTGCTAGAGTTAAAAACAGTACCTGCCATATTGGCTTGTACATTCTTTCTTGTTCCATTGTTATCTTTAAAAAGAGAGAGAAGAGTTGACATTTGTTCATCAGAGAATCCAGTAGGAGTAGTAGTAGAACCAACAGAATTATTAGACACAATTTTTCCTTTAAAGTTTTGACTACCCCTTTTCTTCCCATGAACAAAGTCACTAGGGTACCCAATGATCTTAAAGCACCTATCAATGGTGTGACCATTGTACCCACAGTTTTCACAAACAACATCAGAGTTAGAGGAAAAATTAGGTCTAACACCATTCTGATTATTAGGTCTAACACCAAAGCCAGCATTACCATTGTGAGGTCTAAAGTTGTTTTGATTACCATTCTGATTAAAGTTTTTGGTTATGGGTCTCAATATATTAGCATTAAGGCTCTGATTTCTTTGAAAATTGTTTCTAGTGGTCCCATTAGACAAAAATGCAGAGGTCTGAGCCTTTTGGGAGTGCCCAAAACTACTGCCAGAAGCCATTCTGTGAGATTCCTCAGCAGAGATGATGACATAAGCTCCCTTAACATCAGGAAGACTTTCCCTAGACAATATAGAACTCCTAAAATTCATATAAGAATCATCCAAACCCATTAAAAACTGCATAAGTTTCAATAGCTGACTATGTTTTTTAAACTTACTAGAAGCAGAACAAACATAAGCAGGCAATTCAATCATAGCATCATATTGTTTCCAGAGAGCATTCAACTTATGATAATAATCAGACAGATTACAACCATTTTGTTTCAAGGTATTAATCTTATGATGCAAGTTAAACATGACAGAACCATCAACCTTATGATATGTTTCCTTTAACTCTTTCCAGACATGTTTGGCCTTTTTAGAGAAAATTTGACCAAGGAAAAGTTCCTCAGATATAGAGTTAAGAATCCAACCCACAACAACAACATTGACCCTGTCCCATTGCCTTGCTAAAACCTCATCAGTTACAGATCTTTTGCAAGTGCCATCAATGAAACCAATTTTATTTTTACCTTCCAAAGCAAGTAACATAGCATTAGCCCAAACTTGATAATTTTCAATTCCCTTAAGTTTCACAGTGACAACAGTTAAAACAGAAGAGTCATTAGGGTGAAAGTGCAATGGATCACTCAGGTCAAGCTTGCTAATAAGTGTAATTGGATCAGTTACACTTATAGCATCATCATCACCATGTTCAGACATGGTGAAGGGTCAAATAGGTCTAAAAAATGAACTCACAATACTGCAAACAAAGTTCTCAGGCATCCAAACCACTCAAGGGTGGCAGGTCAAGGGCAAGCAGCAAGTGAGGATCCAAAATAAGAGGGTATAAATAAAAGAACTACCAACCCCAAAAAAACAAGCAATAAGAACAACAGATTAGCAAATAGCAAATAAAGAGAGAGTTGTAGAGGTGTTACAGTGCTTTCAACCAAATCTCAATCGAACTGTCACTCTTAGATTCACTTAGTCTAAGAAATGACAGAACCTCCTAGTCACAAACCCTAAAAATTTCTTCGAGGAAAAAATTAGGGAAAGTGACCAAATCGACGAACAAACCACCGAATCAACACGAAAAAGGTATGAATCACCACCAATCGAATAAACCACCAACAAAAAGTGAAACCCTAATTTTTTTTCTCAAGAAAAATTAGGGAAAATCACTTTAAACAAGAGATATATCCACCAATCAAACCAATCACCAACAATAATGAATAAGAGAGCAGATCTCAGAAACCTTAATTTTTTCTCAAAAAAATTAACGGTTCAAAACTTTGATTCAAGCAGTAATATTAACAGATCTAGCTATTTCAATAGCAGATCTTCCCAAAAAAGTATAAAAAACCAAAAAACCTCAATTTTATACCAAACCCTAAAAAATTTTCATCGAGATTTAATAACCAGTCTTTGATACCATGCAGAAAAACATGATCAGATAGACCTCAAACACAAAACAACTTTATTTATCAAGGATTTAAAAAATAAAGTAAAATAAAATCAAAGCTACTAGTGCTAATCAAGTGTAGCTCTATTCTCATCTTTATCAATTTTTAAAGATTATTTAAGAACATTAAGGGCAGGATCAGCAGGGTGGCCAAGTCTACAGTGCCAATCATAATGAGATAGAGAGCATGCAACAAGATAGTTTTGATTTTTACAATTAATACCTTCAGTATCTAAATAGCATAAACCTCCACATTGTTTACCAATCCCCAACAGCTTTTTCAGATTCAAATCCTGATTAACAAAGAAGCACTTGTTTTCATCAAACACAACAAATATTCTATTATCTTTAGCAAGCTTATGCACAGATATCCATGTAACACAATACTCATGGATAACCAACACATCAACAAGAATCAGACCATTAGGAAGTTTAAGGGTACCAATTTTAGTTATAATAGCCTCAGTTCCATTTGGGTGAGCAACTTTGATTTTAAGATGAGAAATATCAAACACATTATCAAGTTCCCTATCACTATTAGTCATGTGTTGGTTAGCCCCAGAGTCAATAACCTTCCCATTGTAAGTCATGCCAATTTTAGAACTTGTGTTAGAACAATAAAACTTATCAAAGTTTTCATTAAAGACCTTGCTAGAGTTAAAAACAGTACCTGCCATATTGGCTTGTACATTCTTTCTTGTTCCATTGTTATCTTTAAAAAGAGAGAGAAGAGTTGCCATTTGTTCATCAGAGAATCCAGTAGGAGTAGTAGTAGAACCAACAGAATTATTAGACACAATTTTTCCTTTAAAGTTTTGACTACCCCTTTTCTTCCCATGAACAAAGTCACTGGGGTACCCAATGATCTTAAAGCACCTATCAATAGTGTGACCATTGTACCCACAGTTTTCACAAACAACATCAGAGTTAGAGGAAAAATTAGGTCTAACACCATTCTGATTATTAGGTCTAACACCAAAGCCAACATTACCATTGTGAGGTCTAAAGTTGTTTTGATTACCATTCTGATTAAAGTTTTTGGTTATGGGTCTCAATATATTAGCATTAAGGTTCTGATTTCTTTGAAAATTGTTTCTAGTGGGCCCATTAGACAAAAATGCAGAGGTCTGAGCCTTTTGGGAGTGCCCAAAACTACTGCCAGAAGCCATTCTGTGAGATTCCTCAGCAGAGATGATGACATAAGCTCCCTTAACATCAGGAAGACTTTCCCTAGACAATATAGAACTCCTAAAATTCATATAAGAATCATCCGAACCCATTAAAAACTGCATAAGTTTCAATAGCTGACTATGTTTTTTAAACTTACTAGAAGCAGAACAAACATAAGCAGGCAATTCAATCATAGCATCATATTGTTTCCAGAGAGCATTCAACTTATGATAATAATCAGACAGATTACAACCATTTTGTTTCAAGGTATTAATCTTATGATGCAAGTTAAACATGACAGAACCATCAACCTTATGATATGTTTCCTTTAACTCTTTCCAGATATGTTTGGCCTTTTTAGAGAAAATTTAACCAAGGAAAAGTTCCTCAGATATAGAGTTAAGAATCCAACCCAAAACAACAGCATTGACCCTGTCCCATTGCCTTGCTAAAACCTCATCAGTTACATATCTTTTGCAAGTGCCATCAATGAAACCAATTTTATTTTTACCTTCCAAAGCAAGTAACATAGCATTAGCCCAAACTTGATAATTTTCAGTTCCCTTAAGTTTCACAGTGACAACAGTTAAACAACAGAGTCATTAGGGTGCAAGTGCAATGGATCACTCAGGTCAAGCTTGCTAATAAGTGTAATTGGATCAGTTACACTTATAGCATCATCATCACAATGGTCAGACATGGTGAAGGGTCAAATAGGTCAAAAAAATGAACTGACAATACTGCAAACAAAGTTCCCAGGCATCCAAACCACTCAAGGATGGCATGTCAAGGGCAAGCAGCAAGTGAGGATCCAAAATAAGAGGGTATAAATAAAAGAACTACCAACCCCAAAAAAAGCAATAAGAACAACAGATTAGCAAATAGCAAATAAAGAGAGAGTTGCAGAGGTGTTACAGTGCTTTCAACCAAATGTCAATCGAACTGTCACTCTTAGATTCACTTAGTCTAAGAAATGACAGAACCTCCTAGTCACAAACCCTAAAAATTTCTTCGAGGAAAATATTAGGGAAAGTGACAAAATCAACGAACAAACCACCGAATCAACACGGAAAAGGTATGAATCACCACCAATCGAATAAACCACCAACAAAAAGTGAAACCCTAATTTTTTTCTCAAGAAAAATTAGGGAAAATCACTTTAAACAAGAGATATATCCACCAATCAAACCAATCACCAACAATAATGAATAAGAGAGCATATCTCAGAAACCATAATTTTTTCTCAAAAAAATTAACGGTTCAAAACTTTGATTCAAGCAGTAATATTAACAGATCTAGCTATTTCAATGGCAGATCTTCCCAAAAAGTATAAAAAACCAAAAAACCTCAATTTTATACCAAACCCTAAAAAATTTTCATCGAGATTTAATAACCAGTCTCTGATACCATGTAAAAAAACATGATTAGATAGACCTCAAACACAAAACAACTTTATTTATCAAGGATTTAAAAGATAAAGTAAAATAAAATCAAAGCTACTAGTGCTAATCACGTGTAGCTCTATTATCTACATGATAATTGTTTTACAATCAAAACAATAAAAGTAAGACGAGATTAAACTAGGGTTTGAGATCAAACAATAGAGAGAGAGAGAGAGAGAGAGCGCTGTGTGTTTTTTATAAACACACAGTTACAAGAATGAGCGATCCAAAACAAAGTGAATACGCTCCACACTATATTAACCCTAAAGGGCCTAGAGATTGCACAACAAGATAATGGTCGCTTGACACTTCGTTTCAGCCAATATCAAAATGAATTCACCACAATATGATGATCATGATTGAGCATTATCGCTTGATATAGACGATTCCGATCTCCGACTAACTCCCTTCATCCGTCCATGCAAAACAGCCAACATAATGTTCCCAACACACCACTACCATCAAACTCATAGTTGCATCGGAAAACCCAATTATTAATAACCCCAATGTTGATTATTGTGTTGAAAATCTGATTAGAAACACCACCACCGAAACCATAGTTTCAGCGCAAAACCCAATTGTTGATAACCACAATGTTGATAATTGTGATGAAATACCGGTTAGTACAACCACCACCACCGAAACCATTGTTTCATTGCAAAACCACATTGTTGATAATTCGGATGCAAAAACGGTTAGTTTAATACCGGGCCCCGTTGGTATTGTTCAAGCAGCCAAAATCCGTAAATTAGCAGATAGCCGGGAATATCCCCAGGAGGTCGTGATGTCCACACAAAAGTATATTCAGAAAGTTATTGAGGATGTTGGCGAGGATGTAGATTTTAGTCGTGACCCATGGGTTAGCGTGGTAGAGTTTGTGAATTTTAATGGGGGTATTGTGATTGGGTGTTTAGGCAATGTCAAAACGTTCTTAAGAATGGGAAACTTGAGCAAGTGATTGCGATAATCAAGTCTTGTACTTCGAATGCTTTGGGTGATCTAACTGTAACACTCAAAGACCTTTCGGGGTCTCTTTCTAGGAAGTTCACCACAAAGTCCTTGCCGTAGAGGATCTTAAAAAGGATATTACTATAGGAGCTTCTTTGATTCTTCGTAATGTCTCGGTGTTCACTCCTAAACCATCTATCCATTATCTTAATATTACTAAAAACACCTAGTTAAGGTTTTCAGGAAGGACACATTTATTGAAAATTGTAGTAGCGTAAGTGGTAATGTAAGTTGAGTGGAAGTGGTAATGTAAGTTGAGTATCATCTGTTGCTTGTTGTTTACTTGTTCTAGGTTGTACTTTCTTGTTGTTTTCTTGTTAACAAAATCAATGTTTTGTATGAGAATCTTTGAATTTACCCTACTAAGACACATATATGTTGATCTTTGCTGCTACTTAAGGGTTGTTTGAATCATTGGTTAGCAACCAAAATCAAACAAAGTTACTTCACCGCATATTCTAAGAGTGTACCAATTTTTAATTCATAAAACCTTGGTTTAACCTTTTAAATCCTTGTTGGTGTGTTGTGCAAAATGCTTGGTCAATTTTGGCCAAGTATGAACTACTATTTTATTGATTTTGAGCTATAAGTGTATGAAACTTGAAGTAATCCTTTTGAACCTAATAAAAATAAGACAAGTAAATTGAAGCTAGATCTAACCAGTGCTAACAACTAAAAGCCTACATTTGAAGAAACTGATATAAAATTGATAGAAACTTAACACTATTAGATTTTATTGTGTTTTATGTTTTTTTTATGCAAACGAAGACATAAATAATCTTGACTAGTCCTAGATGAATTAGAGCAACTAAGCCTAACACCTATATGCAAGTAGTGAATAATTATGACCTAAACCCAAACACTCCTTAAACCTTATCGGTTTGTTGATTACCTTAGCAAAGTGCTCTTGTGGCTGATTTAGAGGACTCAAGTGTTATTAAGCCGAGTTTAGATATAATAAGAAGCACAATAAGCAGTGATCAATTAGACGAAAAGAAATGGTACAACTTTATAGAAGGTTGACTTAAAAAGTCAAAACCAAAATACAACCCATAAGCCACATCTGAACTTTCTACAAAAGATGCAAGACAATATATCAATCGTTTTTACATTGATTTTTTAGGATCTTCCAAATTCATTCTTCACAATTTTGTCCCATGTGGTCACTGATGCAAGCTCTAAGATGCAATTCCTTATTGCATGTGGCCTTTTTTTTTAGAGCAGCAGCTTGTTCAACTTTCTTGTTGGACCTCAATTTAGCTTTATAAATATTGGAAGTTGAACATGGCCTAAAAGGATCATTGACTTCATGCTTTTCAGTGTCGGAGTCCGACTCAATTGTTATTACTTCTGCAATTAAGATATGATTCTAGGTTAAAAATCAAATGCTAAAATAGATGTTTGGAACATCACAATTTTTTTCAAAAGCCCAGATTGTTTAACGAAAATTTCTATGATAATAGGTTTACCTTTCTTCAATATCATTCGTTATTTTTCTACTTGAAAAAGCTTTTCTAGCTTTTGTATCCTGATTTCAAGATCATCGAAGCCTTTTTTCAGTCTTCAAAATCTGCCATTGATGCAAAAAAATTAAGTTTTTTTGTTACGTGTGATACGGTTGTTGTTAGTGGCGATTGTATGTAAAAGGGTAATGCCCTAAATGTGATGGGTTGCACCCATATGTATGACAAATGGACTTTTGCAACCCTATAGAGCACATCCAAACACCCCTTAACAAGAACCACAACCATATAACTCACATCTATTACTACATCTCCTGTTATCCTTACATTTATTGTTCATAAAAGTTCATTATCATTTCATAAGTGAAAACCATATTACATTAGATTATATCATATATTACAAAACATGTGATAAACACACCGAAACAAACAACACTTAATCACTAAGACGTGAAAGCATTCTAGTCGTGAACACAATGTTGGCTGTCGCAACACGGCGGGCTGCTATAACCAGCTCACTCAACCTCGCTACCATTTCCTCATTACGCTCACGAATGTTCTTCAATTACACGGTACCTTCAACTACAGGAATACAACCCGTCAGAATGCCTACCTCAAGGTTCTGATGGTTGATCCTCTCCTTAACTTCATCAATTAGGACCTGAAGGTATATGCAAGATTATGATCCATTTTCCTGCCAAAATGAACAAACAATTGTCTCTTCGTGCGAGACGAGTTTGCATCACGGGTCAATCTATCACATAATACCAATCTCCTCCCACCGCCAGCTTGCTTTGCCATTTTTTTTATGTGTAAGTCTAAGTTTGGGTTTGAAAATGTGGTAGGATAACTTATATTTATAGGGTAGAGTTTAAGTTTCATCCCAGAATCGGAGAGTCAGACGAAGTTAGTGTTAGTCCTCTTTTCAAAGGTCGTGCAAATTAAATCCTCGAAAAGGTATTAGAAATGTGACGGTTATGGTTTGAATGGCGAGAAAAACCTTTCGAGGACCTTTTTTTGCATGAAAAAAAGGTAGGTAAAGGATTTCGGCTGTAAACGACTGGAATGATGAAAATACCCTAACGTGCATGGCACTTGAAGGAGTTAACAGGGGATAAAGCCTGAAAGTTAAAAAAAATGTCAGAAGGTGGAAGGTCAAGTTCTCATGGACACATTTTGAAAAAACGAAAGGTGACGGTTATGGTTTGAATGGCGGGAAAAACCTTTCGATGACAATTTTTTTTGCATGAAACAAAAGGTGAGTAAAGGATTTCGGCTGAAAATGATGAAAATACCCTCACGTGCATGGCACGTGAATGAGTTAACGGGAGATAAAGCTTGAAAGTTAAAAAATGTCTACTGAGTGACAAAAATTGTACGATTTTAACAAGTATATTGACAAAATTGCCAAATGTTTTCACTAAAATTGCATTTTTTCAAAATCAAAGAACAAAATTTACACTTTATCCGAACTATGTTAAAGATAGAGCTAAGGGCATATGCAATGCATCAAGTGATTATAACTTGATGCATTTAATGCATTAATGATTTTCATTTTTAATTGTTAAAAGTTATATCAAAGACTTAGCACATATCAAGTTTTTGTAAAAAGCTATACCAAAAAGTCTTTCATGCAATGCTAAAAAACCCAAAAAATGACTTTTTATAATAGTAAAAAGTCTTTCAATGATTTTCCCATTGCATATGCTCTAATGGCACTTCCTCAGTTTGTGCGATAGCACTATATCTATCCAACTATAGCACTATACTATTCGCACATGACTAGATTGGAGATAACTTGACGGGTTCTATGAGTACTTTTTTACATTTCCGTTTTAATTATGTTTTTTATATTTTAACTGACTAATATAAAATTCTGAATTCATTGTTACATAAATTTGAATCCAATAAAACCTTCTCTATTTAAAAGTTAACATGATCTAAAGCTTGTTTGCAACTAATACGAATTGAACTTCAATTTTTTTCACTAACATACGGGTTGTCTTGTCTCCCATGGCCTAAGCAAGCATTTAACTATTTGCAATTTAGAAAAGAAAATATCTTACATGCATTTAACAATCGTTTATGGTGGCTTTAGTGCCGGGTTTACAAACGTCTTTTTCTGGTTTTTCTTTATTTTCCACTTTTTTGGATGTGATGATGGACATATATTTCAAACGTATATAACTTTGACTAGACTTAACACCTTAATTTGCGGTAACCTGCCCACCGTTATACTATAAGTTTGTCGAAATTTAATGACTCACCAAAATTATCTTGCTTTTTAACTTTAACAACATGGATGATCATTGCCTTTTATTCAATAAATTTTTTATTGTACACGTAGCAATTTTGATATATATGTTTTGCTAACATGATGTTCAACGTAGACATTACGGAGTTGATAGCGGCTCCTTTTACATCAATTGTTATATCAATTTTTTTCGTAAATTGTCAACACGACGTAACAATTCAAACAGTTTGACTTTTATTTGGTCAAAGATAATAAAATCTCATTGACGATTAAGTCAAGTACATGTACCACACCACCTACTAACATCTCACTTATATAATATTACGTTATAAAACGATATTACAAACGAAGTTAGTGTAGCTGAGAAGTGAGAACCGGAACCTCAAATGATTAAACTATTGTATTTATATGTTAAATCAAATTTACACGGCCATTTTAAAATAAACTAGCATAGTATTTACGTAAGGCCGAAAAAGTGGGGAGAAAAATCCCTGAGTTGGGTCTACATGGCAAAACTCACGCGTAAATTTATCATAAATCTCAGTATCTCACTCAAAACCTAGTCAAACCTCACGCGTGGGTTGGGGTTCTTAGAAAAAAAAACCATTATCGACAGCTTTGTTACTTCTCGTAAAACACCTCATGTGGGCCCCATTTCTATATACCCCATTTAAAACACATCAAAATCAAATTTATATACATCTCTTCATTCCTTCAAAAATTTCAACATGAAATACATGGATGAGTATACGTTTATGTTCCTCGATTTAATGATCGACAATGAAGAAATTTTGGTGAATAGCGCTCGTGTTCGGTTGCTTGCAAGAGCGATGTCATTTTTTTAAAATAGACGACAACCAAGAGTGCCGAGAAACCCGGTTAATCGAGATCGTTATGGTGCCCATGATTGTTTAGTTGCCGCATTTTTAAGTGACAACCCGATCTACAACGAACGAGAATTTCGGAAGACATTCTGAATGACTCGTCAACTTTTCAACGATATAGTTGCGACTGTAACTGCTCATGATCCTTACTTTAGTGTATATATCGACTGTACTAGAAGAGAAGGCATTGCTCCATTGGTGAAATTGTTAATGCAATAATGCCTAAAAACGTTACTTGTATTTTTCGGTCTCGCTTAGTTTTTATTACGACAATATGTAAAAACAAGCATTTACAAAAACAACGAAAAACGAATTCTTGAGTTCAAGTATTTTTTTCATTTTACCCATTTTCACTTAAGGTATGAATAAACAAGTACTAACCTTAATCAAGTGATCAAGTGATTTAATCTTTTCTTAAAACTCACTTTTTATTAAATGTGACAAGTTTTTAATTAAACTTTCTTTTTAAGAAAATGTTTTATTAAATTAAATATTTGAAAATTTAAAAATGGCATATTCACTTTTGATTTGGAATATCCTTTCTGGATATTTTTATAACCAGATATGACCTCCACCACTAAAGGACAAAAAGGGAGCGGAGTATAGCCCGACGGTTCCTTAGCGCATAGGCGGTTCCTTATCGATAAGGTACCGCGGGCTAAGATAAGGAACCGCGGGCAGATATAGCCATTGGCCCTTTGTCCTATAAATAGTGGACCTTTCTCAGATTTTTAATTCACCTCTTTTGCACACAAATTTCTAAATTCAATCATACTTCTTAAATCACTCAAATCCTTGATTGTTTGATTGATTACTACCTGTTTAGAAGTGAATCTATCTCATCCATCCCTTCCTCTTTAAGTGCAAAGAGAAGAACACTATCATTGTGAAGTGTTGAGTCCACCACCAAAGATCCTTTGAAGATCAAATCTTATACATTTGTTGTTGTGTAATAGTTGTGAAGATCCAAGTAGTTGTGTCTATTTGGAAGTTGTGTATGTACTAAGTATAGTTGTGTAGATTGGTCCTAGCTACGATTAGGGATCGACTTTTAGCTTAGGGTCGGAAATTGGTTAAGCGACGTGTACGGTTTTCTCCACCATAAGGAGCTTGTTGTGTAGTGAACTCTCGAGTAAGGAGTACTCGAGTAGTGGAGTAGGAACGAGGAGTGAGCTTCGTTGTCGAACCACTATAAATCCTTGGTGTTTGGTTTGATCTTTCTTTACCCTTAACTCTTTATATTCTTTATTCTTTATGCATATATATTAGTTAGTATTAGTTTAAGTTACACTATCATTGTTCATATTGTGCATAAGAAGATTTCACTTATTTCCTTAAGTCTAAGTTTTTTGAGAAAAAGGAATTTTTGAAAACATCATTTAACAAGTAAATATAAGAAACTATTCAATCCCCCCCACCCTTCTAGTTTCTACAATTGGTATCAGAGCGGGTTGCTCAAGTATTTTTAAAGTATATTGTATTTTAAAACGTGAATCGATCTATGGATTCCAACAAGTACCTAGAAGGGCAATCTATGCAAAGGCCACCACTTTTTGAAACTGATAGTTTTACTTATTGGAAAAATAGATTTGAGACTTACGTGACATCAAAAGATTTAGATCTTTGGCATGTTATTACCAATGGTGATTTTTTACCTTATCAATTTAATGAAGTTTCTAAAACAAAGGAATTGGTCACTTTTGACAAAGCTAATGATGATACTAAAAAGAAACTTTCGAAAAAGAATGAGGCTAAAATGATGATTTATAATGCTTTACCTAAGAAAGAGTATGAAAGGATTTTTATGTGTGAAATCGCTAAAGATATTTGGAACACTCTTTTAGTAACCCACCAAGGTAATAGCCAAGTCAAAGAAAGCAAAATCGATCTTCTTGTCCAGCAATATGAACAATTTGTCATCTTAGAAGATGAAGCTATTGATAGTGCTTTTGCTAGATTTAACACTATTATTACTAGTCTAAAAGCACTTGATGAAGGTTTTTCTAGCAAGAACAATGTTAGGAAGTTTTTTAGGGCCTTACATCCGAATTGGAGAGCAAAGGTCACGACGATCGAAGAATCGAAAGATCTCTCAACTTCATCACTCGATGAACTCATAGGCAACTTGAAGGTTCATGAGATGATAATTTTGAAGGACTCGGAATTGGTAAAGACCAAGAGTAAAAGGAAGTCTCTTGCACTCAAAGCCAAGAAGGCACAAAGCGATCATGATAGTTCCTCGGATAGTGATGACGAGGAGTATGCATTGGTGGTAAGAGATTTCAAGAGGTTCTTTAAAAGACGAGGTCAACACGTGAGGCAACCTAACAATGACAAGAAACCATTCTTAAAGAATCGGTTTACCAAGAACGAAAAGGGTGATAGGAATTGCTTTAGATGTGGTGATCCAAATCATTTCATTAATGAGTGTCCAAAGCCTTCACGCGATAAGAATCACACGGCATTCGTTAGTAGTTCTTGGAGCGATAGCGGTGAAGATGTTGATGACAACCCCAAAGATGATAAATGTCTCATGACTCACACTTCTAAAGAGGTACATTCCGAAACCGAATATTATAGCAGTGATAGCTCCACCTTAGATGATATTGAATTAGAAGGCCAATATGATAATTTACACAAACTTAGCCTTAAATTCATAGAAAAGAACAAAACACTAAAATCAACTAAAACTAAGCTTGAAAATGAGATTAATGAACTTAGGGAAAAATTAGGCAAGCTTAGAAAAATAAAGAAGTTGATATAGGTTGCTTAAGTTGTGAGAAACTTAGGTTAGAGAATGAAGATCTCAAGAGCACCTCCATTAAATTGGAAAAGTTCATGAAAAGTACTAGTGCCCTTGATGATATGTTAAACAAACAAATTCACTCAAAGGAAAGACTTGGTGTAGGTTTTAACTCAGATGAAGCATCAACTAGTGAACCCAAACAAGTCCGATTTTTAGAAAAACCATCTGCTGTACGCGGTCCCAAACTGTATGGGGCGGTTCCTTATCGATATGGAACCGCCGCCATAGATAAGGTACCGCGGCCAGAAAACGTTTTTGATGAAAATCCTGAACTTTATGAAAAATCAAATTTAGGTGAACATCCTAAGCATCTTATTGTTAACAAAGTGAAATTACCTATACTTGACGATAATGCCGTTGATAAGTTCTATAAGCCTTTGAGTAAACCTCTAATGGGAAATAGAAGTTTATCAAGACCATCTTCTACTCCACCAAGAGTACGGAATGAGTCTAGGCCTAGAAGTAGAACGACAACACCTAGAAGAGATAGTCAAAACAATTCACGACCTAGAAGTAAAACTCCAACACCTAGAAGGAATGACCATAACTCTAAACCAAGATCAAATACACGTAGGACAAATAATAAACAACAAAATGGTTATATGAATTTTTATCCTCCTCCCTTTTGTTCCCCATGGGGAAACCCTCCTCAATTCATGCATCCCAACCAAATGCAAGGGATGTTTGGAACTAACAATTTTGGACCCATGAGATATGGGGACCAAATGTTTGATCGTGTTTGTTGTTACCTAGATATGCTTGGGAATTGATTTGGAACCCGAAGAGTGGATTAAGGATAGTGGTTGTTCTAAACACATGACGGGTAATCGAAGTTTGTTCTCACGATACAAAGCATATGATGGAGGTAACGTCACATTCGCTAGTAGTCTACGTGGTAATATCATTGGCAAAGGTACGGTTTCTCTTGACTCCATGACTATTGAAAATGTTGAGCACGTAGATAATTTAGGGTTTAACCTTTTAAGCATAGGTCAAATTTGTGACAATAAGTGTAAGGTCATCTTTTCGGAAAATGATAGTGAAATCGTAAAAGATGGAAAGGTCATTGGAAAAGGTATTAGAAAACATGGGCTTTATGTCATTAAGGTCAATAAGAAGTCAAAAGACAACATATGTCTTGCGACTATAGATGATAGTTCTACTCTTTGGCATAGGAGATTAGGTCACGCTAATATGCGTCTAATTCAATCTTTAGTCTCTAAGGAGTTGGTAAGACACCTCCCCAAGATGAAGTTTGATAGTCACTTTTGTGATGCTGCAAAGTTGGAAAGCAATTTCACTCAAGTCACAAAGCCAAGAATTTGGTTTCAACCTCTCGGTGCTTAAACTCCTACATATGGATCTCTTTGGACCTACCGCCATACGGAGTTATGGAGGTAACCTTTATACCTTAGTTATAGTTGATGACTACTCTAGATTCACTTGGACTAGATTTTTGGCATCTAAGAATGAAGCTTTCGATCATTTCGAAATCTTTAGTCGAAGAATTCAAAATCAACTAGGATGTCCAATTGTCTCTATTAGGACGGATCATGGTAGGGAATTTGATAATGAAGTGCAATTTGGTGCCTTTTGTGAAGCTCATGGTATTACCCATAACTTCTCGGCTCCTCTCGCTCCACAATCAAATGGGGTAGTTGAAAGGAAGAATAGGACCATCCAAGAGATGAGTAGGACGATGTTAAACGAGCAATCTTTGCCTCAAAAGTTTTGGTGCAATGTCGTGGACACATCGACTTATATTCTCAATCGAATTCTTATTCGACCCTTCCTAGGAAAGACCCCCTATGAGATTCTTAAAGGTAAGAAACCCTCATTGGAATACTTTAGGGTGTTTGGAAGCAAGTGCTTTATCCTCAACACCAAAGACTGCCTTACCAAGTTTGACCCAAAGTCTTACGAAGGTATCTTTTTAGGTTATTCCCATACTAGCAAAGCCTACATAGTCCTTAATAGAACCTCGGGCGTAATTGAAGAATCACTTAACGTGACTTTTGATGAAACCCCTCCTTTAACCAAGACACCACCATTGGTTGATGATGACTTGGATGAACTAGAAGTAGTTAGAGCCAAAGAGGTTAGAAAAATAGGAGTTGAACACCTTAGTGTTGAAAAGGAAGAAAACATTAAGGAGTCTAAGGATCATACTCTCAATAATATCATTGGCGACTTAAATCAAAGGACCCTAAGATCTCAAGTCCAAAACCAAAGTAACTTCTTTTGTTTCGTCTCCTTGATTGAACCAAAGAATGTTAAAGAAGCTTTGGCGGATGAGAGTTGGGTCATTGCGATGCAAGAAGAATTAAATCAATTCGTTGCTAATGATGTTTGGGAACTTGTTCCTCCACCTAGATGTTCTACCATTATAGGAACCAAATAGGTATATAGGAATAAGTTAGATGAGAATGGTGTTGTGTCTCGTAACAAAGCTAGACTTATAGCACAAGGCTATAATCAACAAGAAGGGATTGATTATGACAAGACATATGTACCGGTAGCTAGATTAGAATCCATTAGAATCCTTTTAGCCTACGCTTGTGCCCTAGATATTAAGCTTCAACAAATGGATGTAAAGAGTGCGTTTCTTAACGGTTTGATCAATGAGGAGGTAAATGTGGCTCAACCTCCCGGCTTTATTGATTTTGAGAAACCGGATCATGTTTACAAGCTTAAGAAGGCATTTTATGGTCTTAAACAAGCACCCAAAGCTTGGTATGATGGACTTAAAGCATTTCTTGTCAAACATGAGTATACCATGGGAATGTTAGACAACACTCTCTTTACAAAGAAGAAAGGTTCTCATCTCATAATCGTGCAAATATATGTTGATGACATTATATTTGGCTCAACTTGTCAAGAATTGTGTGATGACTTTGCCAAAAATCATGCATGATGAATTCGAAATGAGTATGATGGGAGAACTTAACTTCTTTTTAGGACTCCAAATTAAACAAATGGACGATGGTATTTTCTTTAGTCAATCTAAGTACGCTAAAGAAATGCTAAAGAAATTTGGATTAGAAGAATCTAGACCAATGAAGACCCTTATGGCCTCGGATACTAAACTCACCGTAGATGATGATTGTGAGTCGGTAGACAACACCAAATATAGAGGTATGATTGGTAGTTTGTTGTACCTAACGGCAAGTCGACCGGATATCATGTTTAGTGTTTGCCTTTGTGCTCGCTTCCAAGAGGCTCCCAAAACCTCTCACCTTGAAGCGGTTAAGCGTATCTTCTGATACATTAAAGGCACTATATGATATGAGTGTATTTACTCATACCATTTGTAGCTTAAAACAATGAAATATTGCACAAAATATATCATATATGCCTTGGATATGCTTGTTTCTTGTTTGAATGTGTGTAGGTACCAAGTTCACGAAAACCGATGAAAACTGGCACGAGATTGATGAAAAAGACCGAGGAAGCCAAAACCGAGCTCGACTTTAGAGGATTATATCATTTATCAAGTTTACGGCCAAGTGGGATCCACATTGGGTTAATGGGCCCAAAAGCCCATTTTAAAAGCATGTTATCTACTTTGGAGTTTAAAGCCCATTATGAGCCCAACAACAAATTATTTGTAGATGGATGAAGTACTTTATTGTGGGAAGTTCAAAACCAAAGCTCAACACAAAAGAGACGATTGTTAATTTTGGGCCCAAGCCCATGGAACCAGCAAAAGTAAACAAAGTCTTAGGGTAATTTTTAAAACGTGTAAATACGTTTTGTTTCTTGCTCGGTCAAACTTTCTACCTACACATCACTTTCATCCATTTAATAACCAAACTGTTACCCACCATTTGTCTCCTATCCACCCACTTATTAAATTACTCCACTCACATCTCTCACACACACATTAAATAAAAGTCTCGATGATATCTATGTATCATCTTCCCCAATTTTTCTCTCAACAAAACCAGTAAAAAACCCTTACTGTTCCAAACCCTAGATAGTAAAAAGTGAATAACACATGGGGCTTTTCATTTTATCAGTTAATTCACATAAAAAGAAATAAAAGCCCCATGGTTTAAGGAAGAGAGTAGATGGAGAAGGACTTGATACGTGGTGATTCATTATTGGAAGCAACACCTGATATCTCCAATCCCACCAATCACAAGCTGCAAAAGAAACACAACTAGCACACGGATGCCACGTTGGCAATCCGTGTGCTAGATTGAGTGATATCCACCATCCGATTAAAGAGAGAGAAGAAAAATTAAGATCAAAGGCTCAGAATCAAGAGGAATATTCCTTAAATATTCGGATATTCGTCCTCAGCAAAGCCATTAGGGAGGCTATAAAAACCCCCAATTATCTTGTAAAAGTCATCCTTTTCTTTACTTTAAAATTATGCTGTAGAAATAGTTGTAGGATTTAATTGTGTATTTCCTTTATAAAGCTTTGTAATTTTACTGAAATTAATGAAAGTTCGTTTATTTTAAATTCCATTCGTGTCTAATTTTATCTCGGTTACTGCTTTAAATTGTTATTTAAATTAAACCTTATTTCTGTTTCACAAGTATAATTGTTGAGATGTTAATTATAAACTAAGTAATAGTTTATAATTAATGTTGAAAAGTGAAGTTTGGATCTAGCTTATCCCCACTGGATAAGTGTTAAAATAAAGAATCTATTCCGATTCGAAACTGGTTCGAGTATTGATATGATGGTTAGGTGATAAATGGTGTTCAAAGTAATGGTGAATGGTGGTTCGAGTTTCGGATCATAAGGTTGTTCAGCACAACCTTCGGCACAACGGTTATCCCAAAAGGTTCCATCTCTTTTCCATTTTTTTTAAGTTTCGTTTTATAGGTGTATTAAATCTGCTTATATGAAAGTTTTTCTTTACTGTTTAAATGATTTTGATATATAAGATGCTAGTTAGTTTTTGTTATTGTTTTTATTAAGGTTTAAATGTGAATGTCTATGATTGTAAAAGATGTTTGGATGAGGATTGATATAGTTTGGAGTCTGGTTGTTACTGATTAATAATTTGAGTTATCAGGATTTTGGTTTCTTACTGTTAAGATGAATTTGTCCAGGTTGCTTGTATGAATACAAATGTTAATCTGGTATTAAGTGTAGATTTGTTTGCTGATGTAATTGTAATAGCTGTTATTTACTTTTTAGTCATACTATTTTGAAGTAATTAGTTAAGTTTTATATTACTGTTATAATTATCATCTGATTGTTCGAATTCGTCGAGTACTTAATACTGAATTAGGATATAATAATCTTTTTGATTAACTTGAATCTGAATAAATGAGTTTGCTGTAGGTTTCATAGGTTTGTATCTGCTAGTTTAAGTTTGAATGTTGATTTTGTTAATATCAGTTTTTATTTGGTATCGTTTTGCTGAATTATCTGCTTAATTGATATATTGATTTTGTCTGCTGGATCTTGTTTATTATATGATTGTTGTTTGGGTATTTCTGCATTTTTATTAAAGTAACTGCTTATCAGAATAACTAATCTGATAAGCTCACAAGCTTTGTCCTCACAAGCTTTGTCCTCACAAGCTTAAAGCTATTAAGCTGTCAAAAAGTTCTCTCCTGAGACTTTTCTTTTATTCATCTGTAAAAATAAATTTGTTCCAAAAATTATGTTGCTTATGGGGCTCGAACTCGAGACCCATTGTTTGATTGTTAAACGTGTTAACCATCTGGGCTATAGGCCTTTTTGATTTTATTCTCCTTTGTTAAATTAATATAGTGTATTTAGATTTTATCAGATTTTCATTTAATGAGGTTTTATTACTCTACATTCGTTTCTAAATATTTTTTGTTTTCAATTAAAGTTTAATTAAATTTTATTTTATTAAAATAAGTTTTAGATAAATAATAAATAATAAAATAAAAATAAAAAAAATGTTTTTATTTAAAAAGTTTAATTAGTTTAAATTTTTATTAATTAGATTTTTTTTTATAACTTTAGATTTAAATAAATATAGTTTTTAATTGGATTTGTTTTATAGAAATTTTAATAAAGTAAATTATTTTTAAAAGAGATTAATTAGATTTTTAAATAGATTAAATTTTAAATAGTGTTTTAATTTTTAAGTTGTTAATTGATTGTAGATTTTAAAATAGGCGGGGTTTACGATTCATGCACTTTAGGTTTATTTTAAATAGCTTAAAATTTGTAGATTTAAATTGTATTTTAAAATCCGAAAACCAATTCAAATCAATTGTCCAAATCAAAGCAAAACGTCTCAAATTCATAAGATCTTCGTGTACAACGAACTCGACTCACCCACGTGTTTAATTGAATTCGTCATTGGTATAATTAGTCTATTACTTTTTCCTAAAGGTAATTTTCTAATTTACCCTATAACGTATCCAAATTATCACTATACTATCCACGAAACATAAAAAATTTTGGCGCCGCTGCCGGGGATCTTGTGTACGATTCGCTTTTGTGGAGATTTGTTGATCGTGGATTTGAAGACCCTTTCCGTCCTCGGAAAGTTTTGTTATTTTTCTATTATATAGTATGTATCGTTTTTCTCGTTTTTTGTGAATAATATATTGTATTACGTAGAACAATAATTTTACATATCTTTCAAATAAGCCTTAGTTGGGATTTCATCACCTAGCTATTGTATTCGAACCCAAAACAAAATAAAAGGCAAAATAGATAAATACTAATAAGAAGTTTGAACTTGATTTATACAAACTATAAGGTGGGTATAAGGCGACGTGCTATAAAAGGCCGTCTAAGGAAAAAGGTTTTTAAGTGCTTTGTGCCACCTCGTTTTCCCGCTTGCTTGTGCGTATATTGAGAGGGACTACCTATTACTGGGTTTGCCGACTCAAGTAGTAATAAATCTTATTTTTTGTTGTTTACTTATTGAACCTCGAGACGTTTAGGTTTTCACCTATCGTTTCAATGTCGACCGAGGGTAATTTACTTCCATAGTAGTTATCCTTATTCCTTGTTTTTTATCGATCATTATTGATTGAGCAATACCAAATAAAATACCAAAAATAATCTTCTTCTTGTCTAATTTCTTTTCTTCAATCCTCTAAATTCTCGTCTTTGTAGTGTATGCAATTACGTTCTTCACGTCTTGTGATTGATTTAAATATGCTTGAAAATATTCCTCGTAGAAATAGAAATCGTCAACGACGAATAGTGGAACCCGAGCTTCCACCTATTGTTGTAGAGATGGCCGATAACCGAACAATATAGGAATTGCTCCGTGCACCCACCGAAGGGTATGGGGAAGCAATCGTTGTGCCGGCTATTTTGGCGGATCATTTTGAGATTAAGACGGGTCTTTTATCGCTCATTCGTGCCGACCAATTTCGTGGCAATGAGACCGATAGCCCGCATTCTCACATACGGAATTTTAATCGAATTACCTCGACTCTCAAGTTTAGAGATGTGCCGAATGACGTGATTAAGCTCATGCTTTTTCCGTACTCGCTCGAGGGTAATGCTAAGCTTTGGTATGAGAAAGAACCACCGGGTTCAATTTTAACTTGGGATGATTTAGTGTCAAAGTTTATGAATTATTTCTTTCCACCATCTAAGACTACACACTTTAAGAACGAGATCACTAGATTTGAACAAAAAGTGCATGAATCGTTTGGGATTGCTTGGGAGAGATTTAAAGATTTGTTGAGACAATGTCCACACTACGGTTTCTCGGAATTGCATCAAATAAATACTTTTTATAATGGGCTAAATATGATTGAACAAGATTCTTTAAATGCCGCCGCGGGTGGTAATCTTTTAAGAAAAACTCCGAGAGACGCGTGGAGAATAATTGAGGATAAGTCTAGAGCACAATATTCACGAAACACACTGGTTGTTTCTAATGTGAATTCATCTAATGTCGAGATTGCTAGATTGGACTCTAAGATTGACACGCTTTTGAATGAGATTAGGAAGAATCCTCATGGATCGATTAATATGGTTGAGAATGTTTGTGTTTCATGTGGTGGAGCACATCCTAATTATGCTTGTTTAAACACGGGTTTTAATCAAGCTAGTGCTTTTGCCGCGACGGGAACTTATGGCTCCAACGGTCAAGTTCCTCGTCAAAATCATGTTGCTCCACCAGGTTTTCCACCGGTTCAAAATAGGTACAACAATGGAAACAATGGGAATAATTTTAACCGTGGTAACCAAGGGAATTTCAATCAAGGAAATGGGTTTAATGCTAATCAAAACAATCAAGGTTTTCAAGGGAATAATCAAAATGATTTGTCAAGCTATATTAAATCAAATGAGGCAAATTTGAAAGCTTTTCAAAATAACATACAAGGGCAAATTAATACTTTGAGACTCGATTTTCAAAATACGATAAAAGGGCAAAATAACAAGATTGAGCTTAATCAACAAAGGCTAGAGCAAACCCAAAGTCGTATGCAACAAAATTTGGAACAAGGTCAAAATAAATTGCTTTCGATGTTTGAGGGATTCATGTCTAAACCGTCATCTTCTTCGGGTTGTTTACCTAGTGATACCACTCCAAACCCGAAGGGAGAGCTTAAGGCCATAACCGTTTATGATGATTGTGATAATTTAGATGAAGTTGAAGTGATTGAGTTTAAGCCTCCACCTAAGGAAACTTTTCTAGAAGTCACTAGGGCTACTTTGAATGTGATTAGTACCTCGGTTTTCTTTGATTTCTTTCCCGAGAAGTATAAAGATCTAGGTCAATTCTTGATACCTTGTGTTTTCAATGAGCTTGGGGTTTGCAAAGGCCTTGCCGATCTAGGAGCTAGCATAAACATCATGCCCCTAGCCCTTTGGAAGACAATTGATTATGTGCCTCTTAGTACCACTCGTATGATCATTGAGCTTGCTAATGGAACCACCACTCGACCGGTTGGTATAGCGGAAAATGTCATAATGAAAGTGGAGAATTTCTTGTACTTAGCCGACTTTGCTATAGTCGATTATGAGACCAATCCTCGTGTGCCAATTATTCTAGGAAGACCATTTTTGTGCACCGCTCAAATTCAAGTTGATATGATGAAAGAGGAAATTAAATTGTTTTATGGAGATAAAAGCATTGTTTTTAAACCGGAAAAGATTCCAAGATTTGCTCCTAAGAAAGTTGAAAGTGTTAAACTTGTTGAAACAATTGAAAGTGATAAAAAAGCTCTTTTCGATAAAGGTGTTTTTCCCATTTTGGAAACTTCTATTTGTGATAAAGGAAAGTTAAAATCAAATGAAGAAGCTTGCTTTGTTGAAACATGTTGTAACCTTTCCTCATCTACACTCATTCCTGCTAAGATTGAAAAACAAATAGATGATTACTTGAGTGAGCCATTTGATGCTAGTGAGTTTGTTAATGAGAATTTTGATCCCGAGAGTGACATTGCTTTAATTGAACAATCTTTGAAAATGGACTCATTTTCACTCTCTTCTATGGATCATGTTGATGTTCTTAAGGCACAATCTTCAATTGAAGAGCTTTTGATTCCTAACTTCACAATGAGTGAGGTTAGTGACTATTCATGTGATAAGTTCATCGATGAACTTTTTGCTATCATTGATCCACTTCCACGGGGAAGTGAAGACGTTTCCGATCTCGAGATCGAACGTGATTCTTGTGTTTTACCTACCATTCTCGAGGAATTCGCCGATGAATTGCCTTTAAATGAGAATGATGATCTTGTATCCGAGTGTGACACACTCGATACTTTGACGGATATTTCTTGTGATGACAAGGATGACGACACTTTTGTGACCTACTCAAATCCTCTCTTTGAACCTTCATTGAACAATAATCCGTTGTTTCAAGAGGATTTTGAGAGCATCATACCTCTTATATCTCACAACCTTTGTGATGATGATCTTCTTATGAAGGAGGTTGATGAGTTTCTTTATATAGACATTCCTTCGGAATTTGAGGAAGAGTCTAATGAAGGTGATGAAGACTCTTGGTTTGATCACCCGATTTATGATGATGACAATGTTGACCCGGAGGGAGAAATTACTTTGCTCCTATTATCCTTCCCACTCGCTTTGATCTTAATGTGCGGGTTTTTCATGCGACTCGTTTTGAGTACCATGACCCCTTTATTCACATTCATAAGAGTGAAAAGGTCAACAAAGTCATGCAAGTTGAAACCACTATGGTTGAGACTTTTGTTCCACCATTACTTTGTGCTTCATATGATTTTGGATTAGCATGGGGGGACGACACCTTGTTGTCTATTCCTTTCTCCACCGAGGACGAGGTATTCGATCCCGGAATCGTCGATTTAGGGAAATCTCGGCCTTTCACCGATGCAATAATTGAAAGACTTTTCTTTCATCTTGGTACGAGTTTATCTCGTGGAGCATGCTACATCCATACAATTGTTTGTGACTACTATCTCTTTTTAGAGATTTGTGTTAGAGTTTTATCCTTTCGTTTGTCATCCGACAACGAGGATGAGATATTTGACCCCGGCATCGTGCTTTATGTTGGATTCTATTCCTATATGCCGGTTTTCACCACTTTCCCTAAGGACCAATGAATGCGGGGATCGAGTCGAGCTCATGACTCGGTGAACAAAAACGAGTACATTCTATCTTCTTTCTATTTTCTAACACCTAATAAGGCTTGATCTTTCAAGCTCGTGCTCGTGATTTGTTGTGTTGTGATATTAGGTACGACCCTAATTTTTGAAGACTCTCGTGTTCGGTTTTTGCCGGTCCACTTGCTCTTCCATTCTTTGAATGCCAAAAGGGGCACACTTTCTATCCCTTGATTTTTATCGACTAACGTTTTATCTTGAGGCATAATTAATAAACGGCTTATAGATTTGCGTGCTCTTTCCATGCTAGGAATTTGCATTAGACTCTTCGTGTTTTAGCAAGGAGGTGTCACTCTTGAGCTAAGAAACATTGAGGACAATGTTTGGTTTTAGCATGGGGGAGTAAATCGATATAATCGCTTGCAATTGCTTTTGTCGTGTCTAAACGTAGTTTTCTCATTTTTCATAAAAAATTTAAATTTTTTGTGTTATTTTTAATAAGAAAATAAGTGTTTTTAACACGAATGTAGGCTTTAAATAAGAATAGTTTTTGACTCGACTCGGTTTTTAACCTTAGCTTTTCCTTAACGTATTTGAATTAAGTTTTGCTAGGCTATTATATAGGGAGCTCTAAAACGCGAAAGTCTTAATTCATACGAGTTAAGAACAAGAACTTTTCGCAAGCTCCTATAATTGATCCTAGAAAGTCGTCTAACAAGGGAACTTTAAAACGCAAATTCTAAAACTTGAAAAAGTATAAGAAGATGCAAGATCCTATAGATGACTTGAAAACCCAAAACTTTGATTTAATAGGCTAAGTATCCATTGATTTCACATTTTTGGAATTTTACAGTAAGGAGAACAAGAGATGATAGAGTCAATTATAAGTTTCGTATTCTTTCGGGAATTTATGTGAGTTAATTATAAGCCTATTCTCCAATCGCTTGTTAATAAATTTAATTGCAATAAATAATGTTGAACGATTTGAAAAGTTACTTAGCTTCTAGCCCAAGATCGTTTAAAAGTTGCTCGGTATGGATTAGAGTTCATAGCCAAGGCATAACTTATTGAAGCGGGATGCGAAGATTGGCGAGTCCAAAAAGGTCCTAACAAGACATGAGGGCTATGTTTTATTGCTAAAGATCTCAAGTGATGTGAAGATTCATTTATCAAAAATCAATATGAAGGATCGAGACACACGACGAAAAGCAAATACTCCCAAAAAGTCATGGAGAAGTCTATCCAAAAAGACCAAAATAAGGTATGAGGATAAATGAAGCCAAGTCCAAAAAGGAGGCGGATCGTTGTAAATCAAAATCCCAAATAAAGATTGGAGAAAAATGAAGAAGTCGTGGTCCAAGTATGAATCTCTCAAAAATTCAAGTGAAGAAATATTATGAAGAGAAGACCATTATTTCATGAACGTCTCTCAAGGTTGGAAGTATAAAGTCACTGCCAAATATCGGTTCGAGAAAGGTCTCAAATCGCGAAACAAGTTATGCTAAGATATGAACTTTATGAAATCATGAGAAGCAGTTTTAAAAGATTTTGTCCTTTAGCTAACTATGGATTAAATCGTTCACTTTATTTTCGGCCTAATAAATTATCGAAATAAGTCAACAATGCATCTTCGTGATCATTCAAGACAACAATAAAATTTAAGAGATACACTTAGGAATAAGGGAGTCTAAGTGAATAATTGGCCCACATGAGTTCGTGTTAGTCTACCAACTTATAATAACAATGATCTTGTTTTTGCACTTGGCATGGAAAAGTGAAAAGTCGAGGATGATGAATCTATTTGAGTTTTTATGATCCTTAAATTTATTTTATGTCTTTACAAAATAAAGTGTCTTAAGTTGAATAATGGTGTAGCTATAGTTTTATTCTATCATTGCGTGAGGACACGACAATTGCTTAGCATGGGGGAATTTGATATGAGTGTATTTATTCATATCATTTGTAGCTTAAAACAATGAAATATTGCACAAAATGTATCATATATGCCTTGGATATGCTTGTTTCTTATTTGAATGTGTGTAGGTACCAAGTTCACGAAAACCGATGAAAACCGGCACGAGATTGATGAAAAAGATCGAGGAAGCCAAAACCGAGCTCGACTTTAGAGGATTATATAATTTATCAAGTTTACGGCCAAGTGGGACCCACATTTGGTTAATGGGCCCAAAAGCCCATTTTAAAAGCATGTTATCTACTTTGGAGTTTAAAGCCCATTATGAGCCCAACAACAAATTATTTGTAGACAGATGAAGTACTTTATTATGGGAAGTTCAAAACCAAAGCCCAACACAAAAGAGACGATTGTTAATTTTGGGCCCAAGCCCATGGAACCAGCAAAAGTAAACAAAGTCTTAGGGTAATTTATAAAACGTGTAAACACGTTTTGTTTCTTGCTCGGTCAAACTTTCTACCTACACATCACTTTCATCCATTTAATAACCAAACCGTTACCCACCATTTATCTCCTATCCACCCACTTATTAAATTACTCCACTCACATCTCTCACACACACATTAAATAAAAGTCTCGATGATATCTATGTATCATCTTCCCTAATTTTTCTCTCAACAAAACCAGTAAAAAACCCTTACTGTTCCAAACCTTAGATAGGTAAAAAGTGAATAACACATGGGGCTTTTCATTTTATCAGTTAATTCACATAAAAGAAATAAAAGCCCCATGGTTTAAGGAAGAGAGTAGATGGAGAAGGACTGGATATGTGGCGATTCATTATTGGAAGCAACACCTCATATCTCCAATCCCACCAATCACAAGCTGCAAAAGAAACACAACTAGCACACGGATGCCATGTTGGCAATTTGTGTGCTAGATTGAGTGATATCCACCATCCGATTAAAGAGAGAGAAGAAAAATGAAGATCAAAGGCTTAGAATCAAGAGGAATATTCCTTGAATATTCGGATATTCGTCCTCAGCAAAGCCATTGGGGAGGCTATAAAAACCCCCAATTATCTTGTAAAAATCATCCTTTTCTTTACTTTAAAATTATGCTGTAGAAATAGTTGTAGGATTTAATTGTGTATTTCCTTTATAAAGCTTTGTAATTTTACTGAAATTAATGAAAGTTCGTTTATTTTAAATTCCATTCGTGTCTAATTTTATCTCGGTTACTGCTTTAAATTGTTATTTAAATTAAACCTTATTTCTGTTTCACAAGTATAATTGTTGAGATGTTAATTATAAACTAAGTAATAGTTTATAATTAATGTTGAAAAGTGAAGTTTGGATCTAGCTTATCCCCACTGGATAAGTGTTAAAAAAGAATCTGTTCCGATTCGAAACTGGTTCGAGTATTGATATGATGGTTAGGTGATAAATGGTGTTCGAAGTAATGGTGAATGGTGGTTCGAGTTTCGGATCATAAGGTTGTTCAGCACAACCTTCGGCATAACGGTTATCCCAAAAGGTTCCATCTCTTTTCCATTTTTTTAAAGTTTCGTTTTATAGGTGTATTAAATCTGCTTATATGAAAGTTTTTCTTTACTGTTTAAATGATTTTGATATATAAGATGCTAGTTTTTCTTAAAGGTAATTTTTTAATTTACCCTATAACGTATCCAAATTATCACTATACTATCCACGAAACATCACTATACATTTAGGATTATGGTATCATAAAGGGACCGGCGTAGAAACCATTGTCTACGCGGACTCGGATCATGCGGGAGACTATGTGGACCGGAAAAGCACTAGTGGTGTTTGTACCTTCATGGGTTTTTGTTTAACTTCTTGGTTCTCCAAGAAACAAACCGCTCTTGCGATATCCACCAGGGAAGCCGAGTATGTGAGTGCCGGAAAAGCATGCCAACAAGCTCTATGGATGAAGCAAGCGCTTGTTGATTACTGGATTCGTCTTGATGATGTTCCCATCATGTGTGACAATAAGGGTGCTATAGACCTTAGCAAGAATCCCGTGCAACATTCGCGAACCAAGCACATAGAAATTCGTCACCATTTTCTTAGGGATAATGTTCAAAAGGGGAACATTTCAATTGAGAAGGTACCCTCCGAGGATAACTTAGCCGACATCTTCACTAAGCCACTTAAGAGTGAACCTTTTAATTACTTGCGTCTAGGTCTAGGATTAATGGAACATATTCCTTAATTGCTTTCCTTTATTGAGTCTCTTTCTTGAAAATCTTCTCTTCTCCTTTTCAAAATCCTCAAAGGCTCTTTCAAAATTGGTTGAGAAATGTTTTGACATTGTTAATTCAATCTAAAAACGTTTTTCATAGATTCTTGCTATTAATCTCGAGCTTACATAATTCATATGTATGATTCTCTCAAACATAGAAAGAACAAGATAGAATCATGGAGGATCATTGTGTCATGACTTAAGGTCTTGTCTTACACACCTCCTACATCGATTTTTAAAATCTATGTATTTTGGTCAATCTCTATTTGGTGAGTTAGTATGTGTTCTCTTTGTCTATCTTTGCTTTCAAGCATATCCCTATGTTAAGTTAGACTAGAAAAATAAGATTTGCTGAAAAATCTTCCTTCACCACCAAAACTCAACCACTGTAGGCGGTTCCATATATGAACCGCGGTTCCTTATCAATAAGGAACCACCGGAAGCAATAAGGAACCGCGGACAGTGCTTCCTTATTTTTCGGGTATTTTTAAATTCCAAATTTGTTCCAACATTTTTGAGAATCTTTGCTTCAACCCTTTGACCACCCCAAAAATACCTTGAGCTTTCCCTATTAAACCATAAGCATTTTGCCTTACTTCACATCCTAAAATGTCTTACTCTCCTAATGAAAGCCTTGATTCTCCTCCATTCTCCCCAATTGCTTTCAATCCCAATTCACCCAAGAACACTCTTAATCACATCTCTCCTACCAAGAATGTTGATTGTGGAACATCTTTTCTTCCACCACCACCCTTTAGTGTTCTTCCTCCTTCTCATGATAATGTCATGCACCATGGGACATATTGTCATTGTTGTCAATATCAACATCTTACTATGGCACACATCTATGAGGAGTTGAGCTACATCAAGAGTCTCTTAATCAAGCCTCCTCTTCACTTTGATTATGAGATCTCCACCAAGCCACCACCACCACATTCCACCACTACCTTGTCTTTCATATAAGCATTGGTTGCTTATCCTCAAGACACTTTTTTCTTTTAAGCAAATCTTAGAATTCTATATTAACTAGGATTAGATTTATGCCTTTGGCTTGTTTTCTATTTCATACATCTTTGTATGACTATTTTCTTATTTTTATATGACTTCACTTGGATCTTAGTCTTTGTGTTTTCTTCTCTTTTATTCTTTTAGTGTGACCTTTAGCTATGTCTTGTTGGTTGTTTCTTTTGTTCAACTAACCCTTCCATGTAGCTTGTCACCATATCTCGATTCCTCGGTACCCCAAGCTAGGGGAGTAAGCACCAAGGGGGAGTCTTTGCAAAGTTCGTATCTTCAACACCGACTTGTGCAACCTTTTTGCTTCGACAAAGGGGGAGAAATGAATAAAACCGTCTTCGAAAATCTTGTGTTTTGTATGATTGAGTTTATATATTGTCAGAATAAAAAAGGGGGAGATTGTTAATGCAATAATGCCTAAAAACGTTACTTGTATTTTTCGGTCTCGCTTAGTTTTGATTACGACAGTATGTAAAAACAAGCATTTACAAAAACAACGAAAAACGAATTCTTGAGTTCAAGTATTTTTTTTCATTTTACCCATTTTCACTTAAGGTATGAATAAACAAGTACTAACCTTAATCAAGTGATCAAGTGATTTAATCTTTTCTTAAAACTCACTTTTTATTAAGTGTGACAAGTTTTTAATTAGACTTTGTTTTTAAGAAAATGTTTTATTAAATTAAATATTTGAAAATTTGAAAATAGCATATTCCCTTTTGATTTGGAATATCCTTTCTGGATATTTTATAACCAGATATGACCTCCACCACTAAAGGACAAAAAGGGAGCAGAGTCTAGCCCGGCGGTTCCTTAGCGCCTAGGCGGTTCCTTATCGATAAGGTACCGCGGGCTAAGATAAGGAACCGCGGGCAGATATAGCCGTTGGCCCTTTGTCCTATAAATAGTGGACCTTTCTCAGATTTTCAATTCACCTCTTTTGCACATAAATTTCCAGATTCAATCATACTTCTTAAATCACTCAAATCCTTGATTGTTTGATTGATTACTACTTGTTTAGAAGTGAATCTATCTCATCCATCCCTTCCTCTTAAAGTGCAAAGAGAAGAACACTATCATTGTGAAGTGTTGAGTCCACCACCAAAGATCCTTTGAAGATCAAATCTTATACATTTGTTGTTGTGTAATAGTTGTGAAGATCCAAGTAGTTTTGTCTATTTGGAAGTTGTGTATGTACTAAGTATAGTTGTGTAGATTGGTCCTAGCTACGATTAGGGCTCGACTTTTAGCTTAGGGTCGGAAATTGGTTAAGCGACGTGTACGGTATTCTCCACCATAAGGAGCTTGTTGTGTAGTGAACTCTCGAGTAAGGAGTACTCGAGGAGTGGAGTAGGAACGAGGAGTGAGCTTCGTTGCCGAACCACTATAAATCCTTGGTGTTTGGTTTGATCTTTCTTTACCCTTATATCTTTATATTCTTTATTCTTTATGCATATATATTAGTTAGTATTAGTTTAAGTTACACTATCATTGTTCATATTGTGCATAAGAAGATTTCACTTATTTCCTTAAGTCTAAGTTTTTTGAGAAAAATGAATTTTTGAAAACATCATTTAACAAGTAAATATAAGAAACTATTCAACCCCCCCTCCCCCCCCCCCTTCTAGTTTCTACAATGCACTTCTGCAATTCGTCAATTAGCATACGACATTGTTCCATGTTTTTTAGATGAATATATGCAAATGGCTAAAAGAACTTCACGGGAGAGTCTTGATCATTTTTGTACTGCTATAAGGGATGTTTATGGGCAAGAGTATTTGAGAAAACCCAGGGTGAGTGACGTTGAATTACTATATCAACGTCATAAAGAGAAATACGATTTCCCGGGGATGACCACAATTAGTTCCACTCGTTAAGACGATTCCGGAACCCTCTGAGGATGACCATAATAGAATATTGTATAAGAAGAAGCAGGAATCACCAAGGAAAGATGTGAAACGCGCGTTTGGTGTTTTAAAAAATAGATGGGTCATAATCGCTAATCCCGCACGTGTGATAAGGAAATAAAGAATTACTAATATGATGTATGCATGCATCATATTGCATAATATGATTCGAAAACACAAAGGATATGCAATAAGTCCCAGGTGGTACCTGGGAGAAGCAGATCAACCAGTCGATCTCGTATGAACCCAGACACAAATTCATGATGTCATGGGATACATCTGATCATATCAAGTGTATCATAACATTCAAACTGATTTAATTCAACATTTGGCTAATAATAATGTTTATCTTTTGATTTTATATTAAGGTTTTTAATGTTTTTATTTACCCGTGTGTATCGTTTTTAAAATTGATGGAATAAAAGTATTTGTTTTATGAATAAATTAAATAAAAGTGATAGTAGAAAGGTGAAGTTGATGTGAGTTTTTTTTTCTTTAGTACCTTTGAAAAGTGAGTTTTTAGTGAGTTAGTAAGAGGTGAGAGAAACTGATGTGGTGGTGGATTTTTTTTTGCCACTTCCCTTAGCCTAATGCGATAGTAGGTACCCAATGATGATTTTTGAGATGTAAAATATTACTACTTTTGCCCGTTAAATTTGTATTTAAAGACTGAAATTGTAAAAAATAAATGAAAATAAAATAAACTCTCAAAAAATGAAAATTAACTAAAATATATCAAAATGGATATTAAATCAAAGAACATAAAATTCTAAAAAATATGATGAAATAAGATTATGAAAAAAATGTAGTACTTTGTAGTTTAGACGCAATGCCTTTACTTTTGCTAATATTGCATAATAATTTTACGAAACTCTGTATTTAAGCTAGGGGTGTATAGGAAATCGAAAAAACCAAAAGACCGAAAGAGATTGAAAAATTGATAGTTTGGTTTTTAATTTTTAAAAAATCTAAGTGTTTGGTTCAGTTTGATTTTAGCGTTATAGAAAACCAATATGAACTGAACCGATTTTTACAAACATAGGAACATAATAAATTCTGACTGAAGTCAAAGGACGATGACTATGCTTCTCGCTAGATTAACTATATCATGTCGAGTAACTATTTATTGTTTCATATGCTTTTTAACATGTTATTTAGGATAAATAATAAGTTCTCTTCTATGAGTTTTCTTTTGTGTTTATAAGATTTTTATTGTTATTATTGTGTTTCTTTATAACACATAAACAAAAATTTTAAATATTTATTCGCTCAAATCGTTTCTTATTATCAGTAATGTGTTTTTTGTTTCGAGTGTTTCTTTAAAGTTTTGAAGATGTTGGTTTATGTTATATTCCAAATCGACTTTGTAAAATCAAAGCTAGATAAATCGTATACAACAAAAAAAAACTGATAATAAACCGACAACCGAGAAACCAAACCAACTTAAAACCAAAATCGAATGATTTTTAAAATCAAGAACTAAAATTTTTGGTTTGGTTTCAGTTTATACAAAAATCGAGTCATGCCCACCCCTATTTTAAGTCGGTCAACAGTCAAGTTCCTTAACTAAAACCTTTAACAAATCACATATTTTCTTTAAAACAATACAAAATATTTATCAGGAAACAAACATATTACATTCAATTAGAAAGATATTTTAGCAAACACTCTAGCTAAAAATTGAAGAAAATACTTGAAAAAAACAATCTTCATTCAACCTAGAATCCTTGTAACAACAATCATGGGTCAATATCTATTCTAAATATTCAATGTTTTGGAATTCAAATACAAGGACTTAGTTTGTCATGTTTAAAGTTATTTAGCTAGTGGAACTAGTTTGGTGTTCAATTGATATGATATAAATAGATGAAGGGCTGGAAGTGTAACTTCTCAACATATATATTGCCTTGCCTGATCTAGGGTTTGATCATTTAGTCATCTTCATCTGTTTTTAGGTTTTCTTATCTTATGATCAACGATATGTCTTGTTTCATGTCAATTACGTGTAAAGATTGATATGATCCTAATATCATTCTTTGTCTTAGTGTCTAAAGCAATGACTTTGATTGATTGTATAGTTGAGTCTGAGAATTGTGCAATTTGTATGTGACGTGATAAGATCCACCTAGTGGAGATTATCTTTTCATAACCAGCACTCGTTTTAGGACTTGTTAGTACGTAATTTGTTTCTTATTAATAAGCATTAAGGAAAGATTAGTTGAGTGCAGTTTGAGGTGTTCGTTTGTGATCTTGATATTATTTACATGGTATCATGGACATGCTCGTTGGAATCGCAGAAAATTGATATTATGGTTTTGTATTTTTTGTGAGTTTCGTGATTCTTGATTCAACTAGTGGTGAATTCTTAACAATCGTGTTAAGAATTGGTGATTTGATTGATCTGTTGATTGGATTTTGAAACCCTGATTTGGTTTTTTTTTGCCTCACTAGTTCTGGGCTCTCTTTTTGGTTGTTTCCGCTAGTTCTTGTACTATGTAAGTATTTCTTTGATTACTGTTGCAATTTTTGTGGGTGCAAACAAGTTCGGTTAACTCCTTGACCCTTTAGGTTGACTAGTGTAGATGCCTGCTCTGGCAAATGCTAGTCCACACAGTTGCATATCTGTTAATTTTTAGTTATTTCTTTATGTTAATTTTTTGCTTTTCTTGTTCTTGTTTGATTATATTAGTTTTGCGTTATTTGTTCTATTGTTTTATCTACTTGTGTTTCTTTCTTGTCTGTTATTTGTTTGTTTTTTTATCATGTCTGGTGGTGGTAGTAATGTTCTTGTGTTGATTATTAATCTTGATGTTGGTAATCCTCTTCATGTTTTGAAAAATGATAATAGTAGTTATGTATTGATTCCTTTTAAGCTTCTTGTTACTGAGAATTATACTATATGGTGTGGTGTTATGAATCTTGCTTTGCAGGTTAGAAATAAGTTTGGTTTTATTAATGGTACTTGCTGAGAAAAACTTGACTAACAAAGATAAGTTAGGTGAAATCTAACTTATAAGAGCTGAGAAGAACACAAAGATATACTAACTATCGATTTTTTATCGATCGAATAACTGTGTTGAGGTACAACGTTCTCAACACCCTTAGGTTCCTTTTATACTACAAGGAACACTAGAATATACTATGGACTTATACATATCACATACAATATACTCCTAATATAAATCGAAAATATCTTTACCAAATATATATTTTACTTATCTTTCTACCGGTACTTAACACTTAACACTAACGGTTCTTACAGATACCGTCCTAACACTAGCGGTACATTCCAGATTCCACTACTAGCGGTACTACAATATTAGCGATACTTCAGTACAAATACAAATAATTCCCAACAATCCTCCCTTAAACATGAATGATCACTTGTTATCTTCTTGTTTCTTTCTCTTAAATGTATGGATCTTCATGTCTTTAAATTTAGCTTATGGGGCTCATAGACTTCAGGGTAAAGGTTGTTATCTTCAAATAATCAACACATAGTAAGTGATGTTCGTTTCACAAGTCTTAAATTTATTACAAGATTTTACCACACACAAATGACTAGAAACACAAACACGGGCAAGTATACCCTATTATGTATAACATAGTTTAACGGTAAAGTCTAGTTCGTTCCACGGGATTGATGCTAAAGAATTATAAAACAATTACCTCTAGAGTGTCACAGGTTCTAAAGATATCCTTATCAAATGGTTTTAAAGGTGAGTTTAGTTAATGTCATAAACATATGAAGGATAGATAGCAATGGTGAATATGAGCACATAAACAATGTAAGACAACATGTCGATTACTAGTCGTACACGCAACATCTAATTAACATAACAAAAATCCGACTAAATATCATGTCATATCAAAAGCATTAAGAATGGTTTATGCTTGATTTCGATAACTAAAGTAGTAGATGAGATTAGGCAAGAGTTGTTATATGTTTTATTCCACTAATCGCGACAAAAGTGAATAACAAGATTCATTTACTAGATGACATGAAATTCCTCCATTCACAGGAGTACTAGTCATGATCATGAACAAATCCAACATATAACAATGGTTTACATAAAAGCATATAATACAAAAGCATCTAAATCATACTCATAGTCACGAACCAATGAAGAAAAGTGCGCCGCACAAAACTAATTTGTGCCGCACTTTTCCCTCGCAAAGCAAATAAATCTATCTAATCATAAGGATGTTAATCCTTAACCATATGCACAACACACTACTCCATAATAACAGTAAAAATAATCATTTCAACAAGATGTAAATCAAAAGAAATGAATAACATAATGGAAATGAGAATTATACCAACAAAGTTGTCAAATCAATACTTGCTCCAAAGTGTTTATAAGTCTTATTTCAACTTATTACAATCAATAACAAGTTCTTAGTCCCTTGCTACATCAACAATGGTATGAACCAACTAAGATTCACCTTTGTTATAATAATAATGATCAAGGATTGAAAGAATCCTTGATTTATATCAAAACCTTATAAAAATGGACAATGGAGTATGGAATTCTGTGTTTTATCCTGCCGTAGGGTTCAATATATAACCTAAAATTCGTAACTAGGAAGTCCTGGAGCAAGCCAAGAGTCCCTTCATAAGTTCCCTGCATAATGGCACTAAATACATGTAACTGCAGCAAAATGTGCGTCGCACTTTGTCAATTATGCGCCGCACTTCTTTGATGTAAATGCGCGCCACACTTTTCCTTTGTGTGCCGCACTTTAGATAGTTTTCCAAAATCGTATTTCATTGAATGTGCGCCACACTTTCGCCGCACTTTGGCTCTTTTTCAGCACAACTTGTTTTCTAGTCCTTTTCTTCTTATTTCTTCACATCTTTGCTTCATATGTTTATTCCTTCACTACAATCAAAACAATACACATTATTAGTAACAATTCAACACATGACTTATTTATTTACATAACAAACAAGGAAAAATGCATCATTACAAACATGTATAAATGAGGTGTTATCAGTAGGATTGCATTCAAACACTCTGTAGAACTTCCTTCTTCTGATATGATGAACTATGAATAACTGTTGTGGATTCCATCTTTGTCTGTAAAGCTTGATTCTGTTAATGTTTAGGTCTTGCATCAACAATTCGTTCTACAATTGATTTCGGAGACATGTAATGTAGAGATTTTGCTAGGTTCAGTTTAATTCGGTATCTTCTCGAATTGATTTCCGGTTCAAAGTACGACTCAATTGTTTTTGGTGAAAAAGAATATTTTTGTTTGTTTTAAAATAAATGTGCAAGACGTAAATGAAAATTGACGATAATTTAAATCTAAATCTAATTTAAAATAAATGACAAGTATTTAAAAGCGTGACGAATAATTAAAAGACACTAAAAGTAAATAACGCAAACTTAAATCTATCCTAAAGGCAAACTTAAAACGCAACTAAAACTTAAAACTAAGGCAAGGCTAGAATAAATATAAGGTAAATAAACTTAAAGTGCAACTAAGTAAAAAGGCGGGAAAAGTAAAGCTTGAAAATTAAAAACAGAAAAATTAAAAACATAAACTAAAAAGAACCTGAAAATAGTTCATCCGGAATAAACCTTCGTTCTGAATAATCACTCATCCGGAATGTCACCTTCGTTCGGAATGATTCTTCTTCACTCGGAATATTTACCAAAAACCTTGATCCGGAATAAATCCTTTATCCGGAATATGTCACTTATCTGGAATAAAGTCTTGATTCGGAATACTTAAGCTTGATCCGGAATATTGCCTTGACTCGGAATATATTCCGAATGAATCCCTTGATCCGGAATAATTAATTATTCCAAATAAAACCCTTTGATCCGGAATATTTGATATTCCGAATGAAAGGTTTGATCCGGAATGTTTAAATATTCCGAATAAATAAGACTGATCCGGAATGTCTTCCTTGATCCGGAATGTTCTACACAAAGCCTTCACTCGGAATGTTGTTGCTGATCCGGAATATGGGCTTGATCCGGAATATGTCACTTATTCCGAATGAAGGCCTTTTATTCGGAATATTTTCTTCACAAACCTTGATTCGGAACAACTTTCAACAAAACCTTGATCCGGAATGTGCTGTTGATTCGGAATAACTGGGGAAGAACAGTAACAGAAAGCGAAGAACACGCAAGAACAGGTATATACGAATCTAAACAAAACTTAATCAAATCAACCAAAAGATTAAATCAAACTAAACAAATAACATCTACTAATCATAAACAAACAATACAAAACAATCAAACTAACAATACTAATCAAAATAATCAAAACCCACTTTAATCAATTTAATAAAAACACAAAAACATAAACATGAACATAAACATAAAGATCAAAGATTAAAGAAAGGTAGATAGTAGATGAACAATAAAAATAAAGATTGACAATAATTAAAAGGAAACTTACTTGAAATTAAATGTATTTAAGGTGCAAGACAATTAATTGAATGACATGTAATTAAATGTGCAAAAATTAAAGTGGAAGAGCATAGTTTGTCAAATTAGCCAACAAGAGAAATGAAATGAAATCCTAATCTATTTATAGGGGAGGATTAGGGAGGTGCTTAGGAAGCTTCCTCCCCTCTTTCTTCTTTCCTTAATTGCACCATTAAGTCCTTAAGTCTTTAATCTTCTTAAATCTTGGACTTTAATGACTTTGTCTCGGGATTTCTTTGAACTCGTCTTGTAATTCTTCAATAATTAGACTTGAGTTCTTCGGCTTTTAGTAAACTTCCGTCTTTTGACTTTTTCTTCGATAAATCTTCAGAATTAGTCTTGGACTTCCGTTCTTTTTGCACTCTTGACTTCTTGACTTCGTCTTTCGTCTTTTTCTTCGATAAAAGCCCGTGAATGCCCGTGTTTTCTCCACTTTTCACCTTTTCCTCCTAAATCACAACAAAAACACAAACCGCGCATAATTCCGATATAAATGACATAAAATACACGTTTTTGCTCGGTTATTATTGTAATTAAGTGGTAAAAAGGATGGGTGTTTACACACCTATCAAATCCCCTACACTTGACCATTGCAATGTCCTCATGCAATGCATTAGTTACAAAGCACGTTTACATTTTTCATCAAAATTAATCCACGTTGGCCTTTATTAAAGAGATGGAAAATTATAAACATTCAAAGTAAAGAAATCAAAAACATACCTTGGGTTTTGGAAATGTCATGAATAATCATCATCCTCAAGTTTTCACTTTCTCCGAACCAAGCTTAAAAACGAGATCATTGTTATTATAAGTTAGTAAACTAACACGAACTCATGTGGGCCAATTATTAACTTAGACTCCCTTATTCCTAGGTGTATCTCTTATATTTTATTGTTGTCTTGAATGATCACGAGGATGCATTGTTGACTTATTATGATAGTTATTTAGGCTGAAAATAAAGTGGGACGATTTAATCAATAGTTAGCTAAAGGACAAAATCATTTAAAACTGCTTCTCGGGACCTCATTAAGTTCATATCTTGGCATAACTCGCTTCATGATTTGAGACCTTTCTCGGACCGATATTTGGCAGCGACTTCATACTTCAAACCTTGAGAGACGTTCATGAAATAATGGTCTTCTCTTCATAATAGGAATTTCTTCACTTGAAGTTTTGAGATTCTTCATATTTGGACCATGACTTCTTCATTTTTCTCCAATCTTTATTTTGGACTTTGATATACAACGATCCGCCTCCTTTTTGGACTTGGATCAATTTATCCTCATACCTTGTTAGGGCCTTTTTGGATAGACTTCTCCATGATCTTTTGGGGAGTTCTTGCTTTTCGTCGTGTGTCTCGATCCTTCATATTGATTTTCAATAAATGATTCTTCACATCACTTGGGATCTTTAGCAACAAAATGTAGCCCTCATGTCTTGTTAGGACCTTTTTGGACTCGCCAATCTTCGCATCCCGCTTCAATAAGTTATGCCTTGGCTATGAACTCTAATCCATACCGAGAAACTTTTAAACGATCTTGGGCTAGAAGCTAAGTAACTTTTCAAATCGTACAACCTTATTTATTGCATATAAATTTATTAACAAGCGATGGAAGAATAGGCTTATAATTAACTCACATAAATTCACGAAAGAATACCAAACTTATAATTGACTCTATCATCTCCCGTTCTCTACAGTTTAAAATCTCAAGGAATGAGACTCGTGGATGCTTAGCCTATTAAATCAAAGTTTTGGGTTTTCGAGTCGTCTATAGGATCTTGCAAACTCTTAGACTTTTTCAAGTTTAGAAATCGCATTTTAAAGTTCCCTTGATAAACGACTCTCTAGGATCAATTATAGGAACTTGCGAAAAGTTCTTGTTTTTAACCCGTGAAAGTTAAGACTTTCGCGTTTTATAGCTCCCTATATAAAAGCCTAGCAAAACTTGACTTAAACACGTTAAGGATACTAGCTAGAGTAAACTTAGATAAGTAAACTCGGTTTGAGTCAAAAGATTCACAACGTTTGAAAATTAAAACCACTTTATTAAAAATTTATTCTAATAAAGAAAGAAAATAACTATACAAAGGGAAAACTAATAGGCCAAAATAGATCAAAAATTTTGAAAAATGTCGAAAAATTGATTTTCCGGTTAAAATGAGGACAAATACAAGGAAAAGGCCACTTAACTTCGATAGAAGTCCCCCCTACACTTAACATAAACATTGTCCTCAATGTTTAAGCATGTGGGAGTAAACTCCCCTACACTTAGGACATTGTGCACTTTGTTTAAATCTCGCTAAGGAAAAGACAACTAACGAGATTCCTATTTTAATATTGAGAAATATAAAATAGTGAATCGAAAAGAGTTTAGGATAGAACCGAGAAGACGGGAAACACGGAATCACGGGTCGTCAAAAATCATCAAGAGTGGATCATTGAGCGCTCGAATCCCTGAATAGTAGAAGAGAGGAGATATCAAACACCAACGGGTCTCCCCTACACTTAGGATAAAGAAAGCTAAAAGATAGAAACATGGGTTGCCTCCCAAGAAGTGCTTGATTTTTGTTCACCGAGTCGTGAGCCTGACTCGACCTTGATTATCATAGGAAGAAGCATAAAACATATCCACCGAGATCAAAGACATAGTTTTCGTCCATCAAAAAGCACCAGCTTAAGGCGAACAAGGCAAGCCAAAGAAGAATAGGCAAGGTTCCCTTAAGCAAAGATGGAGCACGGTGGAAGCAAGGGTGAGGTGGTGCAAGCATATCTTCCAAAGTTCCAAAGATTTTTCCTTTTATTTCATCAGGTGGATACTGAGATGGCTGAAGAATATCGATACCGGGGTCGAACACCTTTTCCTTTAGGGGAAAATAGCACTCAGGCTCAGCAGAATGTGAAGAAGATCCGCGAAGAAGATGCACAACCTCGTCCTCAGAAGGTGGACAAAGAGGTGTCAAATCATACGTGCTACGGATATTGGTGTCGTCCGGTTGCTGCTCCTTTGAAAGAATTTTCTTCAAATCCAAAGTAGTATCAAGACGATAATCATCAAATTCTAAAGGAGGAGCATCACTCTCATGAGGGAAGTATGTATTAAGAAAAGTTGAAAAGTCTTCCTCAAATGAGTAGTCATCAAAAGTAGGATTAAGCATGGTAGGCGGAGGATCTTCATCATGTGAAGAATCACTCGAAAGAGTATCTGCCTCATCAAAATCATCATATGTGGGCATGTCGGGATACTCGGAAGTAAGGTCATCATAATCATCCGAATCTGAGCTAGAATCATCATCATAAGCATCAAAGATCGGTGGAGAATCATATATGGGTGAAGGTTCCAAATTGGAGAGAGAATCATCCACATCGTCTTGAAAAAGTGGATTATCAATGCAAGACTCGAATAGAGGATTGTTGTAGATGACAAAATCATCGAGCACATTAATCATATTCGCAGATTCTCGTCCATAGGATTTGCTTGTTAGCTTCCCCATTTTAAAAACTTGTGCATCATCCCCGACTCTTAAAATTAATTCACCTTCGGCAACATCAACTAAAGCTCGTCCGATTCTCAAGAATGGCCGACCAAGTATTAAAGGAATACGAGGGTCCATTTCATAATCAACAACCACAAAGTCGACCGGGAAAGTGAAGGTGCCAACTTTAATGAACACATCTTCGGCAATACCAACGGGGTAAGCGAGAGTGCGATTTGCAAGCTCAAGGGTCATCTTTGTTGGAGTAAGGTCGGGTAATGATAGTGCTGTCCAAACACTTAAAGGCATCAGATTTATACTGGCCCCGAGATCAGCTAGGGCAGTAAATTCTTCGGTTTTGTTAAAGATGCAAGGCAACACAAAACGACCAGGATCTCCAAGTTTTTCCGGAAGTTCTTTAGGAATAACTGCAGAACAGTTTTCATTTAAGCGTGTGTTGGCGAGCTCAATCAGCTTCTCCTTCTTGTTAAGCAATTCCTTGAATGCTTTGACAAATTTCGGCATATGGACAAGTGCTTCAACAAGGCTAATGTTGAAATTCATTTGAGAGATCATCTTCAAAAAATTCGACACTTGAATGTCGTCCTTGGTTTGCATTTTGGCCTTGCCTAAGCGAGAAGGATATGGGATGTTGGGGTTATAGGTGGAAGGTGTAGGTGTAGCAGGTAAAGATTGAGATGTTGAAGGGTTCTTCTTGGGAACATCGTCATGACGAGGCGGAGACGGTAATGGTGTACTAATACTAGGTGTGGGAGGAGTATGGATAAATGGTTGTGGAGGAGGTGTAGATGATGGGGGCGGGATAGGTGTTCCTACTATGGTAACTCCACTACGGGTAGTAATAGCACTCACATTAGCTCGCGGATTGGTAACGGTGTTTGAAGGTAGAGAACTCGAAGTAGAAGGTTGAGCGGTGGGCAAGAAACGAGCAAGCATATTCTTCAAATCATTCGTTTGATTGCTGAAGGAGGATTGGATATTATCTCGAAGCTCGGATCTAATGTCATTCCCTTGCTTGGTGATATCCCCTTTCAAATTGATAATTTGGCTCTGTAGATTCTTGATTTGCTCACCTTGGGTTCTCATCAAAGCTTCAACATCTTGATTGATGGGTGGGGCTTGTTGAGCGGGTGGGTGATAAGGATTAGAAGCTCTTGGTGGGATTTGGTTGCTTCTATTGTAGTTGTTGTTGGAATGTTGGTTTTGAGGAGAAAAACCGGGTGAAAGGTAGTTGTTTGATCGGTAACTCAGCAAACTTCTATCCCCTTGAGGTTGAGCTTGGTAATTTTCCAGTGAATAATTACCATAAGCTGCATACACATTTTCCGGATTTCCTTGAGTAGAAGATCAGTGTATGAGTGTGGACCGCCGCATGTTTCACAAGGATTGGCTACCGCTTTAACTTGATGTTGTTGGTTTGTAGCGAGAAGCAAGATATTTTTGTTCATTTCGGTCATCATGCGGGTGAATTCGGTCATATCGGGGCTTGCTGAAGTAGAAGAAACATTGACTCTCGGGTTGTTCCTTGAAGAAGCGGAGGAATCCCAGTTTTTATGATGAGTAGTCATGTTTTCAATAAGCTCTCTACACTCCTCGGGTCTCCTTTTCATAAATGTGCCACCGGCGGCTGCATTAATCGTATCACGATCACGAAAAGTCAAACCGTTGTAGAAAGTATCAATCAATGTGACTGGAAGCATGTTGTGGTTTGGACAACGATCGATCAAAACATTATATCTTTCCCAAGCATCAAAGAGAGATTCATCGGGTTCTTGCATGAAACCGCTGATTTGATTGCGAAGGCTCGTGACCATGGATGGTGGAAAGTAGCGTGACAAAAAGCGTTGAGTCATGTCATCCCAAGTATGAATTGAATTCTTCGGGAGACGATCAAACCATTTCTCGGCGTGGTGTGATAAAGTATGTGGGAAGAGTTGAAGGCGAAGAACATCCATTGTGGCACCGGGCAACTTCATGCTTTGGGTGATTGTAATGAACTTGTCGAGGTGTGTGTTGGCATCATCATCAGGAATTCCTCGAAAAGGATTTGTTTGCACTTGTTGTATCATGTGATGCTTCAACAAAAACTCCGGAGCCGTGATTTGCATCGGCGCAATCGGTCCTCGTCCAAACATGGTAGGTTGACAAAGCTCCTCCATTGTCCGAAGATCGGGTTGTGGAAGAACATTGTTGTTGTTATTGTTGAGGTGCGGTGGATTATTGTTGTTGTTAACACCTGCCATACTTAAATCTTCACGAGTCTCGGGCTCTTGATAAGTAGAAGATCTAGTACGCATACACTTACAAAGGCAAAAGAAAACAATACCAAACACAAAGACAATATATATACACAATAAAAATAAAATCTTTTTGGATTTTTGAAATTTTTTAATTTGTATGGATTTTTAACAATTTTTTAATTTTTATGGTTTTTTGAATAATTTTGTGCAAGAAAATAACGCTCACAAGTGAACGGATCCCAAAAAGCAACGCGTCTCTCACAGAAGACCGTTAATCTTTACGAAAAGAGCCGGCAGCGGCGTCATTTTAATGTTGAGATTTTGCTAGGTTCAATTTAATTCGGTATCTTCTCGAATTGATTTCCGTTTCAAAGTGCGACTCAATTGTTTTTGGTGAAAAAGAATATTTTTGGTGAAAAAGAATATTTTTGGTTGTTTTAAAATAAATTTGCAAGACGTAAATGAAAATTGACGATAATTTAAATCTAAATCTAATTTAAAATAAATGACAAGTATTTAAAAGCGTGACGAATAATTAAAAGACACTAAAAGTAAATAACGCAAACTTAAATCTATCCTAAAGGCAAACTTAAAACGCAACTAAAACTTAAAACTAAGGCAAGGCTAGAATAAATCTAAGGTAAATAAACTTAAAGTGAAACTAAGTAAAAAGGCGGGAAAAGTAAAGCTTGAAAATTAAAAACAGAAAAATTAAAAACATAAACTAAAAAGAACCTGAAAATAGCTCATCCGGAATAAAACTTCGTTCTGAATAATCACTCATCCGGAATGTCACCTTCGTTCGGAATGATTCTTCTTCACTCGGAATATTTACCAAAAACCTTGATCCGGAATGTTGAAGATTCCGGATGAAGACCTTGATCCGGAATAATTAATTATTTCGAATAAAACTCCTTGATCCGGAATATTTGGTGTTCCCAATGAAAGGTTTGATCCGGAATGTTAAATTATTCCGAATAAACAAGACTGATCCGGAATATCTCCTTGATCCGGAATGTTTCTTCACAAAGCCTGCACTCGGAATGTTGTTGCGGATCCGGAATATGGGCTTGATCCGGAATATGTCACTTATTCCGAATGAAAGCCGTTTATTCGGAATATTTTCTTCACAAACCTTGATTCGGAACAACTTTCAACAAAACCTTTTCAAATTATATCGGTATCTTCTCGAATTGATTTCCGGTTAAAAGTACGACTCAATTGTTTTTGGTGAAAAAGAATATTTTTGGTTGTTTTAAAATAAATGTGCAAAGACGTAAAAGTAAATGACGTTAATTTAAAAACTATCTCTAATTTAAAAGAAATGACGAGAATTTAAAAGCGTGACGAAAATTAGAAAGCACTAAAAATAAATAACGCAAACTTAAAACTATCTAAGGCAAACTTAAATACGCAACTAAAACTTAAACTAAGGCAAGGCTAAAATAAATCTAAGGCAAATAAACTTGAAGTACAACTAAGTAAAAAGGCGGGAAAAGTAAAGCTTGAAAATTAAAAACAGTAAAATTAAAAACATAAACTAAAAAGAACCTGAAAACAGCTCATTCGGAATAATCCTTCGTTCGGAATAAATCACTCGTTCGGAATGTCACATTCGTCCGGAATAATTTCTTCTTCACTCGAAATATTTACCAAAACCCTTGATCCGGAATGTTTCCCTTGATCCGGAATGTTAAAGATTCCGGATGAAGACCTTGATCCGGAATAATTAATTATTCCGAATAAAACTCCTTGATCCGGAATATTTGGTATTCCGAATGAAAGGTTTGATCCGGAATGTTAAATTATTCCGAATAAACAAGACTGATCCGGAATATCTCCTTGCTCCGGAATGTTGGATATTCCGGATGAACACCCTGGCTAAACCCTTGATCCGGAATGTTTGGTTGATTCGGAATGAGAGGCTGATCCGGAATATGTCACTTATTCCGGATGAACAACCCTTTGATCCGGAACTTTTTCAACAAACACCTTCACTCGGAATATTTTGGGCTTGATCCGGAATGTACCTGGGAATACAGTAACACAGCGAAGAACAAGGAGAGAGAGGAAAAAACTACGGATCTATTTAAAATCAATCACAATCAAACAAAAGATTAAATCAAACTAACCAAATAACATCTACTAATCATAAACAATCAAACCAAAACAATAAAACTAACAAAACTAATCAAAATAATCAAAACCCACTTAATCAATTTAACAAAAACTCAAGAACATGAACATGAACATGAACAAATAAACATAAAGATTAAGATCAAACAAGAAAGGTAGATAGGAGATCAAACAATAAAAGTAAAGATTGACAATAATTAAAAGGAAACTTACTTGAAATTAAATGTATTTAAGGTGCAAGACAATTAATTAAATGACGTGTAATTAAATGCGCAAAAATTAAAGTGGAAGAGCATAGTTTGTCAAACTAGCCAACAAAAGAAAATGAAATCTAATCTAATCTATTTATAGGGGAGATTAGGGAGGTGCTTAGGAAGCTTCCTCCCTTCTTTCTTCTTTCCTTAATTGCATGTTTAGTCCTTAATCTCCAAATTCTTCGACTTTAGTCTTTTAATCTTTTAAGTTCTTCGACTTTTGTCTCGGGATCAATAACTCGTCTTGTAATTTCTTCAATAAATTAGACTTGAGTTATTCGGCTTTTAGTAAACTTCCATCTTTTGACTTTTTCTTCGATAAATCTTCAGAATTGGTCTTGGACTTCTGTTCTTTTTGCACTCTTGACTTCTTGACTTCGTCTTTCGTCTTTTTCTTCGATAAAAGCCCGTGAATGCCCGTGTTTTCTCCACTTTTCACCTTTTCGTCCTAAATCACAACAAAAACACAAACCACGCATAATTCCGACATAAATGACATAAAATACACGTTTTGGCTCGGTTATTATTGTAATCAAGTGGTAAAAAGGATGGGTGTTTACACACCTATCAAAATGATCTTGATATCTAGGATTCATTAAGGTTTCCTACATATGTAATCTTTTGTTCCATCTTGACAGCAACACCTTGTATCATCTCACCTACATAAGACAGTTAGCAATAAACCAATCTGTATTGGCTTTGTGATTTTTGGCAAATCACCAGCCATCAACGGATTTGATTATTCTTTACCAGTTAGTCATTTGCTCTGGAATAGCCAATACTCTATTCATCAAGAACAAGGTGTATTGATTACCCTACAAGTTCTTGGAAAAATGTCAACTATTATAACGTATTTGAGTTGTCTTTACCTAGAGCTTTTTGCTCTTGGACTATCCAACTCTTTGCAATTAAGCATGGTGAGTTAATGACCGTGTATTTTTTAGAAACTACCAGCTATCAATGGATTTAAGAAGTCTTTACCACAAGTCGTTTGCTTATGAACTAGCCATTTCGTATGTGCGTTAGACATGATGAACTGATGACCATTTAGGAAGTGTAGATGAAATCTAAACACTTAATGTTCCTTTTTCGGATTCTTGATCCTCCTCAAGATCCTTGATCTGTTATTTCTCAAGTATTCTCAACTCTTGTTCACTTGTTGATTCTGCAAGTATCTCCTACTGAATTTCCAACAATTTCTCAAGTAACACTCTTTCAAATGGATGTCTTCTTTCTTGTAACATGTAGTACGTCACATCATTAATCTTTAGGGTATGAATACCACAGGATGGATAATGTCTTCATTGTGTGGGAACCCAGTTCTCTCGATTCTTCCAAAGACATGTATATCCTGTCTGTCAAAGACATGTAAAACATCTTCCAGCCATTGGAAAAACCTGTGTGTTCCAGCGACTCTGTACACAGCATAAGATTCCACCCTATGTTTATTATACTCTCCCAACGAACTATAGGGGATCTATTTCTCATAATCTATGTACCTACAAACTGATCTTCAATTTGTACAATCTTTAGGCATTTCCTATGCTCCTCGTCACTTTCTTCTTCAGTCATCCTTCCAACTCTCTTCCTTGCAGTGCTCTTTCTATAAGGTGACTTTCTTTTCAATGCACCTTCCTTCGATACATGTTCTTTCTTAGAATTACCTTCCTCATGTACCGTCTCCTTTGTATGTACCATTTCCTTTTCTTGTACCGTCTCTACATCAACATCCTTATCAACACTCCCCTCATCCAGAATCTTGTCCTCAGGTATCTTAGGTGTTTCATTGACCTCTTTAGGCTTCTTAGCATAAGTTATACGCTTCTTAGGCAAACTACCTTCTGGTGCTTCAGATACCTTTGGTATATCTTTGGGGGTACTTCTTGATCTTCTTTGCTCAATTATCTCTTTTATAGCTTGCTCATCCCTTGCATCTCCTATGGGAACAAAATTTTCAATGCTCCTTTTGTGTTTTTTATACAGAGCATGAATCTCATCAAAACTTCTTGCCTTGAGTTGTGCATGCTTAAATGTAACACCCTATTTTGATAATGGAATGTCACGCGTAATTATGGCGTGTCATCAAAGCATACAAGGATAAATGTCTAAAACATTACATGACCATAAGGTAAACCGGAATCAAACATCAGTTCCCAAACATAAGCCCAAAACATAATAAAGCAAAGGAAATGAATGAAAGACTAAACAAGCATAAGTATATAAAGGCAAAAAGGAAAAGAAGTCTCTAGCAGCTTCCATCCTATGCACGTCCTCCAAATGCTCGAGTCTTTCCTAGGGTACCTGCCGTTTTGGGACATGGAAAGGAAAGTAACGGCTGAGCAAAACGCTCAGTGCACGGATATAGACATAGTATAAGTGACTAAAACATAATAGAGACTTAATAGCAGCGGAAATGTATAAGTCCTGGAAAACCTGGAACATGTTCATAACACTGGTTTTATAGTTTGAAAAGCCTTATGTTTATCTTATGAAAACTGTTTAACATATTTTACCATTAGCCAATATAGGTCATGAAAATCCACCGTGCATGAATACTTGGAGGGGTGACCTCATCATGCAAATTAGAGGGGCTGCCTCTAATTTAATATACTAGTTTTTGGGTAGGAAGGATCAGCTCCTTGTGAAGGATGCAAGGCACACACCACATTCACCATGAAATCCTGACTGAAAAACATGTAACTAGGATGCACCCATACGCCCCACATGATAAATACAATATAAATGGCCAAAAGCTGAAGGGACGCCACGAGCAATCACTCCGTCGTGGTGAAGTCATAACATCAGTGCCTCTAATGTTATGGTTATGGTACCTCCATAACTAGGTGAAACTGGTCATGCATGTATATCGCTATAGGTAATCTTAACTAAACATAAGCAATCAAACATGTCACTTATACTACGGGAAAACAGTTGGCTGCATACGGGGAATCCTAATAAGGAAAGAATGTCCATACTGAAAGGACGGAAATCCGTACCTTATGTCCAGTGAACGAAGAAGATAAACTGAGAGGAATCCTAATTCTGTATCACTAATGCTACATAAATACATACATGAATAAGTATCTGCTTATTAAATACATAGCTGGTTTTATGTCATGTCTTAGCTTATTTTATATGTTCTTACCATGTTCTACTGTTTGAAGCCTTAAACTGTGTTTATCTTATATTCTGTTTAATCTGATTAAGTATTTCTGGTATTTCATGTATATTATACTTACTGTGTAATAATAAGTAACTTTCCAAAAATAGCAGGTTTCCTAAAAGAGAAAGTTTCCAAAAATAGAAAGTTCCCAAAAATAGAAAGTTACCAAAAAAAGAAAGTTTCCAAAAATAAAAAGTTTCCAAAAATAGAAAGTTTCCAAAAATAGAAAGTTTCCAAAAATAGATTTACTGCTTAAAATAGATAAGTTTCTAAAAATAGAAAGTTTCCATAAATAGATTAGCTGCCTTATTTAAATAAGTTTCCATAAATAGATTAGCTGCCTGAAATAAATAAGTTTCTAAAAATAGAACGTTTCCATAAATAGATTAGCTGCCTTATTTAAATATGTTTCTAAAAATAGAAGTTTCCAAAATTACAAATAAGCTGGTTAAATAAGCTAAGTATATAAGCCTAAGTGTTTTCATAATTATTTTCTAAGTCATATTATATAATGTATAGTTTAATAATTATTTCATGTAATTAAATTAAACTATAGGTTAAAATATTTAATTAAAGTATAACATGTTTTTAATTAAATAAAGTTAAATACTTAGGTTAAAACATGTATTATTATTTATTAATAATATAGCCTAAGTCATGTTAATTAATTAATTATAATCATGGTTTTTAAATAATTAATTAATTATAAGTCTAAAATATAAAAATACTTAGGTTAATTAATTTCATGATTATTAATAATTAAAATAACCTAAGTCATGTTATTAAATTAATCATGTCATTTTATTAATTTAAACATAAGATCATAAAAAAATAAAAAAAAACTAAACATACACCATGAACCGGATCTAGACTAAAAAACATGAACCGGACATGAAATCAACACCGTACCCCGAACCAAATCGGGGTACCCCTTGTCTTGATGTTGCCGTGGGACCCACACCAACCAACCGGGACCATATGGTCTCGGTGGTGGTCAAATAGCCAAACCGAGACCCTCTCGGGTTCGGTTTAGGCGGCGGCCAAGAACAACACCCCTAAAACATCCCTTTTGATTTATTCAAAAACCAATTTCATGTTAGATCTATGATTTAATTAGGTTTTTAAGAAAAGATATCATGTTCTTAATTATTAAAAAGATTAAATCAAAAGAAAAAGGTTTAAAAGGATTACCGAATACGTGGATCTAAAGAACGATGAACAAACACGAACACTAGCAATAAATCCAAGATCAAAGATCAATAAACACCCTCTTGGTGTGTTGTATGGGTGGCGGCCAAAAGAGGGAGAAGGAAAAGAATTAGGGTTTTTGATGTTTTCCTATAAAGTGAAAAATGATATCTTTTTCCTTAGTTTTTCTTGTTTAGTAAAAATTGATGGGCTAAGCCCATTATTCCTCCCTAATTTCGTGGTATGGGGCCCACATAGGGTAACCCATACATTTCCTGAGTCTAAATATTATAGTGTGTTCTCGTGTGTTCTCGTGTTCGTATTTTTCGTGTTTTAATTAGTTATCGATCGTGACTTAATATATTTATTCGTGTTCATAATAAATATATATATGTAATTAATATTAGCTCGTGATTTAATTACGTTCATGATTTCATGATCGCATGTTCGTGATTAATTATTGTTTAAATAATTATTGCGTGTTCGTGCGTAATAAATACTTATCGTGTTCTAACACGTACGTAATACGTAAAATTCTAACACGTAAACGTAATCGTACTATAAAGGAAAGTTTTAATCTAGTACGTACGATCTTAAGGGTACTATTCATGGTAAAAGCATGCGGGTTTTACAACTCTTGCCCCTAAAAAGAATAATTCGTCCCCGAATTATAGATAACGTAAACTGAAAGAGAAACATACCCGAATCAAACTGAGAGGGTATGTAAGATAAATGAACGTGCGGGTTTCCTGGCAGAAGGAATGCGGAACATGACATGTCTTGAAAGGACATGGAACGTGACGTGACTGAAAGGACATATCTAGTTGATAAGAGAAAAAACGGATAAAAGTCCGAATGAACTTGTCCGTTTCCAAGTGGCCTCCCTCTTGGAACGGTTCCTTCAGAAGATCTTGACACAAATGATAAATCTTGGTCCTCCTGACCTTGACTTGGAATACGAAGAAATTCTTGGTTATCAACGGAAGGTAGATCCCCTAAATTTGATCGAGGAAAATAAGAGTTAACCTGCTGGGGTAACTGAAACGTTACGATGCAAGACAATCTGACTTAACTGATAATTAGAAACGATGCGCGAGACATAAAGAAACGTAGTACGTGAAAAATTTTGAACGTGATACGTGAAAAATTTTGAACGTGCTACGTGGAGATATGGAGAGTGTAGTATGAGTAAACATATCGTGATCCATGATACGTGTAACATATCTTGATCATGATATGAGGAACGTGGAATGAACATGACATGTGAAACATATCGTGATCATAGAATATAATGGCGGTAACGCCAAACGCTACAAGGTGAGACGTGGAATATGACGTGAAACGTCTATCTGATGATGGAGAGTTATACTAAACTTGGGTCTGGTCTCTCAAGTTCTTGCAAAACTTCCCAGAACGAAATGAACGTAAAATCTTAAGCCCAGATACGATCATGAACGTGAATAGTGTCATGAACGCGAGCACGAAAGCAAGTCGTGGAATCAGAATAAAGACGTGAAGTAATTTAGGAGTACAATTGCGAATCTTTGTCTGACCCGATAACTGAGGGGTTGCCAAGTGATCGGATGAGCCTTGGCTGGAACATGTCCGATCAATCTGTTGGTCCTGAAATCCGTACGGATGTAAGGATTCTGCAGACTTGATCAAACTGTTGACAATAACCCAGATAGCATCATGCTTCTTCTGAGTTTGCTGTAATCTGGTAACTAAAATCCATGGAGATCTTGTCCCTTTTCGATTCACAATTTCAATTCACGAATTCAGATGATGAAACATCTTAGTCTGTTGGTGTCCTATCTTAACCTGTTGGTATGTCAGGTACTTAGATATGAACGTAACTGTATCATGCTTCGTAGAGACTTGATACATAGAAGGTTACGAAACTCTGAGTCTCAGAATCTAGACTTCTCCTAGCGTAGGATTTTCTAGAACACCTAATGTAGTGTAGGGTTCTCTCCTTTACGCATAAGCAGAGTCATGGTAATATTAACCGTAGAAACCCATGTGATTCAGTGTGTCACTGTAATCAAACAGAATTGATATTGAAACAATTTCTAGGGTAAAATTTCTCTTGTCAAGAATTTGCAACATAGTGTAGATATGGTCTTCCTGTTCTTCTCTAGGCTTAAAGGAAATCATGTTATCCTCAATGAAAACGCTGATGAATTTTCTTAGGAGTTCATGGAAACTCAATTTATTAGGTCCATAATGCTATTGGAGCATTGATGAGACTAATTCAAAATCATAAATCTAGCATGACCGAGTCGTGCACGAATAGCAGTCATAGACATGTCCTGCTCTTTCACCCGTCACTATTGGCAGCATGATCATGAGTTCGATCCTGGAAAAGTGATTAACACTATAAGGTCGATTTGGACATGTTGTCAGTACGTGGAGGAGAATAACGGTCATGAATGGTGATTTGTTTAAATCGACGGTAGTCGACACGTAATCTCATGGTACCGTCCTTCTCCTTGAAGGTTCTTCTGGAATATATGGGAAGATTTTGGAATAATCAACTGGTTATGCGTAAAAGGACTTAAGTGGTCGTGCCTTACTGACAGCCAGAAAATTTTAGCGACCATGGCTAACAACGCACATGCTTGTAAGCATAGATAATTTGTACAGATTTTCCTGATGGAAAATCAAGCTGAATGTAATCAGGAGCCTGAACATTACTGTACATAATTATGAATCGTAGCATGGTGTGTTGTTCATAGTCCATAATTAGGATAAAATTCATCTCGTGTCTATCCGAGGAAATGCGTTAGCAGCTTGGATCTCATCATCAAGCTGAAGGGAAACCTTCTTATACGTGGGAATATGAAAGGCGTCCTTCATGGTCATGAATATATAAAATATGGTGAAAGAAATGAAAGTGACATCGGCAACGTGACAGTTCTCACTGATGTGCCGGTAATGGTATTGAAACTCTCGTGGCCTGATTAATACATGGCACAACAAAATGGATATACCCTTGGAGGGTACCCATAATTTCTTAGAAATGTTCCATAGTTGGACGTGAGTCATGTGTCTTGACTCGTTTCCTGGAACTATAAGCATGACATATGTCTTGACTGGTGTCTTGACATGTGTCTTCAGGAGGTACACGTGAGACATGTGTCTTGACTGATGTCTTGACATGTGTCTTCAGAAAGTATACGTGAGACATGTTTCTTGACTAATGTCTTGACATGTGTCTCCAGAAAGTATACATGAGACATGTGTCTTGACTGTCTTGACATGTGTCTCGAGACGTAAAATAATAGAACTACAATATTAGGTTATTATGCCAGACTTGGCGGGTCGGTTGGACTACTGATCCTTTGTATGTCTGATCACGTCCGCGGCCGGAGCCTCGGTTACGATTTCTAGGATAGTTACTGTCATAGTAGTGGTTACTATCGTCCTGTCTGTCAGTTCCATGATGGTCATTCTCATGACCGTGATTCATGTAACTATTCAGCTGAGTGGCCGGCTGGTACCGGTTTGCACTCATATGGCTGAAATGACAGCCGAATGACGTGTGACATGTAACTAAGAATTAGGGACAATGATTGATGGAAATCGTCTGATTGTGAAGCATCTTCTCGTCCAATTGCTTTGCTCCGACGCCTTTGTCTTCGTCTTGTAGGATCTCCAGGTTGTGAACAGCATCCGCATCTCGTAGCGTCTCCGAACGTCAGCAGCATCAACCTTTAGTAACATCTTCAAGTTATGAGCGGCATCAGCAATCTTGTAGAATATCAGCAATTGAAAATACGCCTGAGATGATTCAGAATCGACTAGCGAATACTCGTGAAGTATTGCAAGTGGAATACACATGGATTAAGGTACATGTAATGCACATGAAATACGGTACGTGGAGTACATGTGGAATGCACATGAAATGATCGGTATGGGGTCGATCATTTATCATGATTTAGGGGAAGTATATCGGTTAAACGGTTAGGAAAACCATCATGATAACCTGGCAGTATTAGCATAGACATCATTTTGGTTATATCGAGAAACGTTAAAGTGTGGTTACACAAAATTCAACGATGATTTGCTTGACAGCATGATCGATGAAAACCAACCATGACTGTCATGAAAGCAGAATTCAATGAAATCCAACAATGTCTTGCATGAAGGCATAATAACAAAAGAGGCGTAAGACGTAATCCACATGAAGACGGAATTATCATGAAGAAACATGAAACGATTTAACAGGAAGGAGTGTATAACATAATCAGCATGAAACTGAGTTTAACCATGACAGTATAAAAACATACTTGACATAAAAACATAGTAACTTATGAGGGGACATGAAAAAAATTTATGCTAATAAATCATGAGAAAAATTTTATGCATGAAAAACAGTGCATGAATGTATAATATATTTTATAAAAACCTTTATATGTGCGAGGGGACGCCTATGGGTCGGTCCCAAAACAAAAGACATAGCGAGAGGACGCCTATGGGTCGGTCCCAAAGTTAAACGTTTCGATAAAAGTACATGCGACTAAATAGGGCCATTCCTGTACCAACCATTACTTAGTCATAATCCCTGCAACAATGATACATGAAACATAAATAAATGAAACTTATCTGTCAAAACTTATCAGAAAAAAAAAGTTATGTGACTAATTATGAACTACTAGGGTTCAGTCCACATAGCCATAGTTCACGAGGAACATTATGCATGAAACAATGACACATAACTAAATATGAATGACGGTTGTCCATCCATATTAGTAAAACAATATCGATGAAAACATCAAGGTTAAAACCTCAAGGTGCTGAAAACATCATGGTTAAAACAATAATGCGCTGAAAACATCAATACGTGGAATAACAAACGTTGGCTTAGGAAGCTCCTGGTGACTACCCACTAGTCACAGGTCGAGTTTTAGAGCCTACAGGTCGAAGCCTTGGCTCTGATACCATAATTGTAACACCCCATTTTGATAATGGAATGTCACGCGTAATTATGGCGTGTCATCAAAGCATACAAGGATAAATGTCTAAAACATTACATGACCATAGGGTAAACCGGAATCAAACATCGATTCCTAAACATAAGCCCAAAACATAATAAAGCAAAGGAAATGAATGAAAGACTAAACAAGCATAAGTATATGAAGGCAAAAAGGAAAAGAAGTCTCTGGCAGCTTCCATCCTATGCACGTCCTCCAAATGCTCGAGTCTTTCCTAGGGTACCTGCCGTTTTGGGACATGGAAAGGAAAGTAACGGCTGAGCAAAACGCTCAGTGCACGGATATAGACATAGTATAAGTGACTAAAACATAATAGAGACTTAATAGCAGCGGAAATGTATAAGTCCTGGAAAACCTGGAACATGTTCATAACATTGGTTTTATAGTTTGAAAAGCCTTATGTTTATCTTATGAAAACTGTTTAACATATTTTACCATTAGCCAATATAGGTCATGAAAATCCACCGTGCATGAATACTTGGAGGGGTGACCTCATCATGCAAATTAGAGGGGCTGCCTCTAATTTAATATACTGGTTTTTGGGCAGCTCCTTGTGAAGGATGCAAGGCACACACCACATTCACCATGAAATCCTGACTGAAAAACATGTAACTAGGATGCACCCATACGCCCCACATGATAAATATAATATAAATGGCCAAAAGCTGAAGGGACGCCACGAGCAATCACTCCGCCGTGGTGAAGTCATAACATCAGTGCCTCTAATGTTATGGTTATGGTACCTCCATAACTAGGTGAAACTGGTCATGCATGTATATGGCTATAGGTAAGCTTAACTAAACATAAGCAATCAAACACGTAACTTATACTACGGGAAAACAGTTGGCTGCATACGGGGAATCCTAATAAGGAAAGAATGTTCATACTGAAAGGACGGGAATCCGTACCTTATGTCCAGTGAACGAAGAAGATGAACTAAGAGGAATCCTACTTCTGTATCACTAATGCTACATAAATACATACATGAATAAGTATCTGCTTATTAAATACGTAGCTGGCTTTATGTCATGTCTTAGCTTATTTTATATGTTCTTACCATGTTCTACTGTTTAAAGCCTTAAACTGTGTTTATCTTATATTCTGTTTAATCTGATTAAGTATTTTTGGTATTTCATGTATTATTATACTTACTGTGTAATAATAAGTAACTTTCCATAAATAGCAGGTTTCCTAAAATAGAAAGTTTCCAAAAATAGAAAGTTTCCAAAAATAGAAAGTTACCAAAAATAGAAAGTTTCCAAAAATAGAAAGTTTTCAAAAATAGAATTACTGCTTAAAATAGATAAGTTTCTAAAAATAGAAAGTTTCCATAAATAGATTAGCTGCCTTATTTAAATAAGTTTCCATAAATAGATTAGCTGCCTGAAATAAATAAGTTTCTAAAAATAGAACGTTTCCATAAATAGATTAGCTGCCTTATTTAAATAAGTTTCTAAAAATAGAAGTTTCCAAAATTACAAATAAGCTGGTTAAATAAGCTAAGTATATAAGCCTAAGTGTTTTCATAATTATTTTCTAAGTCATATTATATAATGTATAGTTTAATAATTATTTCATGTAATTAAATTAAACTATAGGTTAAAATATTTAATTAAAGTATAACATGTTTTTAATTAAATAAAGTTAAATACTTAGGTTAAAACATGTATTATTATTTATTAATAATATAGCCTAAGTCATGTTAATTAATTAATTATAATCATGGTTTTTAAATAATTAATTAATTATAAGTCAAAAATATAAAAATACTTAGGTTAATTAATTTCATGATTATTAATAATTAAAATAACCTAAGTCATGTTATTAAATTAATCATGTCATTTTATTAATTTAATTTTTAACATAAGATCATAAAAAATAAAAATAAAAAAAACATACACCATGAACCGGATCTAGACTAAAAAAACATGAACCGGACATGAAATCAACACCGTACCCCGAACCAAATCGGGGTACCCCTTGTCTTGATGCTGCCGTGGGACCCACACCAACCAACTAGGACCATATGGTCTCGGTGGTGGTCAAATAGCCAAACCGAGACCCTCTCGGGTTCGGTTTAGGCGGCGGCCAAGAACAACACCCCTAAAACATCCCTTTTGATTTATTCCAAAACCAATTTCATGTTAGATCTATGATTTAATTAGGTTTTTAAGAAAACATATCATGTTCTTAATTATTAAAAAGATTAAATCAAAAGAAAAAGGTTTAAAAGGATTACCGAATACGTGGATCTAAAGAACGATGAACAAACACGAACACTAGCAATAAATCCAAGATCAAAGATCAATAAACACCCTCTTGGTGTGTTGTATGGGTGGCGGCCAAAAGAGGCAGAAGGAAAAGAATTAGGGTTTTTGATGTTTTCCTGTAAAGTGAAAATGACATCTTTTTCCCTTGTTTTTCTTGTTTAGTAAAAATTGATGGGCTAAGCCCATTATTCCTCCCTAATTTCGTGTTATGGGGCCCACATGGGGTAACCCATACATTTCCTGAGTCTAAATATTATAGTGTGTTCTCGTGTGTTCTCGTGTTCGCAATTTTCGTGTTTTAATTAGTTATCGATCGTAACTTAATATATTTATTCGTGTTCGTAATAAATATATATACGTAATTAATATTAGCTCGTGATTTAATTACGTTCATGATTTCATGATCGCATGTTCGTGATTAATTATTGTTTAAATAATTATTGCGTGTTCGTGCGTAATAAATACTTATCGTGTTCTAACACGTACGTAATACGTAAAATCCTAACACGTAAACGTAATCGTACTATAAAGGAAAGTTTTAATCTAGTACGTATGATCTTAAGGGTACTATTCATGGTAAAAGCATGCGGGTTTTACATTAAAGGTTACTACATGTTTGAGATAGGTGATCATCTTATTTCTGAGTTAATACTTAGTAGGTGGCTTTCTTTTCTTTAGCTCTTTGTTCATCAAAATACCTCTTATGTTCTCTTACCAACTCCATGTGGAATCTCAGTTTCTCTTCATCATCATATTTCTCCCTTTCTGCTGCAAGCATGGATTCAACTAAGATAGTATTTGCATTAATATGAGCTTGTATCTCATCATATTCTTGAATTAACATTTCTTCTTGAAGTCTCTTTGCCTCAAGAGCTTCTCTTACTTCTTTTTGGTGCATCTCAGCTTGCATTCTTTGAGCAAACTCTTCATCATGTACAAGCTGTCTGAACTTCTACTCTGCACCACCAATGCTATCTGAATCACTTTTTTTTTATTCTGATTCATATTCCAAGGGTTACTTGCCTTTATCCTTTGGGGAAATCTTAGGCATCTTCCTCTTAAACCTAAATGGCGGTTCTTCTTCACTTAGCTGGTGTTGACTAGGGACTACACCTTGGTTTAAAAATGCGTTTTGCGATCCATTGCGCTAAAGGTCCCAAAAGCCATTGCGTAATGCGTGATGCGATTGCGATTGCGAGCGCAATTTGGACGCGATGCGTTTAGTATAAATGTTGATGCAAAAGTTGGTTGATCCTTGCTAGACCCGAATTAGGCTTAATTCGGGTTGGCTGGGCTCCGGCTCCTGCACCAAGTGAATTGTTTGGTTGGGATCCTGCACACTAAACAGTACGCGTTAGACTTACCGTGGGAATGTTTCCCACGATTAGACTCCGGCGTGAGAGTAAGTAATCGATTTAGGGTTTATATGAGTTTAGAGTACAAGTCGTAATACCTTTGTGGAACCCTTGAGGGTTCCTTTTATAAGCAGTGAAACCCTAATGGGCTTCCACCGATGCTTCAGCCCCAAGGAAGAGATAATCACCAGAATTAGAATGATTGTTATCTTCTAATCCTGGTAGTGAATATCCTCTCTCTTTGGGATAAAGATATTCCTAGACAGAATATTATTCTGTCTAACCCTATGTCAGCCATGCCGGCCGTACCGGGCCGTGGGCTGCACACACGTGTGCGGTTACTGTTCATCCAAGCCCATAAGCCTGAATGACATTATTCCACCCATCTGTGATGGGCCGGATACGGGTAGTACCCGCCGGGTTCATGACCCGGCTGGGGACTATACGTTATCATGTCCCCCTAGTCTAGTTGTTACAACCGTGGGTGGAACCTCTAGACTACCAAGATGCTCCCCGGACGTACCAAGGAACTTATAGTGAATTACAAATTGCCCAAGAATTTGTATTGGCCGCACGTGGCAACCTGACTTAGGAAGTTATTTCATCAACATCTCAACCGCATATAGCGCACCGGGCCGTGGGCCGCACACACGTGTGCGGTTACTGTTCATCCAAGCCCATAAGCCTGAATGACATTATTCCACCCATCTGTGATGGGCCGGATACGGGTAGTACCCATGGTCCAGGTTCATGACCCGGCTGGGGACTATACGTTATCATGTCCCCCCAGTCTAGTTGTTACAACCGTGGGTGGAACCTCTAGACTACCAAGATGCTCCCCGGACGTACCAAAGAACTTATAGTGAATTACAAATTGCCCAAGAATTTGTATTGGCCGCACGTGGCAACCTGACTTAGGAAGTTATTTCATCAACATCTCAGCCGCATATAGCGACCGAGACAAATTAAATATAACATTAAATGTCAAGTCTTACGTAAGAGCCGCATAACCCGACATGAATAACTGTTCATCTGACTTGTTTGACTGACAAAAGTGCAGACAGTCAGAACCTTAAGCAGTGCAAACGTTTGAATCAGATATGACCCGTGGGTCCCACCTGACGTTTCACTTGCCACTTGCCCCCTAGCCGCACGATTAAGAATAGTGGCAGACACGTGTCACACATCCCACAGGTCGTTACCCACGAGGCAACCCTATAAATAAGCCACCCCCACGGCTGTGTGAAACACACAGTTATAACCTCCATTTCTGCCATTAAAGCTTTCCTCTTAGCTTGAACCAAACACGCACGGATCCCCTCACACGCAGGTTAGAACACCACGTCCTTACACTCTTTTTAGTAATGGCTCATAGAAACAGCCCTACCATTGGATCCGTGCTGAATGTCATGACCCAAGACCAATTAAACCATTTTTGTACAAATTATTTCATCCCTACCAACCTACACCCCTCACTTCCTGGCGCCGGAGACCTCATAACTGAGGCTCCAGCGGGTAAGATAGGCTTGTATACTCGCCTTTTCAATGCGGCTAATTACCGCATCCCTTTCACCCACTTTCTTGTAGATCTGTTGGGATATTATGATGTACACATTAGTCAGCTCCACTGCATAGGTGCCTGTAAGATTAGCCAATTCGAGATCATTTGCCGTGCCAGGAGAATCCCCCCAACCGTAGAATTATTCCGGCTCTTTTATGTTCCCAACATAGTAAACGGTTGGGTATCTTTTAAGAAACGAGCCTCCAACAGTCCCCAATCGCACAATAAACCAATGGATTCATTGAAAAACTGGTATGATCACTACTTTTTCATTGACGAAGCGGTATGGCCGGGCGATTACATCATTAGAACTAGGATTCCTCACGACCCCAAGCCGCACACAAGTACATACAACCCCCGTCATTCCCAAGAGTTAGATCTGAATAGGACTGGATTCCATAGAAACCTTCCCGAATCATTCCTATGTTTGCTAGGGATTAGCCGCAATTACTTTGGTCCATCCAATAGGTATCCCGTTTTTTGGAGAAGGCAGGGCGAAGGTAGGCTAACATCCGTACGCCAAAAAATGTATACATTTATTTGATAAATAACTAACATATGTTGTTTTGTGCTGGACAGAAATGAACTTCTTTGGACTGTTGCGCCAGGGCGATCCGAAGCTTGTGCCGGAGGGTCTCCGTCCTCTCCGTGAAAATGAACAACCACTTCTTGAGCACACCAGACCGGTGACGGTTGCTTTGGAAGCCGTGCCTGACCCTCATTCTGACGAGGAGGAGCATGGAGACAACGGCGATGGTGATAACCAGATGAATGAAGGAGGAGCCGGGCCCTCCTCACCACATAGGGAACAGCAGGGGGACAATATTGAACTAACCACCTCCAGCATTCGCCGACTGATGGGCGATGATGATGATGAAGTACAACAACATATCAACCTGGAAGAAGAGGAGGAAGAAGAAGTCGAGGAGGATATCGACGAAGCAATAACGCAGCCCGTCTCCAGGCGTACCCGAAAAAGAAGCAACCGTGCGAGGGGGACTGCTTCAGTCGAGATTGGCGAACACAACGCTCCTGTCAAGAGACTTCGAGAAGACCGCCCCTTGTATCAATCCGTCGGAAGTGCTACCCAGGGTTCTGAGGCTACCCGGGCCGCTCATGTCGATCCCGTCACTCAGATTGCCCCAACCACCTCCGAACTAGGAAGAAACGACATGTAAGACTCCATCCTAATATGTAAGAATGACAAGTTTCCTTGTAAGCAATACTTAAAATATTTCCCAATACTTGTTGTACAGGGACAACCAGACTGGTGCCGCGCCTCCTTCTGATCGCCAAGTTGATAAGGGGAAAGGAAAAGAAATGGAAGGAAACCCCACGGCCCCCACAAAGTCCGGCCCTGTTTTTGAAGAAGGTTCACCCATAGCATCCCAAGACTTCCCCGCGTCCGGCGCCCCTCAACCGTTCAACCCTGTATGGAATATTACCACGGCGTCACGACTAAGGAACGCTGATGAGTGCCGGGAGTACCTCAACAACTGCATACCACCAAGCTTGGTGCAAGAGGTAAACTCGCTCAGTCATGCAGACTTGGCGGATGAGTATAATGGTACCCTGGTATACCAAATGGCGATGGGAACCTCGATGAGGGTTAGGTTTGAAGCCGCGCTTGGGCATGTTGACTCTCTCAAGAGGAAAGTTGGACGGAGGGAGAAGATGATTGAAGATAATGAAGCTCAAATTGCCGACCTCCAATCCCAACTGGTCAATGCCGAGGCAACCATTAAAAAACAGTCGGCCCACGCGAATGAATACGACCAGCAAGTAGCCAACCTTGAGTCACAACTAGATGCTGCAACCACCAAGGTACATATCCGTGCCGCACCACCCATATTACAAAAGGAATATGTGCTAACACGTTTTTTCCTTATAGGTAGCCACGGCGGAAGCTTCTGCCCACTCGTACTCCAGCCAAGTAGACGTGCTCAACCAGAAACTAGAAGACGCGCACCTGGCCGTCCAAAACATGGAAAAAGTACAAAGGGACCTTGCCGATGAGAGGGCGGTCATCCAAGAACTGAAAGAGGCATTTGCCCAAAAAGAGTTGATGATTGATGCCCTCACTGCTGAGCGTGACAATGTGTTATGCCCCCAACTGCTAACAGCCATTGCCGGCCGTAGGTGGATGGTTGGGCATGGAGCACGCCTGGCCGTCATGAAGGTACTAGAGGCCCCGGACTTTGTGCAACAATTCGCCAACCTTGTGTCTGATGGTATTGACCACGGACGGCACGAGGGAATGGTTGAGGCCGCTGAGCTGATCACGAAAGGGGAGGACGTTACCAATCATGCCTTTTTTAAGCCTGAAGCTGCTAGCAAAATGACTGCCTCCATGGCCGCGATGCAAAATCTGCACTATCCATTTTTGGATGAGCTGGAGGCCACCAAAGATGCGCCAAATATGGAAATTATGGAAAAGCTCAGTCTTAGCGCGTCTTCCAGTGCTTCCTTTACTCCATCCCCCAGCCACCTGACACTCCCCATATACGAGGACGTAACCAGGATCGTGCTTGACGAAGAACCCTTAAGTGTGGTGCTGGAGAGGACTGCGGCTCAAGCCCAGAAGCGGAAAGAAAGTGATGAATGGTTGTCGTGTCTGGTCGAAGAGCAAGTAGAAATGGGTAAGTTTTTCCCCGCTATGTAGGATGTTCCTACTTATGATCCCTTTCAGACACTTTTGGTTTGTGACCCTTTGAATATTTATTGTTCCTATTCGTCCGTGCATGTACACGGCTAACAACATTTGTATTTTTGTTTATAAGTCCGTGGGTGACCACGGCAATTTTGTTATTTTGGAAACTTGTGTATTTTTACTTGTGTTTAAATATTGTAGCACAATACTGCATGATATATCACGTCTTACACACAAAGAAATAAAATACATGTAAGTCTATAATTTACTAGACATGCGACGTGCGTCTTTGCTATGCGGAGCACCGTGTGGCTACGGCATATGAGACTTACCCCAACGTCTTGTGAGTAAGGTGTCTAGTAAGGACACATGATCCGTGCGGCTGGGGTTGCATCCCTCTTACGCGGCAAGTTGAATTAGTAGGTTCACTTAATCCTCTTACCCCGCCTGGAGGCGTATAGTACATGTACAGTAATTTTGGAAGAATGCATGTGAATAAAACATAACATATTATAATATAAGTAAAATTCATACGACTAACAAAAAATCTAAAAAATGATTTGCACGAAACAGGCCGTGGAGCTAGCTAGGCACCACGGCATTTTATTAGAACGTTTACACTTTTGTTTGAACAATAATGACAAGTCCTAAAAACAAGAAAAGAATCTAAACAAACATAATAAAAACAAAACAGATAAAACCGCATGGTTCTTTATTAAGACCGCATATAGCGAAGTACCCATGCGGAAGCCGTAGCTTTCAGAGATAGCACCTTTTGAGATTGGAAATATTCCATGTGCGCTCTAGGTCGCGGCCATCCATGTCACGCAGCTTGTACGCGCCTCGTCCCAAGGCTTCAGTGATTTCCTATGGTCCTTCCCACTTAGGGCCCAGCTTTCATGTGTTCTCCGCTCGACTTGCTTCGTTAGCACGATAGACGTAGTCTCCCGGTCGGAAAGAAACACCTTTGACCTTGGCGTCGTAATGAGCCTTCATCTTAGCCTTGGACTTAGCTTCATTGATGGCTGCTATTTCCCTTTTTTCTTCCAGCAGATCCAGGTTGATTCGCAGCTGTTCATCGTTCGTGACGACATTAACCTCCGCCGTGCGGATGGTAGGCATTCTTATTTCTGCTGGTATAACAGCTTCAGTGCCGTAAGCCAATGCAAATGGAGTATCTCCGTTGGCTGTTTTGATCATAGTTCTATGCGCCCATAGCACATGTGATAACTCATTGACCCATTTACCACTTCGTTCATCCAGACGCGCCTTGATGCCATCCCCAAGCTTCTATTAGCTCGTTCGACGAGGCCGTTTGTCTGCGGATGCTTAACAGATGCGAAGCGACGCTTGATGTTCAATGATGTACACCAATCTTTGAACGGGTTGTCCGTGAACTGCTTGCCGTTATCCGAGATGATTTCTCCTGGTAAACCAAAACGGCACACAATATGTTCCCAATCAAACTTCTTAACTTGTTTGCCTGTGATAGACTTGACTGCCTTGGCCTCTATCCATCGTGTGAAGTAGTCCATTGCAACAATCAAGAATTTAACTCCCCCCGCAGCTACAGGAAATGGTCCTGCAATGTCAATTCCCCACTTATAGAATGGCCATGGGGACGTGATAGGTGTAAGCTCCTGCTGCGGGTGTCGCGGTACTGGCCTATGCACTTGGCAATCACTACACTTGCGAATCATGTCGCGCGCGTCTCTGTGCATGGTGGGCCAATAATATCCTGTTCGTAAGGCTCTGGCTACCACGGATCGTGGACCTGCATGCATGCCGCACAACCCTTCGTGTATGTCACTGATTACGTAAGCGGCCTGACTTGGTCCCACACACCGCAACCACGGCTGCAAGAAAGAGCGTTTGTAAAGGATGCCCTCTCGAAGTTCGAAATGCTGCGCCTTCCTTCTTACGCGCCGTGCTGCTTTTTCCTCGTCTAGAAGGGTCTCACTAGTCAAATAGTTGATAATTGGGGTCATCCATGTAGGTCCATCCTCTTCAACTATAGCAGCAACCTCCCCTTCCGTTATAGATTTCTCCTCGAGTATTTCCACCAAGACTTGCTTAGATAAGTGAGTGAAGCTTGTGGATGCGATCTTGTTAAGAGCGTCCGCCTTCTTATTCTCGCCCCTTGGTACCTGCTTGATGGAAAACTTACTAAAAGTCGCGATTAGCGACTTGACTTTTTCCAAGTACCTGACCATGTTGTCCTCCTTAGCCACATACCCACCTAG